>CM067298.1:65713992-65759394 GCA_034231615.1 Meghimatium bilineatum
AACATAGTCAAACAGGCAAAATTGAAAGCAACAGAGACAGAAGGCGACAACGTGAGAAAATATTAGACAGTTTGACAACCTGGCACGGCAGGGAAACAACAACGATTTTGATACATAATACTGTGGACAGAGAGCTGTGCAGAGCCATGAATGCCTACGCCAGCCTGCATGGCACCTGATGATGATGATACTAATATTTATCACATGTCGTTCGCTCTGTAATCAACAACTGATATTTATCACATATTCCGTGAGAAATAACTTGTATTTATCATATGCCATTTGGTGAACAATACGGTATAGTTTATAACGTGTCATTTGGTGAGCAATAACGTATATCTATCACATAACCTTCAGTGAGAAATATTTTCATGCAGGTGAAACGTCTTCGGTAAAAAGGACAGGAGAGATACTACGTCATTTGAACATTTTAGTGTGAAATTCATTCATTTCAGTGAGATTTTTTATGGTCTTTTCTTAGAAGCTGTTTATCAGATGGTTTTATATATATATATATATATATATATATATATATATATATATATATATATATATATATATATATATATATATATATATATATATATATATATATATATATATATAGGGAATGAGAACGAAATAATACAACTATGCCTTAAAGCAAAATGTACGACAACAGAATAAAGGCCAGCATCACCTAATATAAATAAATAAATAATCTGTATCAAAACCAAGCGGAATAAGGGTAACAATCTGCAATATATGTATCGATTTTTCAAGACCGTAACTAGATCTATCATCAGGGGTGCAAGATTTTAGTGTAGTGACCTAAACGTCAGAGGCTCACGATGACAGTTGATGATAAATGTAATAAAGATCAAACAAGAAACGTATTTTGGACAAATTAAAATACGTGGTACGATTGAAATTATAGTAACAGGTGTAGGCTATATGTGGTTAATGGCATGAGGATGTTGACAGAAACGGTCACTTAGAGTTTTGCCAGTTTCACCTATACATTTTATGTCATAGTCTTTACAAATGATGACGTAATTACAGTTGCGTGATATTATGTGTAAAGACATCGTTGAAAGTGGCCTTAGAGATAACATGAAGTGAATGTGCACTACATAGGCAAATGTGTTGCTATGCGTCCGCAGCGAACAGTTTCAAAATAGTCCTTAAAATTAGCCGGTAGACGATTGTGGATCAAGATGTCATTAAGATTTTTTGTCACGCCTATAGACAACCAAACAAAATTTGTAAAACTTTGAAAATGAATTTGAGGATCAGACTGTAGAAGAGAATAATATTTGAACAAGATTCTACAGACAGTAAAGTATGTGAATCAAAAGTGAGAATAAATTTTAACCTTCTTCTTCAGCGTTCATTTTCACAAACTCCCACAGGATTTCTCTTGTAACTGGACAATGGTCCTGCAAGATTTCCAGTTGGATGTATCCCAGAGAATGGAAATTCGTTGTGTCGCCGTTTTATTTGCGCCAATGGACCAACACTTTCGTCTTCGGTTGATAACTCTTTCAGAAGAAGCAGTCTCGGGCACAAAGCAAAGCAGATTAAAGTATATATATTAGCGTCTATGAAAGAAATAAATCAGCTCATGTAATGTGTCCAAAAAATTGTCTTCATTACTAGATAAACGATTAAAGCGAAGAACCTGGGAGAATGGCAAGGAGTTAAGACTAGCAGGAGAATGAGAATAAGTGTAAAACAAAAAAATATGTGCACCAGTATGTTTACAGATGTGCATACAGTACTATACAGATGTGCATACAGTACTATACAGATGTGCATACAGTACTATACAGATGTGCATACAGTACTATACAGATGTGCATACAGTACTATACAGATGTGCATACAGTACTATACAGATGTGCATACAGTACTATACAGATGTGCGTACAGTACTATACAGATGTGCATACAGTACTATACAGATGTGCATACAGTACTATACAGATGTGCATACATTACTATACAGATGTGCATACAGTACTATACAGATGTGCATACAGTACTATACAGATGTGCATACAATACTATACAGATGTGCATACAGTACTATACAGATGTGCATACAGTACTATACAGATGTGCATACAGTACTATACAGATGTGCATACAGTACTATACAGATGTGCTAAGGTATGAATGGTGATTAGTGACAAGTTTTGTCAAGAAATTGACAGAAGTAGTAGAGATATTAGACATGAATCTGCGAATGGAATAACAGGGTTAAATTATTTATCTATCTATAAATCCGTAACCTGTCAGGCTTTGTAAGGACACCACGTTGGATGCATCAATACACATTCCTCTAGCGATTCCTATCTTCAGCGGTGCGGACGAGTATGAAAAATTCTTGTTCTGTTCAGTACTTGATGTCTGTCCATGCATTTATTTGTCCTCTTCTGCTTTTTCCACCGTCTAACCCGTTCCATCGAGTATATTTTTGACAAGAAAATTGTTTTAATGATTTATGAAAAAAAAAGACAATTCCGCATCAGACATATTATCTATACCATCATTATATTAAATAATATATATATATAATATATAATATATATTTACATATATTATGGAGAACTCAAGGCAGGATTTCGAAAAGCTGGTGGACAGAAAAAGCGCTTCAAAGACACGCTCAAGTCATCATTGAAACATCTTAACATTGACGTAGGCGCTTGGGAGAGCCTCGCTCAGGATAGAACAGCATGACGTTACAGCATTAGAACGGGAGCACTAGCGGCGGAAAAATCCAGACAAGATAATGCAAGACAGAAGCGGACACGTAGAAAAGAAAACAACATCTCAACCTCACATAGATACCCTATATTGTTGTCAATTCTGTAAAAGAACATTTTGTGCGCGCATTGGACTTGTTAGTCATTTAAAAACGCACTATTAACGTTTATTATTTATATTATTTATTGTTATTATTATTATTATGATTAAGTTTTTGGTCATCGTCGATGACGGCGGACGAACACCATCATCATACCATCATTAATGTATCTATGAAAAAGACATGGAAAAGGACCTTTATAGGTCCACAAACCTGATCTTTCAAAAGTCCAATAAAAAACAAAATTTTGTTTTTATCCATCTCCATGCCCCATATTAGAACCCATGACAACACATCTGATCTGATAAAAAAAAATAGTAATGGAATTAAAGAGTTGAGTGTCTGCAAAAGGTCAACAAGATGGATACGAGTGGGAGTGGTAAAGCGGGATACGGGATCTTCAAGAAAGAACTTCAATGCTGTAAGACCATCAGAATGAGGTATGGAATTATATAAAGAACAAACATTAGGTAAGCACAGACGATATGTGCAGTCAGAAAACAATTGCACATACAAAATATATATAGTGTATGTTTAGTATCTTTTAAAAGTAAAGGAATTACTATACTAAGGTTTGGAAAATACTGTCAAGGAAAATAGATGTCCACTCAATATAGCGAGCAGACACAATGGGTCTACCTGGATTAGATTATTTGTAAATTTTGGGCAGCATATAAAATACTTAAAATGTTATCAATAATGTGTAGAGCAGAGGCTGTAGTAGGAAGGTTGTTGTTCTTGAAAAAAGAATGTATAGTATTGTGGATGTATGTGGTTTGGAAAACACATGTTTGTTTGTTTGTTTTGCGTTCGCTCCATTGTAACCATCACGGATATCCGTGCGATTTCCGCCGGGAGAGTGATTACGTTGTGCCACCGTTATGCGCCTTGTAGGCCTAGCACATCCGATTTCGGCATGCCTTGACAATTTGGGTGGGCTACCCTTAGCCTGTGACAGCCTCTATATCTGTCTCCAGGCACGCGTAGTGGCGACTCTTCGCCCAGACGATTTTTGCTCTCGTCTGACTCGCACGAAGTGTTCCACTGTCTATGAACTTGCCTCGTGTAATTGGACGTGCTGTGCCTGTGCCCATTGGGTACTGAACCGTTTCTCATCCGTGAGCCTGGTTCCTTAAGGGGAAGAACTCAACAGAGGAGTTGGACCCTGGCTCTTTCGCCCTCTTAGCCGAGGTGTCATTCACCGACATCGTGTACCCCTTGTTCAAGTTCGAGTCTCACACCACGCGTTTGAGTGCAAGGCGTTCTCGAGCTGAGCGTCCTTGTCCCAATAGCGCCTGAGCCCATCAGGTACTGAACCCTTTCTCTCTTCAAGTGTATTTCCGGTGTAGGAAAACCTGACAGTAGAGTTGGGCCAGGGCTAAATCGTTGTCCCTTTTGTGCCTGAGCCCATCGGGTACGGAACCCTTTCTCTCTGCAAGTGTACTTCCGGTATAGGAAACCTTGACAATAGAGTTGGACCAGGACTATCATCGTTGTCCCTTTCTTGCCTAAGCCCATCGGGTACAGAACCCTTTCTCTTCGCGAGCATATTTCCGGTTTAGGAAGGCTCGACATTAGAGTTGGATTAGGTCTTCTTGCTTTACCAAACGCCAATGAATGGGTCTGGGTCTCTGTCTATAAGGAACACAGGTAACTAGAAGCTCGTCTCGAGCTGACGGAGCTTGTGGTTCCCCTTTCCTAGGGACTTTTCACTTTCTATTTGCAGTTCGCGCTGCCCACTAGCGCTGTTCTGCCCTTCCATTGTTTCATTGTACTCGTTATGAAATCCATGTGTCTCTCGCCATGCATCTACCTTTACGTGCTTTACGTGCATCAGCTCGAGCTGCTGTATTTATGTTTTCAGTGTGCACCGCGTGGAGGTACATTTGGGATCTTGGTTATCTGCTAACCCTGGGTCCGCCTAGAGCAATGTGTTCCCTTTGCACCCCTGGAAAACACATGATTCGATAGCTTTTTGTGGTCATATTTTAGATACAGGTCTTGCGCCAGACAACTAGGGCACCACATTTAGAGTGTTTAATGGTCTATCATCACGACGATGAAGTTTCAACAAGGCACGTGACTCTGCTAGAGAGATGTTGAAGCGTCTGAATGACGTTGTGATGAAACAATTTAATGAAGAAGAGAGTATTCCCAATGTAAAGATCAGATCAAGAACATGTGGTATGACAGGAGAAGTCCATGCGTACTTCTTGATGGCGTATCCGTAGAACATATCCTCAGTAGCATATGTTTCTTTATGGAAGAAATGATAGCGAGTGGAGAAGCTATCTGTGATAGCGAAGGGTATCTTGAAGAAGAGAATATTGATTATATATAGAGCGGAGAGGGAAAACGACGCCCTTACTAAGGCCAGAAATTTTACACATCAGAAAAACAGGTCGGGAGGAATGCACTAGAGCAATAAGATTGTGGAACAGTAACATTAGTAATAGGTGGAATTTGAGGAATATTAGCATAAATATCGGGGCGAGATAGTGGAAGATTAGCACAAGTAGTGAAGCAATAAATTGGAAATGGGCGTTAGAGGTAGAGCAAATAACGTTCAGTTTATTATGATGAGTACACATACAGTCATATAGCTGCCCAATGACAACGTAGACGTTGGCTCGAATAAGTGAATAGCGGAGACATATTTTAATTAAGGAACCTTAAACAGTGCAGTAATTGCATTTGGACGTGTTTCAGTCAGATAAAAGACGAGTGTGACTAGAAACAAATCATTCGCATTCAATTAAACGTACATTTGTTGTCAAGATTCTGGAGCGTGTGTCGCTCACTCTGGTACAAGAAGACGGCGGACTAAGTGATGATATTACTGCTGCTTGTTAAAATATGAGTTTGGTGATAGTTTTCATTCCCGTTCTTTCCCGTACGTTTTTTTTCGCAGTTTTCCAGATATTGCACTAGCTTTTGCTATTCTGTGTTTTACCTCACTGTTGATGTTTACATCTTTGTTGACATACTAATTATTGTGTATCGAGAGGAGAAATGTTACCATTTCAGAAACAGATTATGTGAGTTGATTAGGCGAAGTATATCTATTTATCTATGTTCCTTCAGCGCCGTACACGGTTCATAGGGCAGAAATCAGAGCTCTCCAGTTCGAGAGATGTAATGCTTTCTATCGATCTATCTATACGATATGACCCGTGTGTGCCTTACGGCCTAAAAGGTAGAAGAGTTCTCTGGAGATGATCTCCATGTGTGCAGTTTGTAGGCTTGTTACAGTAGCCTCTTTCATTTGTTTGGTCCATCTTTTACATGGTCTTCCTCTGGCTTTATAGCTGTGGTGCCTAAGTGTCATGGCTATGTGTTTCATACTATCTGTTTGTAATCTGGATGTGTGTGAAAACTACTTAATCTGTTGTTTCTTGGTGTATTTTTATACTGGTACTGTTTTTGGTTATCTTTCTGACGGTATTATTTCTAATTATATCTCTTAATGGCACTCCAACTATTCTTCATTGGCACATCATTTCTGCTGTTACTAGTTTTCCTTTATCTTGTGTTGTTATTGTCCAGTTTTGGCACTAGTAGCGCAGTGATCGGATAATATTAATCTTGTGCAATGTAACTTTAGTGTCTATGTTGCCATTTTTGTTCTTACAAATATTTGTTTTATGTCCTAGTGTTCTGGTATACGTAGTGTCCTTGTGTCTTTTGTCGCATCTGTTTTTTGTATCTCTTTACAGTTTTTCCCTTCCTAAGTATGCTTCCTAAATACGTGAACCTTTTTACCTGTTTCAGGTGTTGATTATCTATGGAGATATTAATATTTCTTTGTTTCTTTCTTTGCTATTGTCATTATTTCTGTCCTTTCGATGTTAATCTTTATGTTGGATTCTTGACATGTTGTGTGAAAGCTATTCATATGTTCTTGCAGTTTTCTTCTGATTTCGCATTTAGTACTTGATCATCTGCAAAGAGTAGGTTTTTTTATAATTTGTCGTTCATGTTATCTTCTTTGTTGCTACTCGCTAGTTTACAGATGTCGATATGTGTTATGAAAAATAAGGGGAGGGAGAAGACAGGACACATCTTTGCCGAACACTTTATTGGATTTGAAATTTATTGGACATTTCTGTGTTTGTTCTTACTTCACATTGACTTCTAGTATAAATGTCGTTGCATATGTTAATTACGATCTAATGCTACTTTGTGTAACTCTTGTATGTTGTTGAGATCCATAGTCATACCCATCTTGATAGTTGTTCTACTAAGAGTTTCTTGGTCTTCTTTTTTCTTTTGCCATATAGTACCAATTTTAATGTTTGTAGTAGCAGTGTGTGTTCATGTATTCTAAGTACATGTCCGGTATATGTTCATCGTTTTATTCTTACTGTTGTATAAATATATTGTTGTTTGGTGTGTTCTCTTAATTGCATGTTTTACTTGAATTCCTCCCAACCAATATTTAAGCGATTTGTAAGTCAGTTATTGGCGTGTCTACTATTACAATAATGTGTCCACTATGTTTGCATATGAATACCTAATGAAGATGATTTCTTAAATGATGGAATAACTTTATTACAGAAATACATTAAAATATTAATGTGATCTGCTAATGTCATAAAGTTTGCTCACATACTCATTTTTTCCTACTTACCAATTACTTTATGTTGAAATACTTCTGACACCGGAAACAACCTCTAGACACCGTCTGTCTTAATGTTCAAGAGAACAAAATAGTACATGACGTCCACACTTATACCATGTTAATTGTACGATTTTAAAAATCATGTGTTTATTGACGTGTTATAATTGACTGCAACACCCTAATTAATGTGTGTGAGATGTGTGTTGATAAGTAGACTTTTGATCTATGGCGCACATAAATGAAAATTGAAACCAATTGTTTCATTTTAATTCAAATATTAATTCATATGGTCTAATACATTTCAAATTCACACACAATATTTCATTTCTATGGGTTATATATATATATATATATGCTGAAATACACCATTTTTAATGTTGGGCAAAGCTGGTGAAAGGTGCTATTTTTGTTTCTTAGCTATGTCATAAAGTGTACGATTCTCGATTATCTTTCAACATATAATAGCTTTCCGTGTTTTATCGACAGTTTAGAATATCTGGCCTTCATAATATAGAGCAAAACGTCCAGTATGTCGTATTGTATTCTGTCCAGTCTTATCTTATCTTATCGTAACTGAGACGGCTCCCTAACTC
Source organism: Meghimatium bilineatum (assembly GCA_034231615.1). Taxonomy (NCBI): domain Eukaryota; kingdom Metazoa; phylum Mollusca; class Gastropoda; order Stylommatophora; family Philomycidae; genus Meghimatium; species Meghimatium bilineatum. Next base: position 65,722,055 of record CM067298.1, read on the forward strand.
ATATTTAGGCTCTCTCAAATACATGGATATGTGAGGGCAAGGGTGAGTTATGACTGCAGGTTTTGTTCCCGAGTGGAGGTATATTCAGTGCGCCAGTTTCTCAGAATTACCGCGCCCTTCAAGGATTACAGTTCTAGGTCGACTATCTCATCATTCCTCAGACATATATGTAGACCATCTGCAGCAATGTGACATGATGTGACAATGATTATTTCACAGTTGTCAATCTTTCCCAAATTTTCTTAGTCGCCTCCTACGATATACCTGGAAAGAAGACAGTGACCCTATTCTGTGCATCATGAACTCGAAGCCCAGGCCCCAGTTTCCACATAACGAGAACATGTTTATAAAAGCGGCGGTATTGTAATAACAAAGGCCATATTGTGAAATATGGGGTAGTGTATCTCATATCCTATAATTTCTACAGTTTTACATAATTTAGAATATTGCAAGATTTAATGAAAGAGTCACACAAAATAGCTCACATACGTCCTATTAACCCTTTACCCAATTCAATCATTGGACATTAATAATGAATAGCTTGAACAAACATCTACTCATTTTCATGCTGTTACGCTTGTTTCATCTCTTTCAGTTATCTATCATAGATTAATAATGAATCTCCTGTTGTAAATGAGACTTGTTTCAAATGTTGTCTATCTGGCAAAGTGGATATCTTCGTTACCAGCAGGATACACTAGCAGAAATATACTGCATCGGACACTTTGTTGCCACCACTTCCGCTAGAAGCACATATGTATCGCCAATCTTGCATACAGAAATATACACATATATATCGCCAAGCTCACAAACAAAGATATACTGATAAATATCGTCAAACTCACTCACAGAGATATATACATACATAACGTCAAATTCACACACAGAGATTACACATATATATATCACTAAACATACATGTAGACATACAATTATATATATCACCAAACTCACACACAGAGATATACACATATATATCGCTAAACACACACGTAGACATACAATTATATATATATCTTGAAATTCACACACAGAGATATGCACATTTGGTTTGCTTCAATCTCCAGGAATTTCAAACATTGAATTCATATTTTGTGCAGTCAGTGAGTGCGGTATCCAAAGCAGTATTTCATACATAGAAGGTTCTACCATTCAGTGATATACAATGTTTCAAGAAGAAATGTCCTACTAGATATGATGCTATCTCCTAGAAATCTCCTACTAGATAGTGTTAAATTCATTAATGCATATATGAAGTGCTCATGTGTCTTCCATGAGATTGTAATTATCCTTAATATACATATAATCTGCTAAAGGCTTGCTGTTCAATACTATCTGTAATATTAGTAATACTTTCCTTGTGCGAGTTTTTACAATAAATATGTTTATATATACCAAGCGACATATTCTTTCCAGAATATTTTCTTAATTGTGGATACTCGAAACGCCTCTGTCCCGAGCAAACAGGCCGTCTTCATTGGCCAGAGACATTTTCATATATTCTTCTATGTCGCTGGTCTCGTCTTCTGGGTCTTCCTGTTCTTGTCTTCTCTGTGACTCTGTCCTCCAGAATCAGCCTTTCGCTACCATCATTTTTCTTTAACTGTCCAAAATACTCTAGCTTCATTCTTATGATGGTGTTTAGAAGTCACCCTTCGTTTACTTTAAGGAATTCCAAAATGCCAATGTTCTTCCTTCTCTCTGTCCATGATATTCGCATTATCTTTCTGTAGCATGTCATTTCAAATAAATGTATAAATATATATAGTTTTCGCCAGTGTAACAACCGGGATCTGAACTTTTAGAAAAGAGTGCAAAGAATAGATCAATGTCCTCTTTTCTGGCATGTCGTAAGAGGCGACTAACAAAATCTGGGAAAATTTCTGACAAAGTATCAGCTCGGTAAAATAAATCAGCATCGTGACTTTATTTTTTATCTTGCTTTTATACTGTTGTCTTCAAATAGTTTCCATGGATGACAAAGTTATGCAGATTACGGACTGTACATTTGTTTGTATGAATTAGACTTATATGTGGCAGGGAATGCTAAATGTACCATCATTGCAGATGGGCAACAGATCTGACCGAAGAACGGTGATCGCATTGGCCCAGAATTATATGGCTCCTGGCAGGGTGTGATGATCCTGAGATACTGCTGCACATGAATTCCTCCCTTCGCGGACTCAACAGGCACTTCTTAAGCCTCCTCCCACCGTTTTTTTCGTTTTAACAAACCATATACGAGTTCGAGTATCAACGGAGGAATTGTTTTTGTAATCCGGAGATTACTCAATGGAGGAATTGTTTTTGTAATCCGGAGATTACTCAACGGAGGAATTGTTTTTTTTATCAGAAAGGCTATGTTCTGCCAAGAGCTACCTGCTCACAACTAAAGGAATTCGTCATCTTCATATTTATTTCATCATCATGTGACATATTCTTTCCGGAACGTGAACTTCCTTATAGACCCTCTAAACACTCCTCGATTCTGAGCGAGTTGACCTGCTGAAGCTGGAGACATGTTTAAGTTATTTGATATATCACTGCACCATCGTCGTCTTGTGTGCCCTCTTCCCGTGTTGTCGTTAACTCTTCCTTTAGCTATTAATTTTCAATGCTGATATGTCTCTTTATATGACCAGAAACCACACAATAAATTATATATATATATATATATATATATATATATATATATATATATATATATATATATATACTTCTTCAGCGCATATAATACAGTGTAATGAGCAGATAAAAGTGTTCTCCAGTTCTAGATAAGTAGCTATTACATTTATCCTGTTCGAATACATGCTCTTAGCCTATTTGTTGGTTGTTCTACCAGAAATCTATCTTGGTCTTTCTTTTGCCTTCTGGTACCTATTCGATTGCTTCTGGTGGCAGTATATTACTATTCATTAAAATGCATCTTAGATTATAAGACCGCTACTTTTATTTCAAGTATTGTTGTAGAAATATACTGTTATTTAAGTGCTATTGTATTTCCTTCTTTGATATGAATTTTTCTCAGTGAATGTCCAAGTGTTTTCTAAGATATTATGTTCAAATGAATTTAACTTTTTTTTTTACTAAGTGATGTCTTTATTACTTTCCAGCCTTCAGAGACATATATTAGAGCCGATATTGCATTCTTGTAATGCATTGTTGTGCAAAAAGAATCTAATTTTTTAATATTAATACAGTTGTTTATTATTTCTTATTTCCAGTTTTTATTATGATGAGCCCAAATGGACGATGAATAAATAGCTGAACAACATATCGGAGACTAGGGAAATGTAGATTTCCTCAAGACTGAGATATAATTTATGAACAAAGAGACAAATAATTCAAATTTTCTTATACACAACTCAATAAATAAATCAATATTGGACCTAGTATAAAGAAAACATCTCCAGTATTCTCTTCATATACAAAAATATATTATTATCAAAATAACATTAGTATCCCATATAATAAGGTACTAACTATCCTTTGAATCGTGGACGTTAGTCAAATTCTAACATCAAACATAACGGATGGGGGTTATTTAATGAACCACAAACTCCGAGATATACGAAATGGTAATACTTTGCTGAACAATATGCCATTTGGTAAATATCAGCCTCAATGTTAAAATGAAACTATATATAAATAAGTGCAAAACATCAAGATATTACTTTCAAAGATTTTACTATATATTACATCAAAACGTTACTTTCTAAGTGAACCTTTAACATGGCAGGAGCATTAGAAATCCATTTAACATGACATGAGCATTAGAAATCCATTTAACATGGCAGGAGCATTAGAAATCCATCTAACATGGCAGGAGCATTAGAATTCCATTTGAACTGTCCATGAAATTGAAAGACTTTTTATGAATATATATAAAGTGACACACACCCATACACACACACATATATATATATATATATATATACATACATACATACACACATACACATACACACACAGACACACACAGACACACACAGACAGACACAGACAGTACACGCACAGACAGACACGCACACGCACAGGCATACGCACACGAACACGCACACGCGCTCGCTCGCTCGCACGCGCACGCGCAGAGCACTCGCACGCGCACGCCCAAACCCACGCGCACGCCCACGCGCACGCCCATACCCACGCGCACACGTACACGCACGCGCGCGCGCACGCACGCACGCACACGCACCACACACACACCACACACACACACACACACACACCACACACACACACCACACACATACCACACACACCACACACACACACACATACTTGAACCATGAACCTCTACATATAAAACCTACTTACTAATGGAAAAACAAGCGTTCTTAATGACTAATTTACTTCCCAGCAATATAATGCCATTTAATGGCATTAGGTCAAAAGGCATGAGCCCATGTACCGCTGGCTCAGCGGTACAATGACTTATTTGACTGTCCCCGTGATTTTCATTTGTCACTATGATTTTACATTTTTGTGACATAGCTAATGAAAATTAAATGAATAATCTAATGAGTCTTTTTCAGAAGACTTGATTCTCCATTATCCAATAGGTCTTTATTAAATCGAGGCTCACGCTTTAACTACTTACGGAGAACTGGTCTTCAACCATGATCCCCTTTAAATTAAATAGTATAACCCATGGACGCGTCATAACTGTTGGCTGAGTCTATCGATTCTTTTCATTTCATTATATTTTGTAATAGCCAGCCAATTTAATAACGTTAATATGTGGGATAAGCCAAGTCTTATTGACTAAGGCTTAGTGAATCTAAAGTGGTTTATGACTTAACAAACTTCTTCCATCTGTGTCTGGGTTTAAATAAATATTCTAGTGTATTGAAAGACTAACATATCCCTACAATATCTGTTTCTGAAACATTTCTCAAGTTCTTTGTCGTTCCCTCTTCGAACGTAACAAAATATATATCCCAGACTCTGCCCCGTGTGGCTTTCCATTAACTTTTTCATATGCGTCACTGCTGGGGATCTTCTACAGCCTCTGATCATTTAATTTGTTTTATTTGCATGTGTTGTTTCAGATTTGATTTCTTGATTTATTTCTGAAATTGACTTTCCACAAATTGCTATTAATCCTCACATCCAAAATTTAGTATCCACTTGCCAATTGGGAGCCGGTCGCGGAAGTGTGATGTCAAGCGACGGCTAATGACAGTAAAGGCTGTTTAATTTTTACTTTTTCTAATTATTGCTGGGATTCTGATTGGTCGCTATTTACTCACTTCGAGTCGCATGCCAAGAAATAGCCAATGCTAACCATTAGATAGCACGAACATTGACCCCTTAGTACTGTCGAAAGCCACGTTTAAGCCACACCCCCGCTGACAAGTAAACCCGTGTTTGGAATCCACTAGTTATTCCTGGTTTCCAATAAAAATTACTACCATGGTTCAACCAGTCACCACGTGTAGGGTACAATGGCTCACACTCTGGGGAGGTCGAGGAATAGTTCTACTGCTGTTGAACAAGTACTGTAAGCAACGCTAGTGAGGCGGTTTATGCTCAACCACCGACTTAGCAGCTGAGCACTTATGGGAAACCGTGAGATGTGACGCTGGATTATAACTTATATTACCTTTACTTTATCTTGACTTTGCTATTTGGATGGTAGATCACATAGTTACTGTTCTTTATTCCTCTTTCTGGTGCCGATAAAAGAACATATGTCCCGCCGTGCACAGGATAAATACAGGTTGAGTAGAGGTTCATCCGAGGTCGAAGGGTTTATTGCTACGTCTCGAACAACCTCGGTACCAAATTCAAACTCCGCCACATGCAACTGTGCATGTCACCGTAGGGGGAGATCAGATGTAACCGACGTCTTAATATGGGCGATGATCATAAGACGTCTTAAGAACGATGATCAGAAACACAGTGTAAAAGGTTGGCAGCATGACCCTTGTATTTGACACTTGTATGAGTGGATGAAGCGTTGTCACAGAAAGATTGGTAGCATGCCGTTGTTCTGTAGTGAGACCGTCACCGTATTATACACACACAAAACCACAATTTGCACCGTTTGGTTGGATGACTTATAAGATATGAATAGGGAAACACGTTGATTGATTCATACCAGTTTGACATAAGTGCGACAGTATTACCAACACAGTTTCGTAATAATTGGTAAGCGTTTTAAACTCACAAATTTAATTCATAAGCATCATGTAATTCGAAAGCAACAGTTGACACAACAAGTCCAACAGTTCCAATTTGGTCTCTCGGTTAGTGCAGACCAAAACATACGATATTGTCAACGTAACAAATAATTCATAAGCATCATGTAATTCGAAAGCAACAATTGACACAACAAGTCCAACAGATCCAATTATTCTTAGTTCACTGGCCATCCACGTACTGAAAATATCTCAGCAGCGTTCGTCTCTGCATCAATGCCTTGAGTACTACTGATCAAATAACTGAAATGCAAACCGTTGAACCTCTGATGCAGACTGATCCAATGTAAAACTCTAGTTCGAACGGCATCGAGCACTGACGGCATGCCCTCTCGTTGAATGCAAAGTCGTACCTCAACAGGACATCTAGGATTGAACCTTCTTCCAGGTGTTTGGAGAATTCTCATCATCCTAATGCTCCCGTTTGCCAGTCTAACGGGCCTCTAGAGTTTTACTGTAAATATATGTTATCCATGTTCACAAGAAGACCTATCGGCACTTGTAGAACTAATACGGATATTATAAGTTATATGTTTGTTGTTACTGATATGCAATACTTGTACGGGATTCTTGTTGTTGTTGTAATAGTCCTTGTCTCGATTGGTCCGTTCTCAGTGGCTTTAGTGCACAGTTTGAATGTCCTGACAAAATCGCATCTTTTTTTTTTAGATGCGGTTAGTCAAGTACGGAAAATATTGTGTACTAGAGTTGCTAGGCGATTTGGTGCCGTTGAACGGACTGGTTCAATTCCCGTTAGATTCAAGAATTTTTAATTTATCCTCTGACTTCCTTCTTGAATTTACTTGTAACGGGCTTCTACTTTTTCTTGACTGCCATTTTTCTCTAGTCCCGTATCTATCTGACGTCTTATCTGACATAATTTCTTCTACAATCCATATTTTAATCTACTCACAAACTCTCTCATACTAAAGTTGATAGTACGGGCATATTTTACACCTATACAGCCCAGGCACACCAGAGTGGCACTCTCCGGGGGACCAGGTGTCGTGACACCCTGGTACACATCATTGGCAATTTAAAAAGAAAGGACAGCCTACTGACTGTATTTAAATTGCCTAAAAATCACTGCATCTCCACAAAAAAATACAGGGTTTATGCCTACATCCTGAACAGGATATGCTGCCGGCATGTTTTACGTAATCTTACACATTTTGTAAAATTGTATTTTGCTATTCATGTGTCATAAATAAGTAATACCCTCATTAAGTTAAAAATAACACATAAACCGTGCATGTGTACTGGAAAACAAGTAGCACTGTTTCAGTATTCATGTTCTTCTATTTCTGGATTATCAGATGGATGCAACTGTTTACCACAAAACTGTTGGTTTAAAAACAAAAACAGGCCAAATTATAAAATTGTGTATAAACTACTAAAAACATGATGAATTTTTAATAATGCTACATTTCTATAAACTTGAATTACATCACTCGAATTATGAACATTCGTTCATTTCACAGTCATAAATATGTTATTGTTATCTTAATTTTAGTACTTTTAATGTTCTTATGAGAGTCTGCGCTTTCTCTAGACATGAAAGTAATAAGTGTTCTTAAACGTTCTGTGTATAGTAAAAGTAATAATTTTCCTAATTTAGTAATTACATTATCAGTTAATTGACTATTCCAACTACTATCTAGTTCTTTTAATACCACGAACATTTCTGTTCTTATTTTTTCTATATCAGGTCTCAATATAGTAATAAAGTTTCCACTTAAACATCCTGAGAAAACTTGTAACAAATAAATGTGTGTAACATGCACACTTCCTTATACATTTATATATTGGTAGAATATACAGTGTTTATAAATTAGTTAATATCCACTAAAGAACTAGAGACATAGTTTGTAGTCAAACTTAAACAGTACAATATGGGAAATTAGATATGTTTTCAAAAAGGCCTTAAGGGCCAATGTTAACGAAAACAATTTCACGTCAAGTAGATTTTAAAATGTACAATATGGCAACCCTGTTCTATTTAACTGCAACAACTAAGAGCAAGTTTGTCAGAAATCAATCCAGAGATGGGTAAAAATGTGCTTAATGTATTTCTTATTCGAAGAAGTAATAATTTCCTGTCCAACATTCGATACCTCATCCGAAAAGCAGCTTATCACTCAAGGAGACAGAATTTCCTATCCTTCAAGGAAACATTAATGATGCCAGTAATCGACAATATATAAAATAGTAACAATTCCACATACAAGGTTGCAGTAACGCAACATAAAATATACTTGTCTTAGGAAGATATATATATGTGTGTGTGTGTGTGTGTGTGCGTGCGTGCGTGTGTGTGGGAGTGAGTGCGTGTGTGTGTGCGAGTGTGTGTGTGAGTGCGTGTGTTTATGTGTGTGTGTGAGTGAGTGAGTGAGTGAGTTAGTTAGTGAGTGAGTGAGTGAGTGAGTGAGTGAGTTAGTGAGTGAGTGAGTGAGTGAGTGAGTGAGTGAGTGAGTGAGTGAGCGAGCGAGCGAGCGAGCGAGCGAGCGAGCGAGTGAGTGAGTGAGTGAGTGAGTGAGTGAGTGAGTGAGTGAGTGAGTGAGTGAGTGAGTGAGTGAGTGAGTGAGTGAGTGAGTGAGTGAGTGAGAGGGAGATTAGGGAGGGAGATAAATTATCAGTTATACATAAGCCAAAAGCTTAATTCTTAATATATTGTCTATTGTCCATCCACAGGTCAGAATATCCACTCTTGCCGTTAAGCGTAGTGGTGGTGACTGGGAGCTTTGCTTGTCTATCCAAGGCCAGTGGTGTTCCCTAATTCTTAACATATACTCACATGCAAACACACACAATATATATATATATATAGATTACTTATATATATTAGTAATCGATCCATTATATTATAGTAGTAACAAAATAAAATATGAGGAAAACATAATCACAGATGCTGGTGATTGAGACAGTCCAAGTTCGGTGCTAAAACCAGACGAAATACACTTACAATCAAACATAAAATAAATGTTCTTACCTTGTCCATTACGCATGCGGCTGTTCTGTCAATCTCATCAGATACTCACTAGACAAACCACTCATGCAACATAAAATATTAGTAGATGACTTACTCTTATATTGAGGCTCTCTTATAGAAGCTTTGTAACATGTCATCTATACAATTATAGTCCCCTCTGAGTAGAAGGCTCCTTCAATAGGCTGAAAGTTGAAGTCTCCCGGTATGAAAGAAGCTCAGAAAAACCACCCCACAGCACATAGGATGTAAGAGCTAATCTCTCGTAATTCCTGGGGTTCTCAAACAAACAACTGAACCTTGTCCACTGCTTTTACATACTTTTATTTATAATCTTCTTCTTCTTCAGCGTTCATTATCAAACTCCTGCTGGATCTCTATTGCAGTAGGACAATGGCCCTAATTAGATTTCCAGCAGGATATAGTCCAGAGAATGGAAATGCGTTGTGTCGCCGTTTTATTTGCACCAATGGCCCGACACATCCGTCTTCGGCGGGTTTATAATCTAACATAAGTGTTTCTTATTTTTTTAAAGAGAGGTTCTTTTTCAAGACATTCACACTTCCTTGTTTATCCTATTTATTCTTCTAAACATACATTTTCAGGGAGATAATAATAAACTACGAGATCTACGGAAAATAGTATATCAACGTAGTGACACATAGTTTATGTTCCTGTGACACATAGTTTATGTTTCTGTGACACATAGTTTATGTTCCTGTGACACATAGTTTATGTTCCTGTGACACATAGTTTATGTTCCTGTGACTCATAGTTTATGTTCCTGTGACTCATAGTTTATGTTCCTGTGACTCATAGTTTATGTTCCTGTGACACATAGTTTATGTTCCTGTGACACATAGTTTATGTTCCTGTGACTCATAGTTTATGTTCCTGTGACACATAGTTTATGTTCCTGTGACACATAGTTTATGTTCCTGTGACACATAGTTTATGTTCCTGTGACACATAGTTTATGTTCCTGTGACACATAGTTTATGTTCCTGTGACACATAGTTTATGTTCCTGTGACTCATAGTTTATGTTCCTGTGACTCATAGTTTATGTTCCTGTGACTCATAGTTTATGTTCCTGTGACACATAGTTTATGTTCCTGTGACACATAGTTTATGTTCCTGTGACTCATAGTTTATGTTCCTGTGACACATAGTTTATGTTCCTGTGACACATAGTTTATGTTCCTGTGACACATAGTTTATGTTCCTGTGACACATAGTTTATGTTCCTGTGACACATAGTTTATGTTCCTGTGACTCATAGTTTATGTTCCTGTGACTCATAGTTTATGTTCCTGTGACACATAGTTTATGTTCCTGTGACACATAGTTTATGTTCCTGTGACTCAAAATGTAAATCTTTTATCACAACGTTGCGCATGTATACAATTGAACTAATATAGTATATAATAGGTTACTAATTTTGGAACCAGCAGTCATAGAAAATAGGACAATCACGTTTCATGAAATAGGATACTATGACCCTGGCAGGAACGTTCGTTTTCAGGAATCCCCCGGGATACACAAAAAGGAGAAGCTTTCCTGGATAAAAAGAAACTTTTAAATGGAGTGAGATGGAATTTATAAGCACTGAAAACCAGAAAAGCATACTCAGACTTTGGCATCGTTTAGGCAGACATTTTGTTACCTCAATGATCGTTACCATGCCCATTCTGGAACATTCTAGTGAGATTTATAATATATTTGAGACAGACGCTTGATTAAAACATTCCGATCGATGTGAAAGCTTATACTCAGATAAGGAGATAAGTGAAAAATCCAGATAAGGATATAAGTGAAAAATCCAGATACGAAGATAAGTGGAAAAATTCGGATAAGGAGATAAATGAAAAATCCAGTTAATGTGATATGTAAAAAATCAAAATAAGGAAATAAGTGAAAAATCCAGATAAGGAGATAACTTGAAAATATAAATAAGAGGAAACGATAGAAAGAAAATGTTGACTCCTTCCCACCCTCTCTATCATGGTAATAACCAGATTATCACTGAGATGAGTTTTTTCTATTGTTATTACCAGGAACGTAGATTTTTACTACGGAATGTTCTCTCCTCCCAAAAACATAAAGAAAAGAAAATTAATCACTTAGGTGCAGGATTGGGGATGGTACTCTATATTTACTTATTTCTTAGTAATAACTGTGTTGTTATATTTTTCTACGGAAAGTGGCGGGGGGGGGGGGGTTACCGCTGTAAGCCCTACAACAGGCAACATAAATTATCAGCATAGAATACTCCTGCCATTTTTTCTGAAATAGATGGGAATGCCTGAAGTGGTCCGACATCAACTTAGAAAAGCGCTAATCACACTCATCCGCATCGCTGAGGATAGAATTCTCTGGAGGACTCTGTGTGCTGAAGCATCCAATGTGGTACCCCTACGACCCTGAAGGGTTATGGGTTTATTGATATTGATTGAATCACTGAGATCTCCATAATTTATCTTGTAAAATATGTACACGTGTATTTAATTAGAATTTTCTATTTCTTCCACTGTTGGCTATTTGGATGTATACCAATTAACTATGTATATTTGGATGTATACCAATGTCGTCTCCGCAACGAAGGTTGGCTGCAGCAGACTTTCAACATCTCCTGTCTATTGTTTTGGTGTTGCACTCTGCTAGACAGTAACCTGACAATCTTGTGATGTTCTCTCCCACTTGTATCTCTGCCTACCTCTTGCTCGCTTCCCTTTGACTTTTCCCTCAAGTAAGGTCTTCAATAATGTGTCATGTCTTTTGTATCTAACATATTTTCTCTGTCTGATCTTTATTTCTCTTAGTAATTATTTTTTTCATATTAAGCACCAGAAATAGAAACGTAATTATACAAATGAAATGATGTGAGGAAATGGCAATAGGAAAGTCTAACAATTTTAGTGTGCCTCTACTGAATATGGTTGCGCAATGGTTAGTCTAATGTCAATAGTGAGACCATCAAACCTTCAGCACGCCTAGTTATTACTGACAAAAATTTAACATATAAATATTTTGTGAACTTAAAATCCAATACAATTTCGTCCATCTATTGTCGGCAAGCGATGTAAAAATGTAAAAATGGAAACTCTGTGATGTGGTGTACCGTAAGAGAAGACTTATGAAGGTTATTCGTTGGGTTGCGTACCTTGTTTTGATGAAAGTTATTGACTCAAATGATCAAATGTTGAATCGATACGGGTATGATAGCATCACGCAGAACTATTCTATATAAGGACTTGGAAAATACTGCACCTGAAATCATAGCAGTGATTGTTGACATCCGTCCCTTACTGCGACGCCTGTAGTTAGTCCCTTTATATCTTGATTTTCTCTGATCGACGTCCCTGCAATGATCAGGACGAAACGCACAGTGCAAGATCGATTCAGCTTGTTGATGTATTATTATTCCTGTGTAATATTGGCAGAAATTTTTTTTATTCCAAGAAAGCAAGAAACATTAAAGTGTTGTTATACGTTAATATATCCACTATCTGACTGATATATATTTTATTCTTCTTCTCTTCTGCACTTGTTTTTCAGATATCGACAATGTGTTATCACGATTTGTGTGAATACACTGGTTACAAGAATGTGTTACAAATTGTTTTAGGTAGCAAAAAACGAATGTATTTGTCCATGACAAAATAAATGAAATTGTTGACAATGATTGCGGAATTTAAGCTTGTGTGGTTTGTAGGTGTAATTTAGACATCATTCGACTTCAAATCTTAACTTACATAGAACAATTGATGGTCGAAGAAGTTATAAAGATAATCCTTGTTTGATAACATCAAGGAGTTGTTCGGTCGTGACATTTAAATACTCGTCCTCATGACCGACGTTCTGCACGTTTGGCAGGCTTTTTGTGCTAATTGTTCCAGTGTGTCATCACTACGACCTTAACCGGTGACGGATTTCATGATTGCTATTATTATTATTATTACTATTATTATTATTATTATTATTATTATTATTATTATTATTATTATTATTAATGATAACGGTTCATTGCGGATTGATGTTCCCACAAATTTCACCTTGTTAATATTAAGCTTGATTTCATACAGCTCCCGTGACGCGGAGATAAAAACACGCAGTGAATGTAACCTATCATTGGATATGAGAACAATGCACTGAGAGCCCCTCCCCAATGGTCTTTCAGGGGAGGAGGAAGGGAAGGAGTCTCTCAATGCGTTGCTCGTAAATCTATGGATGCTGCGTTGTATGAACCAACATTTAGCGAAAGTTGGGTTCGTTAAATGATGTATGCTTTATTTTTGCAAACAATATAGACACATCATTCCGGACAGAACCTTAATAACTTGTGTATTTAAGGACGTGGTTTTTTCAAAATAATTTCGCACCTCCCTACAATTTTATTGTCATTAATGTGTACTTCAACCAGGTGATTTTTTTTCATTATTGGACAATGAACAAATCTCCAATAAATCTTCAACTATTTTGGACCCGTATCGAATGTGCACATGTTTATCCTCTATCGATCTTATAGTGTATAACTATATGTTTAATTGTGTATATATGGAGGATTTATGAGAATATTGGATAGGAAAGATGTCAGATGCAAGTAAGAACCTATGTGGAGACAACGAGTTGATAAACTGAAGTAAAACTTCAAATTTGACAGTAAAACCGTGACAACAACAATATAAGACCATGTATGTTAAATTGGGATTCATCCTTCAGACAAGTTGCATTTGACTTCTCCCGAGATTTTTATTGGCTAACAAAGTATACACAATTTGACCAATGAATATTACAGGAAAAGGCGCATATGTCACTTTAGATAGTTGAATCCCAATGAGCTAGCGGAACTGCACATTTGACTAAAGACACGTAATAGAATTATGACAATCTACAAATAAGACCTACTGATTAATGAGAAACCATGCTTTCTTAATGACATTTAACTATTCCCGTGATTTTAATTGTTCATCATGATTATATTTTATGTCGGAAGTCAACGAAAATCACAGAAAATGTCAAATACATCACTTGAGAAGGATGAATCCCATTTTAGTCAACAGTTCTTTTATCGTCGATGGTCAAGTGAAGTTACATATTTTTAAAGAAGTAGTGAAGTAGTATGAGTTATGAAGTGTTGTTATTGATTTATGCCAACAACTTTCAACCATTCGTCGCTCGTACCGACGTTTCGGTAAACATATTCGATCTTGTCACTTCACCCCCAAAGAATAGAAAAAGAATTAATGAAAATCTCGGGGAAAGTCAAATTCATCACTTATGAAGGATGATCCCTGATGAGCCAGCAGGACTGTATAATTGAAGAAAAACAAGGGTAAACACGTGATAAATATGTTTATGCATGCATAATTATTGAATTGGACTGTGAAGTGTGTACGTCTTTTATCCGGGTAGGTGTAACGGATTGAGATTTTACCTATGGTAATGAGCGGAAAAGCTTTTAGTCAGCCTCTTGAAGCTGCAAGTAGTGTTTTCTGAGTTCGGAAGACAATGTATATAATACTTTGGATGTAGCAAGCCAGCAAAACAATTTCTCGGCTGATGTGATTTGACCCGAGGACGTATTTTGCTTACCACTGGTGGAATTGTTTGTTCATGATGATTATGAAATAATCCCTTTAGATGTGAACAGGTAGCTCTTGACAGTCCATAACCTTTCTCACAAAATCACAACGGGACACCAGGACTCATATAACGTCTCAAACGCATGGATTTGAAAGGGGGATTATGGGTGCTTAGTCCCTGAAGGAAGGCAGTTTAGTGTACCAATATCCCATAATAACCAAATTCTGCAAGCTGCACAGCATAAACTTTTGATTCTACTTTCTCATGATTCTTCTCTCCGATGTGTTGACACGTCCGTGTAAACGGGAAACGTTAACTTAGCTAAATTCAAGAAGGAAATTAGTCCCATAGTTTTAAGATCCCTGTTGGTAATTAAAAACGACTCTTAAAAGTATTATACAAAAATGTGTGAGTGAACACTTTCGCTCACATGTAGAACACATGGAGGAGAATTGTAATCTTGAAGTCACAAGACAAGGACTGAGTAAAAGTTAGTCCGGAACGTTGAGCGAGGAGCCACACCGGCGAGAGAGACAAGTTCTGAAGGTTCTGGTCATCGCTTTGTATGCGTGAAGTGAAGTGATAATTGGATTGTGCCATCTTGTGTAATAATTATATGATAGATATCGGTGAGTATTGACGCAACCTGCCAATTATGTCATCTCTACCCGCAGATGTAGAATAATTGCTCAATAGATCGTGATGAGTACTGACGAAATCGGTCAAACATGAAATCTGCAGATGCAGAATAGAATCAGAGAAGTTGGATACAATAAAAATAAATAGAAGTTTCTGTGTGCTAAGCCTCGTAGATTTGAGATGTATTTTGCCCGTGTGGTGCCGGGGCCCGAGATGAGAACAAATAACAGCAACAAAGTTTACAGTCCATGCATGTCGTAAGAAACGAATAAGGATTTTATGAGATGGAATTATCTCACCCATCCCATATAGGGTCAGTGACCCAAAGCCATGATGAAGTCGGATGTGTCCTACTGGAAGGCGCAGATATCGCAGCAATACTTTAAATCATGACACAATGCATTCCTTTCTCCGGACTACATCGTGCTAATCTGCAGGGGTTTGAGAATTAACGTAGAAGAAGAAGAAAAGATATATTTTCCGTCTCTTATTTGATGCTGAATATTTTACACATAAGATTATGGGACGTGGGCATGCTTTATATAATATGATGTCTGCAGTTAGGGAACGACAAAGGGGTCATTCTGTGTTCCAAGAGCAGACGCGTTTTGTTGAAGAAGCTATAATTTCGAAAAACAAACTGTTGTTGTTAGTCAAAGAGATTTGTCTAACCTGATGCTATTGATTTGAAAGAAAAGCATGATTCAAGAGCTGATTGATTCATAGAGCTAACAATGTGAAGCTACGAAGCAACAACCTGATTACGGTTGGTTGGTTGGTTGGTGATCCAGCGGTCTATGTGCTCATGCCCTCTGACCCAATGCCATTAAATGGCATTATATTGCTGGGAAGTCTGTGGATTTTCGGCCCACCCCAGGCCAGAGCCAGAGAATAACTATCACACCTCCAGGAAGGTAATTTTCAACCTATGCACTGCTTCTGGCCACTGCAGCCAAGATAGAGTTCACTGTGCTCATTCCCCGCCACCAATTGATTACTGGTTATGCCGAACTTTTCTATTGCTCCAGGCACGCAACCAAATGTTCACGTCAAAAGGATTGTCACGTCCTGAGTCACTGTGCCTCTATGATGGGTCTCAGCCATAGGAACAAACAGTGCTGTCAGTTTCCTCCTCCCCAGTGTTGCACAGTACATCTCTGGCTCCCTCCCAACCACATACATATATTCAAGTAAACAGGAAACACATTTCAACAACAAAATAACAGCATAATAATCATAATTGTATAGATGATGTGCCATGAAGTTTCTATAAGAAGATAACCTCAAAATAACGGCATTTCATCTACTAAGGTTTTCTGTTGCATGTGTGGTTTGTCTAGTCGGCCATTGGTGAAACCCACAGACGCAATCACATGCTTACCTGATTAAGAAAGAAGATCATTTATGAGTTAACGCATTCGTAGACGTTTCGGATGTGTTACTGTAATGTCAATTTTTGGCAATATATGAATCTACTGCCATAACTGAAAGTAAAGAATTGCTTTTCTACGTCTTACCTGCCCGGAAGAAATTGTTACTATTTACAGCTACCAAGATGAACAAAAATAGGTAGAAGTGTTACTAAAGTAAGACATTAAACAATATAGCAACGAGATAGGGAGACAGGCGACGTTTTGACTAAAAGCCTTCTTCAGGACAAACCAAAGACGACAGTACAACGAATCTTACACGGAGACAAACATGGTTATGATAAGGAAGAAAGAAATGGATAGATAGTGAAGAGGCAAAGAAGATGACAAATCTCCCCCCTCCCCCGACTGCATATCTAGGACCTTGTGGAGACTATACACACATCCACGAACCCATTCCCCACCGCACGCCGCGCCGTCAACTAAACAGTCAACTAAAATCAATTGTTATATCCACAGTAATGCCACATCTAGCATTCCCCGTTTCCTAGGAGTCTGCTACAAATGAACAACGACGCAATGTTCGCTGGCGTGCACCTTCTTGTCATCGATGAGAATTATTTGATAGAAACAAAATAAAGATCGTAAAACATAACAATGATGATTCTTCACAAGTGATAGGTTGTCAGCCTTTCCCCCATATTTTTCTTAGTTGCCTCCTACGACATGCCTGGAAAAAAAGACAATGGCCCTATTCTTTCAACCTTGAACTAGTCATACAGGCCCCGGTTACCACACGGGCACGATTTGTATGTTAGAACTATCAACATGGTATTTCGGTGAATAGTCATCAGTGCTGGAATCTCTTTTTTTCTAACGCAAAGATACCACAGAGTACAAACACCGTGATGCCAGGGTATCCAATGTATTTTTTTTTTAATGAGATCACTATTTATAAATATATTTCAAATTCTACTAATAATTTATCTTTTGTACTAACCTAGTCTTTTCAGAATAATTTTAATGATTTATCAATTGTCATATGCTTTTCATCACATTGTACAAGTGATCTTTGAGATTATCT
Source organism: Meghimatium bilineatum (assembly GCA_034231615.1). Classification (NCBI taxonomy): domain Eukaryota; kingdom Metazoa; phylum Mollusca; class Gastropoda; order Stylommatophora; family Philomycidae; genus Meghimatium; species Meghimatium bilineatum. The sequence goes on from CM067298.1 coordinate 65,739,925, forward strand.
TCCGTTGCCGATATGCACTTGACCACACCTAATTGGTAGGTAGGTAATAAATTTACCTCTCTTTTAGAGATGCGCGGCCCTTTCAACCAGCGGACAGCAAAGTTCAATTAGGTTATATCAGGACTCAGTACCATAAATATTAAAGGTAACAAACAAAAAAAGAAAAATGTGGCATCTAATTTCAGACAGGTTCTTTTTTTTTTAATCAGTACACTTGCCCTTGTGTGAACAGACACGAAAGGGGAGGAAAGAACACAAACACTGTGACCTGTCAAGCATGTCGCAATGGTAACTAAGAAGTCGGGATGACGTTGTCTGTTTTCATTCCGTGTAGCGAAAAAGTGTTCCACAAAAGTCACACTGAAGTAAAATATTTCAGGCTGAAATGGGTACTCACAAACTAAGCAATGATACAATTCATTCGGTTCCTTTGCTAATCTGAAGGAGATTAAAAATGAGCGTAGTAGAATAACAAAAAAGAATCACTTCACTGGCGATTCGGACTCATTACTTTTGGGACGAGATGTCAATACCTAACATCAGCCATGGTGCGCCACTACTCTCACACTGTTCGCAAACGGTTCATTATAGAACTGCTCATGGATTGGAAATAAAGAAAGAGGAAATATATACATGTATTCCCATGTGGGACAATCTGCCAGCAACACGCGCACGCAGTAACTGCTCTCAGTGAGAATATTCCGAGCTAGACTTGTGCTACAGCAATCGCGTTATAAACATTGAGGATGTGACGAGGGTTTATATGTTGATAAATATAGAACACATGTAATTAATTAATTGTAGTTTATTGTAATGGTGATGATAATTTGTATCGCCTAAATGTGCATTTTATGCTGTATTTATTTTTTAAACATACCCACAGCAAACAGAAATTACGACTAATAAATTCTTCAATTTAATTTTATAAAATAATAAATACAGAACAACCAATAGAGGTAGAGACAGATGTGTTTAGGTTTGCAACATTCTAAGGAACATTAAATGTAAAAATGCACCAAATTAACTTTTATTAAAATTCTGTGTTCACAAAAGTTGTACTATTACTACACAAGATTTTTTGTAAAATGTATTAGCATAATACATGTTTAATGTATGGCTTCTCTATGTTAGACAAACGTACGTTACTACAGCTCAGTGCCGGATTTACCTATAAGTTATAACTTAGGCCCAAAAACTTTTTTGTTTCACTATCTATATACTCTTAATCGCTAAAGGGCCCCATACCTCAAATAGCTTAGGGCCCTATCAAGTCTAAATCCGACCCTACTACAGCTTTACACTTTAATAAATAGCATAGTTAGACGATACTTTCAAATGACACTTTCAAATGACACTTTCAAATGACACTTTCAAATGATACTTTCAAATGATACTTTCATATGATACTTTCAAATGATACTTTCAAATGATACTTTCAAATGATACTTTCAAATGATACCATGTTTTAACGATACTTTCTCGTATTATTTTCCTATATGCACGAGTTATTTTTTGCAAATTCAAAATATATTAAATATTGTATATAAAATGGCCTTTTTGACTAAAAGTTGTAAGATTTGTTAGAATAACTTAACTATAAAATACAAATTTATTATAATTATGTTTACATTAAACATAATAATGCAGGGATCCAGTAATCTCATAGGCTTTATGATGATTTACACTGAAGTGACACCATACTAACAAACTGGAAAAATTTCAACTTTTTGCATATTTTGCTAATTGGCAGAAAAAATACAAGAAATTGGAATTCTCCAAATGATGAGCGACAGATTGAATAGTGTAACGTTTTACGTTCTCGTTGGCACTGTGATTTACTGTCAAGTCATGTCAGACAATTTTCGATACGTTTACACGGAAGAAGGTAAATTCAATATGTTCATAGACATAAGGTTGACACGACAGAAAAGTTCAATATGTTCATAGACATAAAGGTTAAACGTCATAAAGTACTTTCAATATGTTCATAGACGTAAGGTGTACACAACAGAAGGTAAATTCAATATGATCATAGACATAAGGTTTACGCGACAGAATATACGTTCAATATATTGATAGAAATAAGTTTACACGAATGAAGGTAAGTTCAATATTTTCATAGTCATAAAAATATGTTATCAGAAAAGTCGCCCGTTTGTTATCGCTGTTCGAAAAATGAGCACACAGCAGTAACTGTTATATGTCATGTATGTCGTAAGAGGTTATTACGGAGTTTTTAGTGCGTTTAGACACCAACACAGTGTCAAAAGGATCCAGGAGTCTTCCTGAAGTCGAATTTGTCAAACCACAATACACTGAAAGTGTATGCAACAAGACGTATTTGGTTCTTCTCCGGATTACAATTTTGGAATATTCAGAAATTGACGAACGCAGAATAAGATTTGAACATATTTCCTATTCATCTAGTATTGTTATTAGCTACATTTATTTAATACTTATTATTATTTTCCTTACAAATTTGCTCTTTATCCTTCTATCTACCATATTTGTTTGTGTATCCCCATATATACATGTACAAGTATATCTCATAGGAGGTATCTATACATTATTCCCGAGTGTTATCGTTACTCAAAATCTCTGTATTTGATGAAATATTCTGCAGGGCCAGTATTTTCAAATATGTTGTATTTCCCTCTTATATCTTTCTCTACTCAATTTATCGACATGCTTTCAATATTTTAAGAACCGTGTCGTTATGAATCATAAGACTTATTAATCACGTTTTTTTATATACAACCCTTTTTAACTTTTCCTTTCCAATAAGCGGTTATACCTGCTGCTTTTGCATATACACCGATAAATCATCCCTTGTATTATTAGTTATATTTCAAGAAGACTGGAAATCCATTTGGAAATAGAGCCCAAACCCTCCACTCCTTTGTTTTAACTCCAATGGTGCTACTTTAAGGAAAGAAGCTTTTACACTTTGTCTCTTAATAATTATCTCTTTTTTTAGCACAACTATGTACTTTGTTACACATTTGAATGGTACTAGTTTTTTTTATTTATTTATTTTGCACTTGGATGAAACAGAATTGCAACCGTTCTGGTGAGATGCTACTGCCCAAGTTCTAGGCCATACTTCCCATTTAAAATATGTTTATATACATACAATATTATGACATGACCCGATGTAACTAGCAGCAGTCATCATGTAAACTGGACATGGCATAATGATCGTTTTGAATAGTGTTATTTTGGTATTTAAATCTATATTTTTGTTTCTGAAGATTGGTATCATTTTACCTAGGGCTTGGTATGCTTTACTACATTTATTGTGTATTTCTTTACTGCTCTTGTCGTCTGTTGCTATATTGCTTCCTATGTATGTGAATTCTGTCACCTAATAATTTTCTGATACATTATCAGATAAGACTATAACAGGAAAGTCCCAATTCTGGTGTAATCTGTCATCACTCATACTTGTTGTAGCGTATCTTTAGTCATTATACAGTCCTGCTGTCTCGTTGGGTATCATCCTTCAAAAGGGCTGCATTTGACTTCTCCAGTTATTTTCAAGGGGTAAATTTGTATATGCTTTGTGTCGATAGTCAATGAAATTCCCAGGAAAAGTCCAGTGCGTCACGATTGAAGTTTGATTCCAAATTTAACCCACCGGTCTTATATTTACTGTGTTGTACAGATATGAAATATGTAATACGAGTACTGTTCATATTTTATCTTTGTTATGGTCTTTGTTATTCTCCAGTGATGATGCTTGTTAGCGTTCACTCATGAATATGCGCTAGCTTCTCATATGAGTGGTCATGGGTTCATTCCTCAGTTGAGACGGACATTTTTTTTCAGATCGCAACCACTCCCGTGTCGACCCAGCCTTAAGTGGGTACCGGATTAATTCGGGAAGTAAAGACTGCGATGGAGAGAAGATGGCTACCGCCCTTATTGGCAGAGCCACTGAAATGTGAGATCGCTATGGGATCACTATGGGTTACTTTACTTTTTTTTTACTCATGAATAACCATAGCAATAGGTCATGTGATTTGAACAGAAGAGCGTGAATACGCTGTGTTAGGTTTCTATTTGCATTATTATGTCTAGAATATCCGATATCAGTATTATTGTAAAATGATTCCGAAATATTGATTATCTATTTTTTTAAAATGAGTTCGACTCTATCATCTTTATATTGAGTACCTATATTACGACAATGATGCAATTTCAGCTGCAGACAGTTGGATATGCAAACCGTTTAGAAAACAATGGTAGTCTATAAAACACAAATATTTCTCAATAATATCTACAGTATAAAATGTTGCAGTTATAGATACATTATTAAAATATGTGACAACAATTTAATAATAAATAACAGCAAGTGTGAATATTTAACTCTCATCTAGATCTTTATATGCATGTCATATCATATGGCAAGTGCACTTTCTTAGCATCGATCTCCTTTAGGTGTATTGATCATAAAACATCAGTGACTTTGTAGATATCATTTTAGTACACGTGCTTCACGTCACATTCCGAAACACAGATACATATATATAAATATATATTTGATATATGGATTAGATATGTGTTGCTGAGTAAAAAGTAGTGGTAATAGAAATCAAGAAAGGAATAATGATGGCTAAAATGTTATTAATGAGCTGGTCACGGAATCTAGATGGAAAAAAATTAAGAAATAAAAGCATATGGGTATAATAGTGTATAACAGTATTATATCATTCTGAGACTGTCTGTTGGATGTAGCTCAAATAATAAATGTGTTGATATGTATTCTTCCTGTACGACGTATACTATACTTGCCAGAACGTAAGTAGGCTTTTCTTGGAAACAAAATTCCACTCTTAAAGGTTGATTAGCAGCTCTGGATTTATACTTGATAAGACTCTAAGCTATTTGAGATATAAGGCTCTTTAACAATTGAGAAATATATAGATAGTAAAATTTAAAACATTTCGTGGGTCCCCAACAAAGTGGGGGCTCTAAGCTATAGCTTGTTTAGCTTATTGGCAAATCCTGCACCGTTGTTTAGTGATTATTTTATCAACCACGTAACACTCATCACAAACCTATAGGTGTACAGTATCTCCATGCAAATTTTGTAAGGTTTGAATAGTACTACTTTCTTCGATTGCCTTTTCAACTCATTAGCTATTCTCTCACCTGCTGTCCAGACCTACTCGTGTATCTTTTAGTGTTACCTTTGGTCATTGGAAATATAAATATGCGTGTCAGTTAACATATCATTGAAGTGATTATAACTGCACTAGGCAGCCATAGTTTACTACTCTATACTTCTATACTTAGTCAATAGAGATGTGGTTCTACAGAAGAATGCTGAGAGTACTATGGACTGCCAGAAAAACTAATGTGAAGGTGTTGAAAGAGTAAAATGTGAAACGGACCTTAATCAATAATATAAGAAAGAGACAATCTTCATTTTTTGTCGACTTCGTGAGACAGGGAGGTTTGGAGAACATAGTCACAACATGCAAGATTGAAGGCAATAGAGGTAGAGGGCGACAACGTGAGAAAATATTAAACAGTTCGACAACCTGGCACGGCAGTAAAACAATAACAATCTTGATACATAATACTGGAGATAGAGAACTTTAGAGAGCCATAAACGCCTACGTCAGCCGGCATGGCACCTAATGATGATGATGACTTAGTTAATGTGAGCGTCCTGACTATGAAACTTATCTTCCTGCACTCTTAAAAATTCTCTAATTAGTGTGCGACCCATAAATTATAAAATAATTATTGATGGCAACCACTTACACATATACTAATTGTTTCAATTTTTACAATGGTTTGAGAGACATAAACAATAATTGCACTAGAAAATTTAGTTTCAAAACTGCTTGCTTTCGGGGGGGGAGAGGGGGGGACTACAGATGGATAGTCCAATTAAACTCGAACTAGGTCGGAGTTCCAGAGAAGGTCAGCCGCGCCGTTTCACGTAATTATAACAATGTTACTGAAGGAAGTACGTGCATCCTAAAGATTCTCAAATTCTTGAACTACAATGTCCTATACAGAACTGTTGTTGATCACAGATATAGCCGCGCATGCTTGCTTATAGTTCCATGCTTTCTGAATTAAAATCGCTCTTTACTCCGCCCCTAAGACGCTCATTCTTACTCTTACCAATCATAATAACGAATGTTTTTAAGGGCATCCAAGAAAGGCGTCCTAGATGAATCATCTATTGCAGTAGTTCTCAACTTGAGCCATATAGCACACCTGGACAATAAAGACTTGGGGGGGGGGGGCAATCTTGGGGACCAAAGCAATGTACTACTTCAACGACAAGTAAGAAGATAGATATTGAAAACCGTAAAGAAAAAAACCTTGGTGATCTGTAATAAAAGGTAACAACATTTCTATTAGCACCGGAAGAGAGGGGGAATGGGGGATAGAGGAAATGTCCACCAACAAAAAAGTGGCCACATCCAAAGAAAGGTTGTGAACCACCGGTTTATTGCTGTGTCAACATCCAACAAGCATAAACCAAACAAATTCATGATGCCCCACTTATCAATTGTCAATTCATCGATTACAGATTCATTTCCTATCGATAATGCACAGGCAAAAACATTTAGTGGCCAATCTTTAAACGATGATTATTACGTCACGTTGATCGCTTGCACGAATATAACAGTTTTGACCTTGATGTCCTTAACAAACAATACTGACGTTTACAAGACAATGCAATGTTTCTTATTTTTTCTAGCACTTATAAGTTTTCCATTTAACTCACTATATGTTTCTATATTGTATATATATTCTCATGTAGTGTGTGTCTCGCATCTATATATGGACCCGAACATATTTTTTTCTTCACTTAGAGAAATGTATTAACTGACTTTCAAGTATGTACTTTTAATTTTCATAGTGGAATGTTTTCTAGTACAATGATGACCAACACATGGTGAATACACTTTCTTCTTCTTCTTCTTTCGTTCACTTGAAACATGTCTTATCTGTAATTCTGTCTCCTGAATAAAACTCACTATATTTGTAGTTCACACAGTGTCCCATAGAGCTTCGATTCCAGTTTTGTTTCCTCTGGCGAATATGTCTGCCTCAGCGTTTCATACTTATAACACTCTTGAAGTTATATGTTTGTCACTCTATTCTGCCTGTTCAAGTGTACACATGGCCATTTTACCAATCTTGAATTTTGTGTACATGTAACTGATGTGTCCAATTTGTCCAGTTCTGAGGTGTAGAATTACAACTTGAGCTGATCTGTTCATAATATGATGTAATCTTGTGTTGGTGTCTTTCTTATTGACTTAATGTTTTTCTGATGGTACTTGATTGGTACATCTGATTGGTCTTCCTTAGCCAGTTGGTCTACTTTTTATTTCCTGTTATTCCCCAGTAAGATGGTATCCACTGCATGGTTACAATATACTAGTAAGACAGTTCATTACGTAGTCTTTGTAAGTGTTAGTTTTCCAGACTGGAGAGCTTGAGGTACTGACCTTCCATATGTCAGGAAAACCACATGCTGTGGGCCAGGGCTAGAGTACTGCAACTTTTCAGTTACTACCCTAATTGCCTGGATGTCTGCATCGTAATTATTGCATAATTTTCCCTGTTGGTGTTCTGATCGTATCTCTAAGCTTGTGTGGATATTCTATAAATACACCTGAACCTCCATTCCTCACTGCATGCTGTGCTGACCCATCTGTCTATACTCTGACTCATATGTCTTGTGGATATTCATCGTCCAGGAAATTGAGTGTGGCTGTCCTTCGATGCACACTATTCTGTTCGTCCTCTCTTAGTATTCCTTTCACGTTGGTCTCAGTGTATATTGATATTCCATACCTTTCTATCCAAGGGGTTTGTTCTGGTACAGACCTTAAGGGGATGTCAACTTCAGGTAGTTTTGTAAATTGTCTACGGAGTCGTTTAGCTTGGTGCATAAAGCTGCTTAGTTTCAGTTGTCCCATTGCTAGATTTTGTAATCTTATTTTTATTGGATGACTTGGTAAACACTGAAACTTTTCAGCTTCTATTAGTACATTTGTGCCTGCGTTCACCAAGTGTTTGCATTCTTCCCATTCTCTGCACTTCTACTATTGGTGTTGATTTCATTGCTCCCAACATTATCCTAGCGCTAGTTTTGTACTTTATCTAGTTCTTGTAATGTGGTGTTTGATGCAGGACACCACGCAGTTGAACCATATTCCAGGTGTGGTCTTATGCCTTGCTGGTAAACTTTACAGTGTATATTCTCACTGGCTCCCCTTGTCGTTCCACTTAATTTCCTCAGGATAGCTAACTTCATCCTGGATGTTGTTGTTGCTATGTTTATATATTGCTTCCATGTCAACTTATCATAGAAAGTAACTCAGAGGTATGTGGGTTGTTTGTCTTCTTTTAAAAGCGATCCATCTAAATTTGATATCACCGGCTTTTTGTTAATTGGTGATCTATTTACCCATAAGGTTAACTCATCAATAGCTCTTTGTATTTGTTTAGTGGCCACTGTCGTATGTTCTTCTGTGCATCAGATCACCAGGTCGTCAGCAGAAATTGCCACTTTGATCCCATGAGGTAGTTCGGCAACTAAGTTATTGGTATAAACTAAGAAAGGTGTTGATGATAGGACTCCTCCCTGGGGGACTCAATAACGCTGTAGGACTTTTTTTTGTTCTTGAGACCATCCAATTGTACTCTGGGTCTTCTATTATGGAGATATGCTTTTACACATTTGTACATTCTTAAGTTAACCCTGCAATTTCTTTAAACTTCTTAAAGTAGGTTGCGCGTGTGATGTTCCATTCAAATCCTGATGAGTGAAATGTCAGGTCTCGAGTAGAGGGTTGGCTAGTTGACTGGCTGGTTAATAAGTATGAGATTATTTTCATCCTGCCAGCTTTAACGTTTCTCCCCTCTCTTATCCATGTGATCGTAGCCCCAGCTCTGAGAGTAGCTATTGTAGTCACTACACATCATAAGTCTCTCTTTTTATAGGGATGTGTGTAGTGCCAACGGTATATCATTTGGGCCATAGTAGTAGGTCAGGAGATGGAATTCTGTACTGTCTGTTTTTAGGTGGAGTATCTGGTATTCTATCCCCTCCATATACACTTCCAGCTGATATGCGTTGATATTGTTTATAAAAAATATCAGAATCCCACCCTTTCGTCTGTCCTTTCGGCCTGATCGGTAGCAATGAGACCTCTGATTTAAAAAGCCAATATCGCTGCTGAGGTGCGTTTCTTGAATACAGCAATTTGTAACTGTATTGTTCTTTTGCTGTATCACTCTTTTTCTGTAGACACCCTCGGCATTCCAGTGCATTATCTTTATTTATCGTTGTTTTGTTTGGTCATTAGCTCTATTCATTTGCCTTCTGGCTCCTAGGACCAATTGAGAAGAGCCTCCAGTCATTGGAGTTGGGCACTTTCGAGGTAAGTCCCTGCCTGCGCGTCCATCACAGAGTAGATATCATAACTATCATTCGTTATATCAACACGTTCCTGTTGTTTTGTATGTGGCATCCTGATTAATTGGACGTGGCATTCTCTGTCTTCAAAACCCTGCTTACTTGGACAGGATTGTGGTCCTGCTCGAGTGGGACTGCCTGACCAGTCTTATTTTTCAGTCCCTGATGGCTGAACTAAGTATCATCACCACTTCAAGGTGCTAGCCTTTGGACGGGGTGTGTGTGTGTGAATGCACTAAAGGTGAAACATGCGTGATTATATGTGGCAACTGATAGCGAATAGGCCTACACTAAAATTGAGGCATTGAATTATTATATGTGACTAATCCTCTTCGATCCCAGATGATTCTGGCAAAATGCATTTTTGTATATCATTGCCATGCAAACATTTTCAAGAACTAAAACTGATTTCATGACATCTGTCGTTTTCTTGGATCTTGATTAGGAACAAGCGTCACAACACTGGGGCATTCCCATATATGCTCTGCTTGCTATTCTGTCAAGCAAAAACAACATACAGGTGTGAACAATTATTTTAATTCATAACATTGATTTAAAATAAATTGAGATGCCGATTTAATAATTCAAATTTTTAGAATTATCTTCTGCTCTCATCAAATTTAATTATAAATATTACAAGCTTGACAAAATCAAAGCAGACTAAAAAAGAACCGCTTGTCATATTTATCTTGCCTTTAAAGAAATAAATAAATAATGTTATGTTACGTGTGCTCATATTTGTATAGAACTAAATGTTGATACACGTGTCGATTAGAGCTTTTGAACTAAGGCGTGAACTGTTATTAGCATTGACCTCTGACAATCGTGCTCTAGTACTTCACATGACACAGATTTCTATGTATCTATTCGCTAAACCCTTTGTTGCCTTTCAGCGTCAGGGGTAGAAGAGTTTTCTGGAGATGGCCCTCGTGTGTGCTAAGTATATTGTGGATTCAGTCGCCTCTTTTATTTCCGTCGTCCATTGTTTTCGTGGTCAGCCTCTAGGTCTAGATCTGTGTAGCATAGTTTGCTGTGGTATGATATCTGATGGTAGTATGCTGATGTGTGCAAACCATTTTATCTGTTGTCTCTTAATATATTCCAAGATTGGAGTTGTACTGGTTCTTTGTCTAATGACGCAAATTTCGAAAGAACTATTAGAAGACAGATGAAAAATTTGTCCATTGTTGTCTACTTTTAATGTTTACATGAGCATACCAGCATCTATGATTTATTATTATCTTGTGCAACTGGTGGAATAGTTTAACACATAGAATTCTAAACTAGAAACGTGACATTTAACATAGCGTCTAGGGGATTGTAAGAATTTTCCTTACAGTACCAACATAGTAATGCCATCAGGAGGACATAAATGTCATGAAAATATCACGGTGAATAGGCATGTGCACATGAATAGATATCAGCTTCTATGGCGTTACTAATTCTTTGGGTATAGGGGGGGGGGAGAGGACGAGATGATAATGTCCTATTTTTTGTGGGAAATTCTCTTTTTCGTGAGACTTTGGTGACCCGTTTTGGAAGAAAATGATTCAGGATGGGGGAGGCGGCTTTTTTGGCTTACTCTAGTGCTAAATGTCATTTTTTAATTTTCTACAGTGATATCTCTTACATCCTATTATACGGGTTTGACAGCCTCTGACATGAATCAAAGATAAACCTGAATGACATGAATATAAGGGAAACCTGAATGTCATGTTTAAAAAATAAATGTAAGTGACATGTGTGAAAGCTAAACTTGAATGTCATGTGTAAAAAAAATCACTGACTGACATATATTAAATAAAAACCTGACTGACATGTATGAAAGTTAATAAATCTATCTGACATGCTTAAAAGATAAATCTAACCGACATGTATAAAATACAAATCTGATGAACGGCAACCCTGACTTCAATTATTGAAAGATAAACATGACTGACTTTTATGAACGCTAAACCTGACTGAAACTTGTATTTGAAGTGCTGCTTTTTAGAATGTGAAGGAAAATGCCATTGCTTATGTAAACTACTATCGCATTACACATAGAGATATAAACAGAAAAACTATATAGTTCTGAGGTATGTCATGCTGACTAGTGGTAACACTAGTGATAGAGGTTGACGATGAACTCACAGAGGCGACCCTCATTGAGGTGAGAAATAAACTAATAAGCGGCAACTCAACAGGAGCAGACACCATTCCCGTTAAAATACTAACGGAAAACAGAGATGTTCTTCTCCCTTACCTGTATCAACTTCTTATACGTACTGGAAGGAAGCCAAAATCCCCCCACCCCCGATATGAAAGGCGCAAAGATAGTAGTTAACTCTCTACAAGAACAAGGGTGGCAAAAGTAACTGCAACAAATACAGAAGCATTTTCCTTCTAAACATCACCACTAAGGTTTTTCCACGTGTCCTTCTAAACATCACCACTAAGGTTTTTCCACGTGTCCTTCTAAACATCACCACTAAGGTTTTTCCACGTGTCCTTCTAAACATCACCACTAAGGTTTTTCCACGTATCCTTCTAAACATCACCACTAAGGATTTTCCACGTGTCGTAAACATCACCACTAAGGTTTTTCCATGTGTCTTTCTAAATCGACTCCAACTACTTGCCCTACGTGTCCTGCTAAAGTGTCTGGTTTCAGAGCCATAAGATCCACTAACGACATTATATTTACCAATCGTCAACTTCAGGGAAAATGTGGCTATCATGGGAAGCCACTCTATATGGAATTGTGGGTCTAAATCTTTTGATTCTGTTAGCAGACCAGATCTATATAAGATTCTAAAATGTACTGGCTGTCCACCAAAACTACTAGACTTGATTACTTTCTTTCATGAAGACATGCGCGCAAAGGTATCGTTCGAAAGCAGTACATCTGACATTTGCAATAAATACTGGAGTAAATCAGGAGTGAATTTTAGCTACTGAATCTTTTTCGCAGCGCTTCTGAAACGTGTTCTTGCAGATGCAGTGTGTGATATTTACATCCGAACACGTTATGGTGGATCACTTTTCAACGTAGCACGTCTAGGAGCAAAGGTTAAAACATCAGAAATGCTCATCAGAGAATTTTTCTTCGTTGATGACGTTGCACTAGTGAAACACAGTTAGTCCGCCTTGCAGTCCTAAATTCACAACATGGAAAAGGACTGCGAACTGTTCTTTATGACAATAAGTATCACAAAAACCGTTGTAACACGTCAATAATCTACAATACCAACAAACATCAATTTAAACAATAATCATATACAGCAAGATGAAAGTTGTTGTTACCTAGGATCTACAATTACATCTACCCTTTCCCTTGATAATGAAATAAAGGCACGCATAGAGAAATCGGCTATCATGTTTGTCGGACTTTCAAAACGAGCTGGAAAAAACAGAAAGCTAAAACTGAAAACAAAGCTACAGACCTTTCAAACATGAGTGCTGAATACACTATACTATTGATTCACAACATGGACTACCTTCCACAAAACATGAGACTAGATTAAACACATTTCACCTAATATGCCTCTGCAAAATCTCAAACATCAAATGGCACAACAAAATCAACACGGAAGTTTTTCGCCGCACTCAGCTACCATCTGACATGGAAACACTCACTATAATTAGATTGCGTTGTCTGGATTGCGTCAGCACCATGCCAAACTGCCACATTCCAAAAATAATATTATTCGGAAAATTGGCTGTATGCTAGCGATCCAATGCTGAAACCAATGCTGAAGTATAAAGACATGTAAATTCTCAATGAAAGACTCTTCATAGACCCCAAAATATGGAAAAACATAGCCGATACGTGGGCTGTCTGGAGGCATAACCTGTGTGTGGGGGCAATTTTCTTCAGAAACAATATGTGTAAAGATATGAAAGAAACATAAAAAGACGAATACAACAATATTCTGTTGCTGTGACATGATCTCTTAAAAAGTCCCTATTCCTGAGAAAATGTTCAATGGATTGCTTCTTTATTTTACTTAATGCAAGACGCAAAATAGCAAAATTCTAAGCAGTCATGAAGTATGGCATGCTGACTAGTCGTAACTTATTTCATATGTTATTGTGCTGAAGTATGGCAGGCTCACTAGTGGTAACACAAACTTATTTGCGTTTACCCTGTATTAGCTATATATTGCCGCGGTCTCTGAGTTTCCAGCTCGATTGGTTGTTAGTGAAACTAGTGATTTAACTCTGTACCAGATGGAACAACCGAATGTTGCACGCTATTATTGATTTTCCTATTGTCCTGTAATAAAATAGGACTGGTGAAAATTACTACAATTAAAAACAATACAATGATAATTAACATCAAGAAGTGGGCGTCTGTGGCCACATCGAAAGCAATACAGACAGCAGCGAAAACGTCAGTAAGTAGCGTGTAAGTACGAGGCAGCAGTTCTCTCGTGTAAGTATGACACAATATACCTACATCTAGGGATACGGTAACAGACGTCCACCAATCAGTAGAAGTAAGCACTGAAACTATAAGTTACTAACTCCAAAGTCGGATGTATTGCACTATTGGAGCAAACAAAATACCACATTTGCGTCCTCTAGACTATTTCCTGCTGGAACTAAATTAAGAACATGCTGCAAAAAGAGAGATCCTATGGGATTTTGAGGACAAACGAAAAAAATTCCTAATGAAAAGGTTGCTGATAAACTTGGCTACGACTGCAATTCTTTGTGTCACGACTTTGGGGAGAGTTGTCACGACTGAGGGAAGAGTTCTGTCAAGACTGTGGGAAAAATTGTGTCACGACTGTGGAAAAGAGTTGTTTCAAGACTGAGAATAGTTCTGTCACGACTATGGGAATAATTGAGTCACATCTGTGAGAAGAATTGTGTCACGACTGTGGGAAGAGTTGTGTCATCACTGTGAAAAGAACTGAGTCACACCTGTTGGAAGATTTGTACCACGAATGTGGAAAGAGTCGAGTCAAAAATATGGAAAGAATTGTGTCACGACTATAGGTATTAGGACTATAGAATTACGTCATGAATGTGGAAATTATTTTATACAGAAAGAATTTTGATTCAACTATTTCTTCCTGCAAAAATGAGACAATTAATTTCTTTCAAAATTGAATAATATACAATGATTCATTCACTCAAACATTTTTTTTAAACTGTCTCATTCTAGCGATCATGGACTTCGTCCACAGCGTCCATTTTTATAATTATACTTACAAGATGGCTATTTTTTTTAACTACTGCCTGTGTCAATTCTTTTCACGCAAATATGAACCTCATTATCGTCAAATCAAGTGTAAGAAAAAACGAATCAATTAAATTGCATTTAGTACAAACAACTATTTTGTCATATCCTATTCAAGATGTAAACATCAACCCAGAGTCTACAGAACCCCTTAGTAGTGGAAGCAGAAGGTCAGATCTTGCTTGATGATAATTCGTCTGATGGAGATAAAGTACTTTATACAGATGGTTATGTTTTTTGGAATGTGCATAGCTTATGGGCGCTCAATGTACATGGTGAAACGATAATTGTGAGTGAAGACAGCGGTGTATTTGCTACGACTACAAGTTGCATGGCCATTGAGATCATGGTGGTAACCAGGAAAATGACGTGGTTAGAGTCTCAAACTCATGTATGCTTTCTCAGCAAATCAATGAGTTTGCTAGCAAAAATTGTAAGACTGGCCTGGTAATAGACAATTGTTCGAGTCGTTGTAGCGGTCTAATCCGGTAAGTATCAATTTCATATTAGTGCCTGAACATTCTGGTGTTCGAGGAAATGAACGAGCGAACAGGCTTGCTGGTATGGTCATCATATAGACCAAACAAATAAGGAACGGATCTGCTGTTCTAAATGTTCTTATGGAGATACGACAAGCGACCGATATAGAACTTGTAAATCTGCAACACTGAGCTGACTACAGAAACATATTGTCAAGATGGGCGCTATCAAACAAGATCGTTATGCCGGTAACCAGGGGAGAATGATAAGCCAACACATAATAGATGTGGTCAACGGTACACGTCGACGGATACCTGGAGGAGGAGATCAGAACAGTTAGAGACCGATGATTTCATATGCAATGAGGATGATCTATCGATAAATTAAGATAGATATGCATTTTGTTACACAGTGTTATAGTCCGTTTACTGATTCATAAAAATGGTTGGAAGCTATTTTCTCCGAAACTACCTGTTAGATGGCACAGATTTTTGGCATGCTCCATTCAAACATCAATTATGCGAAAATAGTACTATTATTTAGTCCATGGATACTATGAATTGATTGGTTATAACTATTGCTAATAAGTGTAGTCTATACTACGATGGTTATTTTATAGTTACAGTTTGTTGGCCAACCAGAATATATCCATGTTTTTCATTGGTTACTGGATGAGAACACATCGCAGTGACCAATGAAACGCAGAGTAATATTCATGCCAGCAGTAACTACGACCAGTCACATTTCCTTGAAATCTCAAATTAATTGTCAGCTAAACGGCAATTTCAATATTTGTAGAATAAGACGATTGTTTACTATTGAACATTGTATTATGTACAAACGATTGAAGTAAGTTGATACATCTATAACCTAGACATGATTATTGTTTTCAAAAATTAGATAAATTGTTTAAGTACACAAAATACGGTAAACTACAAACTATAAGCTTCATCGAAAACTGTCACCAATAGGTATTGACAAACGAGCCTGGGCCCAACTCTACTGTCGAGCCTTTTCTACTCGTATATTGACTGGAATCATGCTCGCGGAGAGAAAAGGTTCAGGACCCGATGGACACAGGCACAGTACGTCTGTTCAACTCAAGAACAAACTTCTAGTAAACGGTGTTCCTTCCAGTCACCGGTGTTCCGAAATATGGGGTGAGACTCAGACTTGGACGAGAGGTCCTTACCATGTCAGTGGCTAAGAAAGCGAATGAACCAAAGCTCGAGTTCTTCCTAAACAGGAATCGGGCTTTATATATTTATATTATAGAGCTTCAGCAGTTGCATAGTCAAAAATTTGAGAGGGGGGGGGGGCAGTCCATGCTGTGTCCAAGTCCGACGTTCAGCCCATGCTGCGTCCAAGTCCGACGTTCAGCCCATGCTGTGTCCATGTGCGACGCTCAATTCATGCTGCGTCCAAGTCCGACGTTCTAGCTACACTAGTGAGAATTATATGTTCTGAAAATAATTCATTCATTTTCCTTTTCCGCTGAAGTTAGCACATAGGGCAGAGGTCAGATCTCTCCAATTCTGTCTGTTCAAAGGTATTCTGTGCAGTTCTTGAATAGTATGGATATTGATTGCTTTACTTTCTCTAAGTATTGTTCTTCTGGGTGTTTCTTTTGGTCTACCCATGGCTCTTTTACCTGTAGGTATCCATTCAAGAGATTAAGTGGTGTATTATGTTGATGTCTGCGCGTAGGACATGCCCGATGTAGGACCAACTGCGTTTTCTGATAACATCTGTGATGAAATCTTGATGTGTCTCTTCTCTGATTTTATCATTCGATTTGAATTCATTCCAATGGGTGTTACATCAAAGAGCTTTTCTAGCTCTCACATCCATATGATAGCACCGGAATAACGCAGGAATTAAATAAGCGCATTTTCGTGCGTGTGCTGATTGACTTTGATCTCCAGATATTAGACAGTCTGCTAAAGGCACTTTATGCTAGTGCAATGTGAGTTGTAATTCTGAAAATATAAAATAAACTAAATAAAATGTTCCTACTCATTACCAATCTCATACTTGAAATCTCAGTTTTCAAGTTATCTTTTACGATATTATCAAACTAAGATAGAAAAAAATATCAATATTTTCTCTATAGTCTGTTCCAATTTACGAGTAGTAAATGTACTTCATACTTTCACAGACGATTTAAACAATTTGGAAAACCAAGTTCATTCGTGTTACACTCTGACAGGAAGCAATGAAATTATAGAAATGAAAGTAAACATAATGGACAGACATTAACCGGCAATCACAATGTTTCGATTTTCTATAACTAGTACTTATGTAGAACTTATGATTTTCTATAGAAACGTTCGTTTTCATTTCTATAATTATCTTAGAATGTTTCAATTTCTTGAAATTGGAAAACCAAGTTTTTTGTTTGTGTCAATAGTTATGCGTGAAGCACGGACGTGAATTGTGACACATGATAGATCCCAGATTCCTACTTTCTCCGTCTCTTTGTCAATTATACAGTCCCGCTGGCTCATTGGGGAGCATCCTTCTAAAATAACGCGTTTGACTTTTCATGTGATTTTCATTGGTTATATTGTGTATGTTCCCTTATCATATAGATCATCCCAGGATCAGCTGGTCCTGCTTAGAGTGTAGCATATACATCTGGGCCAACTATCTTATGACCCATCTGCAGTTATGACAGACGTAGAATTGTCCGCCATCGAGAAGTCTGGATCAAAATGACCTTTACTGCATTTCTTAGTCATCCATGGGGACCATGTCATTTGAACTTCCGCCAAAATGGCCGACGAGATTGGATGTGTTCTCTGTACAGTGTCCGATTAGCTACTGTTCCTGCCAGAATAAAATGGCAATGGAGAGGAGTAAGTAAATATTTATTCAACATCATGGATATCAACATAAATAGAAAAGGCAAACTCATGTAATTGGAAACATGGACCCGTTAGGAGTTTGAAACATGGGAAGCAACGCGTAGTAATAGAAGAGATGAAAAGAACAAAAGTAGACACCCTGGTATCTCTCATATATATATATATATATATATATATATATATATATATATATATATATATATATGAACTTTATAAAAATCAAAATGCTGTAGTGAAGTTAAGGGTGATCTCTCAGAGTGGTTTGAGATACAGAGTGGAATAAGACTGGGATGCACACTCTCCCCATGCACTCTCTCTAACATCTACGCAGAAAATATATTGAATATGGTGTCGCATATGTACATTAAATATCAGACTGATACTCCTTTAGAGGACTACTTCGGTGGCACGGCCCATTGGGGGTGCCCAAGATATTTATGTGACTGCCATTATGTCGTGATGAGATAACGGAATCCGACACACGCTTGAGAACCGTTATGTATGTCAATTTGATTTTTTTGAGAAATTGGCTCAATGTTCGTCAGTTCTACGGAAGATAACCTGTTGTTCCGCAATGTTTCTTTTTGTTTTGTTTCATAGATATTCGGGCGTGTTTTGCCTAGTTTATGTTTGTTATTGTTTCACCTCTAACTTTTTAGTTTTGACTCTATGTTACATCTAATTTAGCTCTGCCGTGTGAACGTCATTAGTGTGGTTCTAAATCGTCGTATTTTGTTGTCAATGTGATCTTGATAAAGGTCTTTTGGTAGAAACGTAATGTGTGTGTGTTACTATGTGGGTTTCCAGTAATTAGCAACACTTCAACACTAGTGTCAATAGTTACGCGTGAAGCACGGACGTGAATTGTGACACATGATAGATCCCAGATTCCTACTTTCTCCGTCTCTTTGTCAATTATACAGTCCCGCTGGCTCATTGGGGAGCATCCTTCTAAAATAACGCGTTTGACTTTTCATGTGATTTTCATTGGTTATATTGTGTATGTTCCCTTATCATATAGATCATCCCAGGATCAGCTGGTCCTGCTTAGAGTGTAGCATATACATCTGGGCCAACTATCTTATGACCCATCTGCAGTTATGACAGACGTAGAATTGTCCGCCATCGAGAAGTCTGGCTCAAAATGACCTATACTGCATTTCTTAGTCATCCATGGGGACCATGTCATTTGAACTTCCGCCAAAATGGCCGACGAGATTGGATGTGTTCTCTGTACAGTGTCCGATTAGCTACTGTTCCTGCCAGAATAAAATGGCAATGGAGAGGAGTAAGTAAATATTTATTCAACATCATGGATATCAACATAAATAGAAAAGGCAAACTCATGTAATTGGAAACATGGACCCGTTAGGAGTTTGAAACATGGGAAGCAACGCGTAGTAATAGAAGAGATGAAAAGAACAAAAGTAGAC
>CM067298.1:65759494-65834162 GCA_034231615.1 Meghimatium bilineatum
GATAGTCAATGAAATTCCCAGGAAAAATCCAGCGCGTCACGATTGAAGTTTGATTCCAAATTTAACCCACCGGTCTTATATTTACTGTGTTGTACATATATGAAATATGTAATACGAGAACTGTTCATATTTTATCTTTGTTATTGTCTTTGTTATTCTCCAGTGATGATGCTTGTTAGCGTTCACTCATGAATATGCGCTAGCTTCTCATATGAGTGGTCCTGGGTTCATTCCCCAGTTGAGACGGACATTTATTTTCAGATCGCAACCACTCCGTGTCGACCCAGCCTTAAATGGGTACCGGATTAATTCGGGAAGTAAAGACTGCGATGGAGAGAAGATGGCTACCGCCCTTATTGGCAGAACAACTGAAATGTGAGATCGCTAACATCTCACACCCCTACGACATTAATAAACACTATGGGTTACTTTACGTTTTTTTTTACTCATGAATAACCATAGCAATAGGTCATGTGATTTGAACAGAAGAGCGTGAATACGCTGTGTTAGGTTTCTATTTGCATTATTATGTCTAGAATATCCGATATCAGTATTATTGTTAAATGATTCCAAAATATTGATTATCTATTTTTTTAATTGAGTCCGTTTCTCTATGATCTTTATATTGAGTACCTATATTATGACAATGATGCAATTTCAGCTGCAGACAGTTGGATATGCAAACCGTTTAGAAAACAATGGTAGTCTATAAAACACAAATATTTCTCAATAATATCTACAGTATAAAATGTTGCAGTTATAGATACATCATTAAAATATGTGACAACAATTTAATAATAAATAACAGCAAGTGTGAATATCTAACTCTCATCGAGATCTTTATATGCATGTCATATCATATGGCAAGTGCACTTTCTTAGCATCGATCTCCTTTAGGTGTATTGATCATAAAATATCAGTGACTTTGTAGATATCATTTTAGTACACGTGCTTCACGTCACATTCCGAAACACATATACATATATATAAATATATATGTGATATATGGCTTAGATATGTGTTGCTGAGTAAAAAGTAGTGGTAATAGAAATCAAGAAAGGAATAATGATGGCTAAAATGTTATTAATTAGCTGGTCACGGAATCTAAATGGAAAAAAAATAAGAAATAAAAGCATATGGGTATAATAGTGTATAACAGTATTATATCATTCTGAGACTGTCTGTTGGATGTAGCTCAAATAATAAATGTGTTGATATGTATTCTTCCCGTACGACGTACACTATACTTGCCAGAACGTAAGTAGGCTTTTCTTGGAAACAAAATTCCACTCTTAAAGGTTGATTAGCAGCTCTGGATTTATACTTGATAAGACTCTAAGCTATTTGAGATATAAGGCTCTTTAACAATTGAGAAATATATAGATAGTAAAATTTAAAACATTTCGTGGGTCCCCAACAAAGTGGGGGCTCTAAGCTATAGCTTGTTTAGCTTATTGGCAAATCCTGCACCGTTGTTTAGTGATTATTTTATCAACCACGTAACACTCATCACAAACCTATAGATGTACAGTATCTCCATGCAAATTTTGTAAGGTTTGAATAGTACTACTTTCTTCGATTGCCTTTTCAACTCATTAGCTATTCTCTCACCTGCTGTCCAGACCTACTCGTGTATCTTTTAGTGTTACCTTTGGTCATTGGAAATATAAATATGCGTGTCAGTTAACATATCATTGAAGTGATTATAACTGCACTAGGCAGCCATAGTTTACTACTCTATACTTCTATACTTAGTCAATAGAGATGTGGTTCTACAGAAGAATGCTGAGAGTACTATGGACTGCCAGAAAAACTAATGTGAAGGTGTTGAAAGAGTAAAATGTGAAACGGACCTTAATCAATAATATAAGAAAGAGACAATCTTCATTTTTTGGCGACTTCGTGAGACAGGGAGGTTTGGAGAACATAGTCACAACATGCAAGATTGAAGGCAATAGAGACAGAGGGCGACAACATGAGAAAATATTAAACAGTTCGACAACCTGGCACGGCAGTAAAACAATAACAATCTTGATACATAATACTGGAGATAGATAACTTTAGAGAGCCATAAACGCCTACGTCAGTCGGCACGGCACCTAATGATGATGATCACTTAGTTAATGTGAGCGTCCTGACTATGAAACTTATCTTCCTGCACTCTTAAAAATTCTCTAATGAGTGTGCGTCCCATAAATTATAAAATAATGATTGATGGCAACCACTTACACATATAACTAATTGTTTCAATTTTTACAATGTTTTGAGAGACATAAACAATAATTACACTAGAAAATTAAGTTTCAAAACTGCTTGCTTTCGGGGGGGGGGGAAGGGGAGGACTACAGATGGATAGTCCAATTAAACTCGAACTAGGTCGGAGTTCCAGAGAAGGTCAGCCGCGCCGTTTCATGTAATTATAACAATGTTACTGAAGGAAGTACGTGCATCCTAAAGATTCTCAAATTCTTGAACTGCAATGTCCTATACAGAATTGTTGTTGATCACAGATATAGCCGCGCATGCGTGCTTATAGT
The DNA here is from genome assembly GCA_034231615.1 of Meghimatium bilineatum. Classification (NCBI taxonomy): domain Eukaryota; kingdom Metazoa; phylum Mollusca; class Gastropoda; order Stylommatophora; family Philomycidae; genus Meghimatium; species Meghimatium bilineatum. Next base: position 65,762,032 of record CM067298.1, read on the forward strand.
TCCATGCTTTGTGAATTAAAATCGCTCTTTACTCCGCCCCTAAGACGCTCATTCTTACTCTTACCAATCATAATAACGAATGTTTTTAAGGGCATCCAAGAAGGGCATCCTAGATGAATCATCTATTGCAGTAGTTCTCAACTTGAGCCATATAGCACACCTGGACAATAAAGACTTGGGGGGGGGGGGGGCAATCTTGGGGACCAAAGCAATGTACTACTTCAACGACAAGTAAGAAGATAGATATTGAAAACCGTAAAGAAAAAAACCTTGGTGATCTGTAATAAAAGGTAACAACATTTCTATTAGCACCGGAAGAGAGGGGGAATGGGGGATAGAGGAAATGTCCACCAACAAAAAAGTGGCCACATCCAAAGAAAGGTTGTGAACCACCGGTTTATTGCTGTGTCAACATCCAACAAGCATAAACCAAACAAATTCATGATGCCCCACTTATCAATTGTCAATTCATCGATTACAGATTCATTTCCTATCGATAATGCACAGGCAAAAACATTTAGTGGCCAATCTTTAAACGATCATTATTACGTCACGTTGATCGCTTGCACGAATATAACAGTTTTGACATTGACGTCCTTAACAACAATACTGACGTTTACAAGACAATGCAGTGTTTCTTATTTTTTCTATCACTTATACTTTTTCCATTTAACTCACTATATGTTTCTATATTGTATATATATTCTCATGTAGTGTGTGTCTCGCATCTATATATGGACCCGAACATATTTTTTTTTCTTCACTTAGAGAAATGTATTAACAGACTTTCAAGTATGTACTTTTAATTTTCACAGTGGAATGTTTTCTAGTACAATGATGACCAACACATGGTGAATACACTTTCTTCTTCTTCTTCTTTCGTTCACTTGAAACATGTCTTATCTGTAATTCTGTCTCCTGAATAAAACTCACTATATTTGTAGTTCACACAGTGTCCCATAGAGCTTCGATTCCAGTTTTGTTTCCTCTGGCGAATATGTCTGCCTCAGCGTTTCATACTTATAACACTCTTGAAGTTATATGTTTGTCACTCTATTCTGCCTGTTCAAGTGTACACATGGCCATTTTACCAATCTTGAATTTTGTGTACATGTAACTGATGTGTCCAATTTGTCCAGTTCTGAGGTGTAGAATTACAACTTGAGCTGATCTGTTCATAATATGATGTAATCTTGTGTTGGTGTCTTTCTTATTGACTTAATGTTTTTCTGATGGTACTTGATTGGTACATCTGATTGGTCTTCCTTAGCCAGTTGGTCTACTTTTTATTTCCTGTTATTCCCCAGTAAGATGGTATCCACTGCATGGTTACAATATACTAGTAAGACAGTTCATTACGTAGTCTTTGTAAGTGTTAGTTTTCCAGACTGGAGAGCTTGAGGTACTGACCTTCCATATGTCAGGAAAACCACATGCTGTGGGCCAGGGCTAGAGTACTGCAACTTTTCAGTTACTACCCTAATTGCCTGGATGTCTGCATCGTAATTATTGCATAATTTTCCCTGTTGGTGTTCTGATCGTATCTCTAAGCTTGTGTGGATATTCTATAAATACACCTGAACCTCCATTCCTCACTGCATGCTGTGCTGACCCATCTGTCTATACTCTGACTCATATGTCTTGTGGATATTCATCGTCCAGGAAATTGAGTGTGGCTGTCCTTCGATGCACACTATTCTGTTCGTCCTCTCTTAGTATTCCTTTCACGTTGGTCTCAGTGTATATTGATATTCCATACCTTTCTATCCAAGGGGTTTGTTCTGGTACAGACCTTAAGGGGATGTCAACTTCAGGTAGTTTTGTAAATTGTCTACGGAGTCGTTTAGCTTGGTGCATAAAGCTGCTTAGTTTCAGTTGTCCCATTGCTAGATTTTGTAATCTTATTTTTATTGGATGACTTGGTAAACACTGAAACTTTTCAGCTTCTATTAGTACATTTGTGCCTGCGTTCACCAAGTGTTTGCATTCTTCCCATTCTCTGCACTTCTACTATTGGTGTTGATTTCATTGCTCCCAACATTATCCTAGCGCTAGTTTTGTACTTTATCTAGTTCTTGTAATGTGGTGTTTGATGCAGGACACCACGCAGTTGAACCATATTCCAGGTGTGGTCTTATGCCTTGCTGGTAAACTTTACAGTGTATATTCTCACTGGCTCCCCTTGTCGTTCCACTTAATTTCCTCAGGATAGCTAACTTCATCCTGGATGTTGTTGTTGCTATGTTTATATATTGCTTCCATGTCAACTTATCATAGAAAGTAACTCAGAGGTATGTGGGTTGTTTGTCTTCTTTTAAAAGCGATCCATCTAAATTTGATATCACCGGCTTTTTGTTAATTGGTGATCTATTTACCCATAAGGTTAACTCATCAATAGCTCTTTGTATTTGTTTAGTGGCCACTGTCGTATGTTCTTCTGTGCATCAGATCACCAGGTCGTCAGCAGAAATTGCCACTTTGATCCCATGAGGTAGTTCGGCAACTAAGTTATTGGTATAAACTAAGAAAGGTGTTGATGATAGGACTCCTCCCTGGGGGACTCAATAACGCTGTAGGACTTTTTTTTGTTCTTGAGACCATCCAATTGTACTCTGGGTCTTCTATTATGGAGATATGCTTTTACACATTTGTACATTCTTAAGTTAACCCTGCAATTTCTTTAAACTTCTTAAAGTAGGTTGCGCGTGTGATGTTCCATTCAAATCCTGATGAGTGAAATGTCAGGTCTCGAGTAGAGGGTTGGCTAGTTGACTGGCTGGTTAATAAGTATGAGATTATTTTCATCCTGCCAGCTTTAACGTTTCTCCCCTCTCTTATCCATGTGATCGTAGCCCCAGCTCTGAGAGTAGCTATTGTAGTCACTACACATCATAAGTCTCTCTTTTTATAGGGATGTGTGTAGTGCCAACGGTATATCATTTGGGCCATAGTAGTAGGTCAGGAGATGGAATTCTGTACTGTCTGTTTTTAGGTGGAGTATCTGGTATTCTATCCCCTCCATATACACTTCCAGCTGATATGCGTTGATATTGTTTATAAAAAATATCAGAATCCCACCCTTTCGTCTGTCCTTTCGGCCTGATCGGTAGCAATGAGACCTCTGATTTAAAAAGCCAATATCGCTGCTGAGGTGCGTTTCTTGAATACAGCAATTTGTAACTGTATTGTTCTTTTGCTGTATCACTCTTTTTCTGTAGACACCCTCGGCATTCCAGTGCATTATCTTTATTTATCGTTGTTTTGTTTGGTCATTAGCTCTATTCATTTGCCTTCTGGCTCCTAGGACCAATTGAGAAGAGCCTCCAGTCATTGGAGTTGGGCACTTTCGAGGTAAGTCCCTGCCTGCGCGTCCATCACAGAGTAGATATCATAACTATCATTCGTTATATCAACACGTTCCTGTTGTTTTGTATGTGGCATCCTGATTAATTGGACGTGGCATTCTCTGTCTTCAACACCCTGCTTACTTGGACAGGATTGTGGTCCTGCTCGAGTGGGACTGCCTGACCAGTCTTATTTTTCAGTCCCTGATGGCTGAACTAAGTATCATCACCACTTCAAGGTGCTAGCCTTTGGACGGGGTGTGTGTGTGTGTGAATGCACTAAAGGTGAAACATGCGTGATTATATGTGGCAACTGATAGCGAATATGCCTACACTAAAATTGAGGCATTGAATTATTATATGTGACTAATCCTCTTCGATCCCAGATGATTCTGGCAAAATGCATTTTTGTATATCATTGCCATGCAAACATTTTCAAGAACTAAAACTGATTTCAGGACATCTGTCATTTTCTTGGATCTTGATTAGGAACAAGCGTCACAACACTGGGGGCATTCCCATATATGCTCTGCTTGCTATTCTGTCAAGCAAAAACAATATACAGGTGTGAACAATTAATTATTTTAATTCATGACATTGATTTAAAATAAATTGAGATGCCGTTTTAATAATTCAAATTTTAAGAATTATCTTCTGCTCTGTTATCAAATATTACAAGCTTGACGAAATCAAATCAGACTAAAAAAAGAACCGCTTGTCATATTTATCTTGCCTTTAAAGGAATAAATAAATAATGTTATGTTACGTGTGCTCATATTTGTATAGAACTAAATGTTGATACACGTGTCGATTAGCGCTTTTGAACTAAGGCGTGAACTGTTATTAGCGTTGACCTCTGACAACCGTGTTCTAGTACATCACATGACACAGATTTCTATGTATCTATTCGCTAAACCCTTTGTTGCCTTTCAGCGTCAGGGGTAGAAGAGTTTTCTGGAGATGGCCCTCGTGTGTGCTAAGTATATTGTGGATTTAGTCGCCTCTTTTATTTCCGTCGTCCATTGTTTTCGTGGTCAGCCTCTAGGTCTAGATCTGTGTAGCATAGTTTGCTGTGGTATGATATCTGATGGTAGTATGCTGATGTGTGCAAACCACTTTATCTGTTGTCTCTTAATATATTCCAAGATTGGAGTTGTACTGGTTCTTTGTCTAATGACGCAAATTTCGAAAGAACTATTAGAAGACAGATGAAAAATTTGTCCATTGTTGTCTACTTTTAATGTTTACATGAGCATACCAGCATCTATGATTTATTATTATCTTGTGCAACTGGTGGAATAGTTTAACACATAGAATTCTAAACTAGAAACGTGACATTTAACATAGCGTCTAGGGGATTGTAAGAATTTTCCTTACAGTACCAACATAGTAATGCCATCAGGAGAACATAAATGTCATGAAAATATCACGGTGAATAGGCATGTGCACATGAATAGATATCAGCTTCTATGGCGTTACTAATTCTTTGGGTATAGGGGGGGGGAGAGGACGAGATGATAATGTCCTATTTTTTGTGGGAAATTCTCTTTTTCGTGAGACTTTGGTGACCCGTTTTGGAAGAAAATGATTCAGGATGGGGGAGGCGGCTTTTTTGGCTTACTCTAGTGCTAAATGTCATTTTCTAATTTTCTACAGTGATATCTCTTACATCCTATTATACGGGCTTGACAGCCTCTGACATGAATCAAAGATAAACCTGAATGACATGAATATAAGGGAAACCTGAATGTCATGTTTAAAAAATAATGTAAGTGACATGTGTGAAAGCTAAACTTGAATGTCATGTGTAAAAAAAATCACTGACTGACATATATTAAATAAAAACCTGACTGACATGTATGAAAGTTAATAAATCTATCTGACATGCTTAAAAGATAAATCTAACCGACATGTATAAAATACAAATCTGATGAACGACAACCCTGACTTAAATTATTGAAAGATAAACATGACTGACTTTTATGAACGCTAAACCTGACTGAAACTTGTTTTTGAAGTGCTGCTTTTTAGAATGTTAAGAAAAAATGCCATTGCTTATGTAAACTACTATCGCATTGCACATAGAGATATAAACAGAAAAACTATATAGTTCTGAGGTATGTCATGCTGACTAGTGGTAACACTAACTTTTTCCATAGGTTATAGTAATGAAGTGATAGAGGTTGACGGTGAGCTCACAGAGGCGACCCTCATTGAGGTGAGAAATAAACTAATAAGCGGCAACTCAACAGGAGCAGACCCCCATTCCCGTTAAAATACTCACGTAAAACAGAGATGTTCTTCTCCCTTACCTGTATCAACTTCTTATACGTACTGGAAGGAAGCCAAAATACCCCCCCCCCCGATATGAAAGGCGCAAAGATAGTAGTTAACTCTCTTCAAGAACAAGGGTGGCAAAAGTAACAGCAACAAATACAGAAGCATTTTCCTTCTAAACATCACCACTAAGGTTTTTCCACGTGTCCTAAACATCACCACTAAGGTTTTTCCATGTGTCCTTCTAAATTGACTCCAACTACTTGCCCTACGTGTCCTGCTAAAGTGTCTGGTTTCAGAGCTATAAGATCCACTAACGACATTATATTTACCAATCGTCAACTACAGGGAAAATGTGGCTATCATGGGAAGCCACTCTATATGGAATTGTGGGTCTAAATCTTTTGATTCTGTTAGCAGACCAGATCTATATAAGATTCTAAAATGTACTGGCTGTCCACCAAAACTACTAGACTTGATTACTTTCTTTCATGAAGACATGCGCGCAAAGGTATCGTTCGAAAGCAGTACATCTGACATTTGCAATAAATACTGGAGTAAATCAGGAGTGAATTTTAGCTACTGAATCTTTTTCGCAGCGCTTCTGAAACGTGTTCTTGCAGATGCAGTGTGTGATATTTACATCTGAACACGTTATGGTGGATCACTTTTCAACGTAGCACGTCTAGGAGCAAAGGTTAAAACATCAGAAATGATCATCAGATAATTTTTCTTCGTTGATGACGTTGCACTAGTGAAACACAGTTAGTCCGCCTTGCAGTCCTAAATTCACAACATGGAAAAGGACTGCGAGCTGTTCTTTATAACAATAAGTATCACAAAAACCGTTGTAACACGTCAAGAATCTACAATACCAACAAACATCAATTTAAACAATAATCATATACAGCAAGATGAAAGTTGTTGTTACCTAGGATCTACAATTACATCTACCCTTTCCCTTGATAATGAAATAAAGGCACGCATAGAGAAATCGGCTATCATGTTTGTCGGACTTTCAAAACGAGCTGGAAAAAACAGAAAGCTATGTTAACGCATAGGGTAGAGGTCAGATCTCTCCAATTCTGTCTGTTCAAAGCTATTCTGTGCAGTTCTTGAATAGTATGGATATTGATTATTTTACTTTCTCTAAGTATTGTTCTTCTGAGTGTTTCTTTTTGTCTACCCCTGGCTCTTTTACCTGTAGGTATCCATTCAAGAGATTGGTGGTGTATTATGTTGATGTCTGCGCGTAGGACATGCCCGATGTAGGACCAACTGCGTTTTCTGATAACATCTGTGATGAAATCTTGATGTGTCTCTTCTCTGATTTTATCATTCGATTTGAATTCATTCCAATGGGTGTTAGTTATCCTACGAAGACATTTGTTCTCGAACTCAGTAATTTATTTTCTGAAGATAAAGAACTTTTCCAGCTCTCATATCGATATGATAGCACCGAAATAACGCAGGAATTAAATAAGCGCATTTTCGTGCGTGTGCTGATTGACTTTGATCTCCAGATATTAGACAGTCTGTTAAAGGCACTTGATGCTAGTGCAATGTGAGTTGTAATTCTGAAAATATAAAATAAACTAAATAAAATGTTCCTACTCATTAACAATCTCATACTTGAAATCTCAGTTTTCAAGTTATCTTTTACGATATTATCAAACTAAGATAGAAAAAAATATCAATATTTTCTCTATAGTCTGTTCCAATTTACGAGTAGTAAATGTACTTCATACTTTCACAGACGATTTAAACAATTTGGAAAACCAAGTTCATTCGTGTTACACTCTGACAGGAAGCAATGAAATTATAGAAATGAAAGTAAACATAATGGACAGACATTAACCGACAATCACAATGTTTCGATTTTCTATAACTAGTACTTATTTAGAACTTATGATTTTCTATAGAAACGTTCGTTTTCATTTCTATAATTATCTTAGAATGTTTCAATTTCTTGAAATTGGAAAACCAATATCTTTTGTTCGTGTCAATAGTTACGCGTGAAGCACGGACGTGAATTGTGACACATGATAGATCCCAGATTCCTACTTTCTCCGTCTCTTTGTCAATTATACAGTCCCGCTGGCTCATTGGGGAGCATCCTTCTAAAATAACGCGTTTGACTTTTCAGGTGATTTTCATTGGTTATATTGTGTATGTTCCCCGATCATATAGATCATCCCAGGATCAGCTGGTCCTGCTTAGAGTGTAGCATATACATCTGGGCCAACTATCTTACCAATCATCCGCCATATCTGCTGACCCATCTGCAGTTATTACAGACGTAGAATTGTCCGCCATCGAGGAGTCTGGCTCAAAATTACCTGTACTGCATTTCTTAGTCATCCATGGGGACCATGTCATTTGAACTTCCGCCAAAATGGCCGACGAGATTGGATGCGTTCTCTGTACAGTGTCCGATTAGCTACTGTTCCTGCCAGAATAAAATGGCAATGGAGAGGAGTAAGTAAATCATTTATTCAACATCATGGATATCAACATACATAGAAAAGGCAAACTCATGTAATTGGAAACATGGACCCGTTAGGAGTTTGAAACATGGGAAGCAACGCGTAGTAATAGAAGAGATGAAAAGAACAAAAGTAGACATCCTGGTATCTCTCATATATATATATATATATATATATATATATATATATATATATATATATATATATATATATATATATGAACTTTATAAAAATCAAAATTCTGCAGTGACGTTAGGGGTGATCTCTCAGGGTGGTTTGAGATACAGAGTGGAATAAGACTGGGATGCACACTCTCCCCATGCACTCTCTCTAACATCTACGCAGAAAATATATTGAATATGGTGTCGCCTATGTACAACATTAAATACCAGACTGATACTCCTTTAGAGGACTACTTCGGTGGCACGGCCCATTGGGGGTGCCTAAGATATTTATGTGACTGCCATTATGTCGTGATGAGATAACGGAATCCGACACACGCTTGAGAACCGTTATGTATGTCAATTTGATTTTTTTGAGAAATTGGCTCAATGTTCGTCAGCTCTACGGAAGATAACCTGTTGTTCCGCAGTGTTTCTTTTTGTTTTGTTTCATAGATATTCGGGCGTGTTTTGCCTAGTTAATGTTTGTTGTTGTTTCACCTCTAACTTTTTAGTTTTGACTCTATGTTACATCTAATTTAGCTCTGACGTGTGAACGTCATTAGTGTGGTTCTAAATCGTCGTATTTTGTTGTCAATGTGATCTTGACAAAGGTCTTTTGGTAGAAACGTAATGTGTGTTTGTTACTATGTGGGTTTCCAGTAATTAGCAACACTTCATTACCCTGTTTCTAGTTTCACCTAAATGATTGATAGCGCAAGTTGCAAACATATCCCTCACATCTCCCTAATATCTAGCAGTACCACGTTTAACACTAAATTCCTAAAACGTACTCCTAGATGTGCTATCAATAGCAATGTTCACATACAAAATGGACTATTTAATCAATTTATGCATATATATCATATTTTAGTTCTTCTTCTTCTTCTGCGTTCGTTCTCAAACTCCTGCAGATTATCAGGATGTAGTCCAGAGAAGGGAATGCGTTTTGCAATGGTTTACAGCATTGTTGTGATATCTGCGCCTTTTGGCCTGACACATCCGACTTCAGCATGGCTTTGGGTCACTTACCCTATATGGGATGGGAAAGCCAACTCCATCCCATAACCTCCTTAGTCGTCTTTTACGACATGCGTAGAAGGTAAACAGTGTTGCTATTCTTTGCTTCCCTTTCGGGCCCCGGCAACACACGGGCGATTTTAGTTCTTGTTATTTGTCTATTCTCCGAATTAGTGCACGTTATTCATCCAGAGTCATTTTGCTGAAACGTCGTGCTTTCACCTTGAGTCCACGGCTATGTAACTTTTTATGATTAAAATGAGATGGTTTATCTATAAACATTCCAGAATTCATATAACGGTATGAATGCCACTATCTGGACAGACTTTTACTTCAAAGGGAAACGTTACCATAGCTCTCGCTACAACCATAAAACGAACTACTAATTACTTTCAACTATTTTCCTAATACAATGTTTCTCAAATTCTTTCCTGTCAGCCTCCTCCCAGGGCACAGGACGTTTTCGCTTTGTGAAACCTATCCGTAGGAGACGTCATTAATAAAATGTATATACCTTCCTTAGGTATTTCCAAAATATTTCCCTTTTTTAAATTACCTATTCATCCTTCGTTATCTTCTCTTTATTGTACACCGTGAATTCTTCTTGGGATATCGCCAGTTTCTGATTATTTGGTTAATTCTCTGGTATAATTGCTGTTGTGTTTTTGATGAGTTTTGACTTCCAATACGATGGGATTGCCACCACTGCAACCTTCTGTAATCGCCTCCTATAATATAATTAGTAGGTGATGATTTAATATTTATCGCTGCATTCTGATACCTGTAAATACGTCTTCGGTAAGCTGGAAGAGTGTTTAAGACAAAAGGCATGAGCACTGACAGATGGATCAGCAATCAGTCAACTACTTAAATAAAGCTAATCTCTTCGTCTGTATATTTTATTATCTTCTTCTTCTTTTTTTGAAAACGCATTAATAAAAAGGGAATGTACCGTTGTTTTGGTCGCTCCCATATTAAATTCATTACTAAATTTCATATTCTGATTTCGTAACATGTTCTAACACCCTCCCGTTAACTTCTGGCTTGCTTGCTCTATCTTCGGACACAGGTAAAACACGGGTGAATCACGAGACGCATTGAACATGTAAGAGATTTAATTCTCTCCGAATAGGTACATCTCCAGGTTTCTGACAGTCTTAGAAAGAACTGAGACAATGTTGTTACATTGAATTATGTCTCACTATGTACTCAAATTACATACGTTTGCTTCGTTTCGCCACTGACAAAAGTTGCCCTTAATTCTAACCGAGATTAACAATCACATGTGTGCTCCGGTGCGTACTGTTAGCACTGTACAGAAACATATAAATCAACAAGACCATACTGGAAATTTATTGTCCGGGACATCATTTAATAGACCAACTTAAAAATTACAGGACAAGACATAAAGTAGAATATATAAAATAGGAAGTGATATAGTTGTACATACAACAAAGAACAATCTAATGGCTTTGTTGTTTACCCGAACTCTATTATCAAGGAAACTGGACAAAAGAATTTAATTATTTACACCAGACAGTGCTTTGAAATTCCGAACGAATGTAGACTTGATGTGCGAAAATAAGCGATTATTCAAAAGAAATTAAGAATTTAAGACGAAACAAAATAACATTATAAGAGACATAAACTATTACAACATTATGTCGAAAATTATCTCGAGTAGAAGACAGGCTTGCCAGAACTAAATTCAAAGATTTAGCTTCCTCTGCCTGAGGGGCAACATATGGATTTACTGCCCTGGACAGCTGGCGATCTCGGTAATGAGATAGACGTCGTCCGTCACTGCCTCGTTCATAGGTTGTTCTATGACTCATCTTGGTAACACTTATACCTATTTTTGTTCATTTTGAAATTTGCCCTGTGTTACCCCATCCACATATTTCCTGTTTAGAGTCGTTACCCAACACTGAAACATTTATTCCTTAATGACATAGCAGATAGGATTGCACCACAAGCCACCGATATTCGATGAAAGACAAAGAATAAAGAAGATAGTTTCTAGTTGTTAAATGATCGATTGTTGAATGTTGATACAACTATTGATGAAGAGCCTAATCAGTGATTAAGAGAATTCCATATTAGACACAAGACTGGGTTCCTGCTGATAGAGCGAGGAGTGGACAAACAGAACTCAGGAAATATAAGTAAGTATACCCTTCTTTAAGGGATAAATCAACCAGTGTAGGGTAACAACCCTCAACAGGAAGTAGGTGGCCGGCGTAACACTGGACAAAATGTCAAGATATACAAAAATAGGTAGGTGTGTTACCATAATACTGTATCTCGTTAAGTTGTTTTATGTTTTATTTTGGTAATACATCTACCTATTTTTGTATATCTTGACATTATACCCTTCTTTAGTCGCGTAGTGCACTGGTTAGCCCACAGGATTCGCATATGAGTGGTCATGGATTCATTCCCAAGTTGAGGCGGAAATGTTTTTCAGTCCGCTACGGCTCCCGTGTCGACTCAGCCCTGAATTATGTACCTGCTCAGGCCGGGAAGTGAATACTGCGAGGTAGGGATGGCTACCCCCCTCATATAGCAGAGCCACTGAAATGTTAGATCTCACATCCCTACGGCACTTAAATGCTATGTCTTAAGTTTACTTACTTATACCCTTATACATCTGCTGAATGATAATAAGCCCTCATAGGTTTGTCCGCAATACCACGACATCAGCTCATAATCAATAACCAAAGATATGTAGATCAGTAGTGGGCTTGTGAGGGCATTTTGTATGCAATAGATCTAAGTGTAATGTTATATTATACTGGAACTCTTGTAAAGTGTGACACATACCTCCAATATTCGCTTCATTGTATGTTGAAGTACACAGTAAATTGATGCGCGATTGCATCATTTATTTCGTTTCTTTTTAACTTTTTTTTCAATTTCCAGTTGTTTCAATTGAACAGTTTATTTGGAATTTGTTTTCATCTCTTTCTCAATATTGGCTAAATATTACCTACATTTTGGTTGTTTTTTTTTTCTTACATATTAAATTAACTTACTGATTGTAAAATAACACCTACACTTATTGATCGCGTTCGAGTGACAGCTCCATCCTGCGTTTATTCTGATGATATATTTTAATGAGACTCGCTCAGTTAACAAATAGCGACATGCAGTGATGTCCTCGACCAACAAGTAAATTTTCTAGATTGTTGAAGTATTTCATTGTTCCTAGAATTACAGCCTATAGAGTTCTTAAAATGTGTTTTTCAGATATTGAAGAGTCGAACTGTCACTTAGAATAGTAATCATGTGCCCTATTGTTAACGTTAAACCTAACTTTAATGATTGTAATGCAGTCCTTAATTTCAGTCTGCACTTGAAGTACAGTGATAATTTTGTGCATTTTATAGCATCGAGTCCGTGAGGTTGTTCGATGAGTGTCAACTAAGATGTACAATAAGAGTCGTTGAAAATACACGATGAGAGTCAGTAAAGATGTGCGTTGAGAGTCAGTAAGTAAAGTAAAGTTACCAAATATCATTTATTAATGCCGTAGGGGTCTGAGATGTTAACGATCTCACATTTCAGAGGCTCTGCAAATAAGGGCGGTAGCCATCTCCTCTCCCTCGCAGTCTTTACCACCCGGATTAATCCGGTACCCATTTAAGACTGGGTGGTCCAGGGTCCGTTGCGATCTGAAAAACATTTCCGCTTCAACTGGGGAATGAACCCAGGACCACTCATATGCGAAGCCAGTGTGCTAACCACTGCGCTACGCGGCCCCCAAAGATGCACCGTGAGAGTTATTGGAGATATATATTGCAGGTTAGAGTAATTATAGTGGAAAATAAGACACAATGACATTTATTTCCAGTGCGACACCGATGTGTCTCTGTGGACAGTCTCCATAAAACACAGAACATATTTTGCAGAACTGCACACTGTAACACACAGTGGTAGAAATCTATGGCCATGTGAAACAGCTCTGACGGACAAGCTCCTCGCCCTGTCTCGGGGCTGGTGACCACAGAACAATTCATTAACTAAATCCATACCAACTATCATCACCTGTCCTCGGCTGTAGAAGAGGGGGAAAAAGGTACAATGAAACCTAGTACTGTACAATAGAATTCAGAAAGTTTTAGTGGAAGTTAAAACAATGTTCAATCAATCAATCAATAAAACCCATAACCCTTCAGGGTCGTAGGGGTACCACATTGGAAGCTTCAGCACACAGAGTCCTCCATCGAATTCTATCCTCAGCGATGCGGATGAGTGTGGAAATATCTTGCCCTGTCCATTCCTTGATGTTGTCTGTCCATGTCTTTATTTGTCCTCCTCTGCTTCTTCCACCCTCGATAGTTCCCTGCAGTATTGTTTTTGACAAGGAATCATGCCTGCATACATGTCCGAACCATGCTAGTTTTCGTCGTTTCACTATTGAAAGCAATGGCTCCTGGACACCTGCACACATCTCTACTTTATTTCTTACGTACACATAAACATCATTTATTAACACGTACACATTTATTTCTTATGTTCAATAAACATCACTGAAGACACACTGAAATAGAGGCGTCACAAGTGTGCAAGCCCTTCTACGCATCCCAAGTGGAGGACTAAAAAAAAGGGTCATCACTTTGTTTTTTTCTTTTCTTGGCAATAAGTAGATCTGGAAGAGTTATTTTACTGCTCGTTAACCCGGGGCGAGTGCACTCCGCGACCCCTACCCCACCACAGCCAACCACTACGTCTTTTCATTACAAACTAATAAAGGTTTACTTTTCTTATTATCTTTCTTCATCCACTTGTATACAATTTCCTATTTTCGTCGTAAGAGTTTGCAAATGATGTGTGATCGTGAGTACAATCTTAGCTGCGCGTGTGTACTACTGTGTGTGTTTATATGTGTATGATAAAATAATGTGGTCTTGAAAATGTGAAACTGAAGAGGAAACTATTGTATTGAGCCAGACTTCATTGTTGTAACCAAATTAATTTGTTACTTGACAGGGAGCCGTCATGCCTTGTGATCTTGTGATCGTAAGGTTTATTGAAATCCACTTTTTGTGTCATGCTTCCCTAAGCCTTTTATATGATCTCAGTGAGCAGATTTTTACCTTCATTATCATACTTCGGTGGCTCATTAGTGGAGCATGACGATTTATTGAATTTAAACGTATTTACATGGCGCTGCCGTGTCGCAGAACTTTGTGGCAGGTCTTTGTGACAGGATAAGTTGAATTTCCACCAAAGCGATTTTTTAATGATCATTCGTCATTATGACAGGATAAATTCACCTTCCACAATACCTATTTTTATGACAGAATATGTCCATGTGACATGACAACTTGAGCTTGTAACGGACCTATTTTTATGATGATTCGTCAATGTGACATGACAATTTGAGCTTTTAAAAGACCTATTTTTATGATGATTCGTCCATGTGACATAACAACTTGAGCTTGCAACGGACCTATTTGTATGATGATTTGTCCATGTAACATGACAACTTGAGCCTGTAACGGACCTATTTTTATGAGACTAGTTCATGTGACAGGACAATTTGAGCTTGTCTGTCCATTTATCTATTGTCTTTCTTTCTCTGCTTATGCTGTGAGGCATTGCAGAATTAAATGACGATCTGTTTTCGGGTTATTGCACGTTTGGTCGCTTAATATTCAGTAAAAATGTGATGTGACGCATCAGAATGTTGGTAATTCCTTCAAGCCACCTTCTTCTTGGTCTTCCTCTTGATGTTTTCATGTTCATGTTTTATGCTCTTGCCTCTGGTCAGTAAGGGTTCATTCTCATTAGGTGGCGAACGATTTCAATATCTATTTTTCAATGTTTTTGAACACTTATGTTGTTCACTTGAGCTTGTTATGGATCAATTTCTTGTGATGATTCGCCCGTGTGATATGATAACATGAAACTTTCACACCATCTATTTTAACGATTTTTCGTCTTCGTGAAATGATAGCGAGCTTCCAACGAAACTATGTTAAATGCTGATTTATTTTTGTGACCATGATTAAGTTGAACTTCCATGGAGGCATATTTTTTATTATAATTCACCTATGTGATAGTATGGCTTGTGTCTCCACTAGACTTACGTTTTAAGGTGAATCTCCCTTGCGACTATATAACGTGAGTCTCCGCTGTACCTATTTTGTATAGTAAATCTCCTTGATTTAACAAATTTATTGAGACTGAACGTGCGTCAACAATAATTGAATAAATTAAAATTAAATCATATTTCTGACGGTAATGTTCCAATTATTATTGTCGTAGTTGTTAGTCTGTCGTGTTTACACTAACGAGAAACATTTGACTATCCAACATGCACGCACACACACTCACACACACACATACACACACTTCAGTTGAACCGACTGTAAGTAGAATAATAATAGTGTCTGGGATGCAGTGAACTTTAGTACGTATTTATCAGTTATCTTTCAGTTAATCTCTGTAGGTGCCATCGGTGTGCTACCAGGTCCCTAAAGGGAAACAAATAATCGCAAAATTGTGAACTGTTCTAGATGTTTAAGCGAAGAATAAAGAGGTCTGGGATTGAAATTCGCTGTTCCATCACATAGGTCATCGTGATCCAAAAGACATACTGATGTTGAATTTGTGAGTTCGAAAAGCATACATAACGCAGCCAATCTGTAAACCATGATAAGTGAAATTCATTTTACAGACTATATCCTGCTAACCAGAAGATGTTTGAGAACCGACGATAGAGAAGAAAATAATCGGTAGGACTTTCGAAAGTCAACTGTTACATTCTGCTACATACAAGAGCCTGCCTGGTAATGATGTCCATTTTATTGGGGGGGAGGGGGTTGTGTAAACTATTGTCTATTGTCTTTCCCCAGTAGGGATGGGAGATTCAATTGTAGTTCCAGGGCCAGATGTGTCGCCTTGGTCGAGTCAATGTTTGTTCAAGGTTATCTTGATGATTTTTAAAGTGTGTTTTCATCTTGATCTTTGTGTGGAGACGTGATGGTAACAGTTGGTAAGTCACTGTGTTTTTTTCTGACACCTTTTTTTCTATTTCTCTGACTATTCTTCCATTTCAGGAAAAATATAATGCCTAGATATTTAAATTCCTTGGCTTGTTTCACTTTGTTATTGTCTATTGGTACATCCATTTGTGTTGCATTTTGCTGATTTTCAAAACTGTGTTTACTTTAGTTTTCATGTTGCACTTCTTACATTCTATTAGCAATGCATTGACGTGGTTTTGCTAAGTTTCTTCATTTTCGTAAAATAGATTTTTGATCGTTAGCAGATGTTAGTTAGTTGATTTAATTATTAAGTTCCTCATCATATTTATTTGCAATGTTCTTCTTTGTTATCTTTTATGTTTTATTTTTTGTAATCGATGAGCATAAGTTTGGTTAAACGCAGGTAATGTATGGGAAGGAAATATTTCATCACAGCTGGGTTCCAGAAATGTACAGGACATCAGAAACATACATTGATGTCCAAATAATACAATAATTCTAAACGTAATGTTGAAGACATCACGCTAAACCGCTAAACTGACAACAGCAAAAAGAACAACAATAGTACATTAATTTGAACTGTTCAGAATATGTTGATTGCGGGTCTTCTATTTGCAAAAACTATTTGAAAAACTTGCAAGAAATAATTTCTTTACACAGACGCACGCACGCAGCTAAGTAGGAGAATGATGAGTGGTTGAAATTCCCTTTTATGAGATAATAACATGATATTTAGTACCGTGAAACAAGAATAAATAATTTAGTACTAGTAAGTAAGCAAAGTAGACACCACACTAATATCAAGGAAAGAGAGATCAACAGGTTTAGATCACATGATTATGTCAGTCAAACATCATAGCGTGGCACAAAATATTTTCTTCAATGCACAAACAACAAACATGATGCACATCTGCAGAGATGAAGGAACGCCTACAATAGTCATTGAAAAAGAACACCTAGAAAATGGTAGGAACTTAAAACATCTCGGGTCAACCATCAATACTACAAGAGATTTCTCTACAAAGATCAGAAAGAGATTAGCAATGGCCGTACAAAGAAAGCATCATAGATGAAAAAGTTATGGCGGAGGGAAAAAAGAAAAACAAGCTATATTTTCCCATTGGTAACTTGTGAGACGTGAGCAATTACATCTGGAATGGAAAGGAAAATATCGGCATTCGAAATGGAATGTCACAGAAGGGTTCTAAGAACATCATGGACAGAGAGACGTAACAACCCACACGTCAACAAAGACCTGAACATAGAAGAAGACTATAAATATATAAATAAATACTAATATTGATATATACCTCAAAGCTATACACATAGCACAATCTAAGATACTTCGGACATTTAAAGAAACAATGGTTTAGAAAGATCATTCACGGAGGGCAAAGTTCCAGGAAACAGAACAAGAGGCAGACGAAAATTACGATAGACAAATGGCATCGAATTCCTTCTGAACATGACATTAGAGGAAGCTGGTAAGCTTGCACAGAACCGAGAGACTTAAAAAGTGATATTGAGAACAACGTTCAGTAAAGGACACGTCACATAGAAGCACGAAAAAGTGGTTAGGCCGTACCTAATCATTCTATAATTTCCTCAAATAAAGGTAATCAAACATTCTGCAACACCGAGTGATTGGCCTTGTTCATATTAAACAGCACTATTACAATATACTTATAGTGATACCCCTCCTTCCTGAAGTATTATCTGTAGTTCGTCCCATAATTGATATTACTCAGTTGAAATTATTTTTCTCCAAAACTACTTGTTAGATCGAGAAGATCTTTTGGATCCAACTTGAATTTCTCCATGACCCAAATTAACTATTGTTTGCCCTTTAAAAATGTAACTGAATTAAACTATTCTCTCTATAAATTATACATTTATAAAGGTTTTGTCTATCTATCTGTGTATACGCTATCGCCCTTATTTGCCTTGTGGCGTCAGAGGTGGAAGAGTTCTCTGGAGATAACCTTCTTGTGTGCTGTTTTTAAGCTTGTTACTGTGGCTTCTTTGATTTAAAGGTTTTGTGAATGTATGTAATTTGCCATATTTTTACAGTTTTACATACGAGTCTTTTGACAGTCCCGATTGATAATGGGAAGTACGCCTTATTTATTTATTGTTTTTTTTTCCTCTCCAACTTTTCATTGACGGTGATGTAAAATACAAATATACGGACGACCTATAAGCACGATAAAATAAAAATATGTCAACCGGGATTGAATTATACTGCTGTGAAATGCAACTGAGTTTGTATTTCATGCGCATCAAGTTGATGCACTATAATACGGAAATCACGTGTATGTGCTGAAGAATCCAAAGTGATACCCCTACTACCCTGGAGTTACGGGTTCATAAATAGATAGAATACGGAAATCACGTTTTCCTTGAGTACGAAATATGTCGTCGTTTGTCGTTTATTGAAAAGTTTCACTATTATTGAAAGACTTCGTAAATTTATTTGGCATGAATATCTTCGTGATTTTCATTGGTTTTTCTTTATGTGGATATGTTGTCAAGAGTTTTATCAATGAAAGGCACGGAAATACTAGAGTGGGGTTTAGAAGAGATATTGTTATGTCATTTAATGTCAATTTCGCTGTATTTTTGGTTGGATTACCTGATTCTATGCATTAATGTACAATGTGAGTACTATTTTTTGATGCTTATGCAATATTTTATAGCAATAAATACTTTGTGCATTTTCCAAAATACCTATAAATTTGTAAAATATGAATTCCTACGGTCGTGTCACGACTATAAGGTCGTATAAGACTAACTACAAAATATGGTTTCATTGCATCAGATAGTTTTCGTGACAGGTGTGCTCAATTAAGTAACATGAATTATGAAACGAATTATAGTACCTTGTTCAGACCTGAAAGAACAACAAGTTTCAGATTTACACTGATAAAAAATATATTCGCTGAGAACTTGGGCACTGTGGTGACATTATACAACATAGATACGGTGTTTTACTGTACTAATGTCATAATAATACTTTTTAGCATTAAATAATACTGAAGAAACAATTTTACAATTTTACAAAAAGAAACAAAAATACGGCAATTTTAAAAAAACGTGACAAGCCGCAAAAAGATGGTAGAGACGTGATTTCGGCGTTAATTCATCTGAATGTGTTTCCCAACGCGAAGTAGCTGTATCGCTGCGAGTAAGTTGATCCAGGATAGGCTTACGTGCAGTGCGATTCTGTTCGTACACTTGAGACAGGACATGTCAATATGATTTTTCAGAGTGCAGTCTTCACACAGTTTTAATCAATCAACATCGAACAACATGGTGAGCTGCTACACTACATGAGGCAGGAATCTTGGCAACTGCGAACTTGTCAGGTGTGGGTGAATGATAAATTTCACAAAAATAAACCAGGAAATGGACAGAAATATAGTGTGTTTTTTTATTGTATAGACATTGAATATCATAGAAAAGTAAGAATATTAATATAGACGAAATAGACAGGTTTTACAAATAAATAGATATACAGATTTCAGTATAGCTATATATATTTCAACAAAGTACAAATACATGCACATACAATTGAGGTGATAATGTATATTTCAGCAATCTACAAATACAAAGACATACAATTGAAGTAACTACGTATATTTAAACAAACTTCAAATACAAAGACATACAATTGAAGTAACTACGTATATTTCAACAAACTTCAAATACAAAGACATACAATTGAAGTAACTACGTATATTTCAACTATCTAGAAATATATGAACACAAAATTTACGTAACTATGCATATTTGGGGTGCAAATGTTACAGCACTGCTCTCAGCGGACCCAGGATAAGCAGATAACCAAGATCCTAAAAGTATCTCCTCGTGGTGCACCCTACAAACAGAAGTACAGCGACTCGTGCTACTTCTGGCAAACACTTGGGATCGATTCCGTCAATGTGGAGCTGAAGATGGAATGTGAATTGACTGCAAAGAGACAAGCAATATCTCAGACACTTCTGTGCCAGCACATACAACGGCACTGTCGACACACAGTGGCGCAAGACAATTAGGCTTGAGCATTGGAGGAGAGAGTAATGCAATTGTCACAAAATTGACAGATGTCAAAACGAACTAGAACTATTGTCTAGAGTTAGAGTACGGTACTATCACATATATTAAAAAGCCGTAAAACCGAACGGCACACTAAATATGAAAAGACTTTGAGTGTATGAGAGTTAGACCCATGTCCAACTTGTTATGCTACAAACTCGACAGCAGTGATAAAGTCGCTGTTTAGATGTTATATGGGTTGTAAACTTCGAGTTTATGAGAGTTAGACCCATGTCCAATTTGTTATGCTACAAACTAGACATCAATGATACGGTATGGGTTATAGATGTTATAAGACTTACAAACTTCGAATGTATGAAAGTGAGACCCATGTCCAACTTGTTATGCTACAAACTCGACAGCAGTGATAAAGTCGATGTTTAGATGTTATAGGGGATGTAAACTTGGAGTTTATGAGAGTTAGACCCATGTCCAACTTGTTATGCTACAAACTCGACAGCAGTGATAAAGTCGCTGTTTAGATGTTATATGGGTTGTAAACTTCGAGTTTATGAAAGTGAGACCCATGTCCAACTAGTTATGCTACAAACTAGACATCAATGATACAGTATGGGTTATAGATGTTATAAGGCTTAAAAACTTCGAATGTATGAAAGTGAGACCCATGTCCAACTTGTTATGCTACAAACTCGACAACAATGATAACGTAGTAAAGTAGAGGTTATAGATGACAGTCAGTTTTATTTTATTTTTATTTTCGCCTTAAACCAGATTATTAGATGACGTCAACAATTTAAGACAGACCAGACAGCCCAAGATTTTGTGATCTAGAAAATGAACTACTAGTTATCTGATGCTTCAGACTTATTTCCGGAATCTTGAAATTGTATACATTTGTTAACACCTCATTAAGTGTCTTATTTATCTGTATGTGTGTGTGTTTATGCGTATAAGTTTGTGCATGAGTGTGCGCGCACGTGTGTAAATGCATGTGTGAATGCCTAGAGTAATGTTGTAAATTGAGGTACCAGCTTTTCGACATTTTAATGAGGCTATTTAATTTTGCGCGGTTAGAATTTCCATATATAAACATTTCAAGAAATTTAAACTTCTGAATAAATTGCGTTTTACTATTTTTCTCACCACTCTCACAAACATTTATTTACATTTCAGATATCCCATTTCAGACAATACATTTCAGATATCCCAACAATACATTCCAGATATCCTGACAATAAACCTCAGATATCCCAACATTAGTTTCTGTTGCCACGGATCGATAATTTGTTCCTCAATTTACTAGGGACCCATGTGGGTGGTGAGGGTCACCTGTATCTTAATTAGTACGATATACATTTTTGCAGGTTAAGCATGTGCTGTCAAATGTTTAATGTGCCAAGATATGCCGTTGCTGTTTTAGTTTTGATTGTCCAGTAGACGCTGTACCAATCTGATTTTTATTTCCTGAGATTTAATGCTGATCGGTCATTGAATGCTCGTGGACCGGAATAAGTCCACGTAGCAATATTTTGTAAAACATTGCTCTGAAACAGTCTTGCTCTATTATGGCAATGATCAAGAAATGAGAATTTGATGAAGACTGCAACTCATTTCTGCAACCTCCCAATGAACCTGATAACTAGATGGAGACATATACTGCAACTTATGTCTGCAACCTCAACCATCCAATATGCCTGATAACATAAGTACAATAATAGGTGGTAACTGCAGTGAAACTAAAATCCAACAGGCAAAAATGGGAAACTGGTGAAATTCTGCTAATGACTGCATACATAACACTCACAAAAATCGACGTTTCTACCAAAATACTTTTGTCAAAACAATTTTCACAACATTTATATTATAAAACGAGGAGTAAGCATTGCACAGTATAGTTTCACAATGTAAATATTTATATATGTCATGTGAACGCGTACAGTGCCTTTCCCGCTGGTCTGTGTTATGTTGTGAACTAGTTCTTGATAAAGGTGTTTTCGGCGATGCGGCGATTCTCGTGTGTTATCATGTGTGTATCTTGTGATTAGCAAAACTTCATCACCATGTTTGATAGTTACCCAAACACAAAATACAAGCAGGATGTACTTATGAATAGTGGTTTGAGACAGTGGTGTGTTTTCTGAACTGAACAATTGTTATATGTCCAATATACGCAGAAACTAATCTTCATCATCATCAGGTGCCATGCCGGGTGGCGTAGGCGGTCATGGATCTCCACAGCTCTCGGTCCACAGTATTATGTATCAAAGTCGTTGTTGTTTCTTTGCCGTGCCAGGTTGTCAAACTGTCTAATATTTTCTCACGTTGTCGCCCTCTGTCTCTGGTGCCTTCAATCTTGCCTGTTGTGATTATGTTCTCTAAACCTGCCTGTCTCATGAAGTGGCCAAAAAAAGAAGATTGCCTTTTTCTTATATTGTTGATTAAGGTCCGTTTCGCATTTAACTCTTTTAATACCTCTACATTAGTTTTTCTGGCAGTCCATGGTATTCTCAGCATTCTTCTGTAGAACCACATCTCTGTTGCCTCCAATCTCCCACTTTCCATTTTGTTTATTGTCCAAGACTCGCACCCATATGTTAGTATAGGGGTTATATAGCACTGAAGAACTCTCTCACCTTTAATGACAAGGTCATATTACACAGTATATTTTTCATTTTTCTGAATGTTGTTTTTGCCTGTCATATTCTGCATCTTATTTCTGTTGAACTTCTTCCATCTGCTGTTATAATTGTACCTAGATATTTGAATTGGTGGACCTGTTTTAATACTATATCATTCACTATGATCTTGCA
This sequence comes from Meghimatium bilineatum, assembly GCA_034231615.1. Taxonomy (NCBI): domain Eukaryota; kingdom Metazoa; phylum Mollusca; class Gastropoda; order Stylommatophora; family Philomycidae; genus Meghimatium; species Meghimatium bilineatum. Next base: position 65,785,181 of record CM067298.1, read on the forward strand.
AGGTGTGTTATTTTCTTTCTTTGAAATAACCATTACTTCTGTTTTCTTGATATTTAGGAAGAGGCCTTTCTCTTTGCTTTCTGTGACTACTACTTTAATTAATTTTTGAAGGTCTTCCTCACTTTTTGCAATCAGAACAGTGTCATCCGCATATCTCAAATTATTTATGTTATGTCCTCCCACTGATATTCCTGGGATATCTACTATTGCACGCAATATGTTTTCACTGTATAGAGAGAACAGGTCTGGTGAAAGCACGCATCCCTGTCTGACTCCTTGTTTTATTTGTTGAAAAGGGCCAAATTGCTTTCCTACTCTTATTGCTGCTGTTTGTTGCCAGTACATGTTCTTGATTATTTTTAAATCCTTGCTGTCAATGTTCAGATTCTCCAGCATGTGTATAATTTTGCTATGTTTAACTTTGTCAAAAGCTTTAGTGTAGTCTATAAAACAGAGGTACAGATCTGTTTTTACCTCTATAGACCTCTCTATTAGTGTTCTCAATATATAAATCGCATTGTTGGTGCCTTTGCCTTCTACAAATCCACATTGTTCAGGACTTATTTCTGGTTTTATTTTGTTTCTCACTCTCTTCATGATGATTCTGAGCAGTAGTTTGGTTATTTGGCTCATGAGGCTGATTGTACGGTGTTCTTCACATTCGGTGGTCCCTGGTTTCTTAGGTAATGCTATGAATATGGATCTCATTAAGTCATCGGGTATGTTTCCGCTGTTATATATGTCATTCAGCAATTTTGTGATTATTTCAACTCCAAAGTCATCTAAAGCTGCTAATTCTTCTAATGTGATATTGTCTGGACCTGGGGCTTTGCCATATTTCATGTGTCTTAGTTCCTCCCTAATATAAACTAATATAACCCTAAATTCAGTGTTTGAGACTACATAGAGAGTGCAAGGTTCATCATCATCAGGTGCCATGCCGGCTGGCGTAGGCGGTCATGGCTCTCCACAGCTCTCTGTCCACAGTATTATGTATCAAAGTAGTTGTTGTTTTCTTACGTGCCAGGTTGTCAAACTGTTTAATATTTTCTCACGTTGTCGCCTTCTGTCTCTGTTGCCCATCAATTTTGCCTGTTGTGACTATGTTCTCTTAACCTGCCTGTCTCATGAAGTGGCCAAAAAAAGAAGATTGCCTTTTTCTTATATTGTTGATTAAGGTCCGTTTCGCATTTGACTCTTTCAACACCTCTATATTAGTTTTTCTGGCAGGCCAACAGTCTTCAGGCCAACAGTCAACACTCTATTGCCTCTAATTTCCCACTTTCCAGTTAGTTTATTGTCCAAGACTCGCACCCATATGTTAGTATAGGGGTTATATAGCACTGCAGAACTCTCTTTCTCACCTATAATGACAAGTTCATATTACACATAGTGCAAGGTTACCTTTAGACAAACTATTAGTCGAAAATATTTTCATAGCAGTTTTAAGTGCAAAAGTCAGTCTATGTCTACATGTAATACCATGATAAGATTTAACTATGTATCTACACTCTTATTATAAACAGTAAATGGACACGCTGAAGTTATGTCATGACCATCCTCTGAATAATGATACATAGCTGAATGATGATATGTAGATGGATGATGATACATAGCTGAATGATGATACATAGCTGAATGAGGATACATAGCTGAATGATGATACATAGCTGAATGATGATACATAGCTGAATGATGATACATAGCTGAATGATGATACATAGCTGAATGATGATATGTAGATGGATGATGATACAAAAATAATGATGAGACATTGATGAATAATGATAAAAAAAGAAATAATGTCGTTAAACTCATCCTCTGACCTAGACTGAGCATGCCTAGTTCATCTCATAACGATTCTTCCACATGGACTAGTTACCACATCATCGTCCGCTGTGCTATTAACAATTGCATGACTAAAATTGACATTGACCATGTCAAAACGTTCTGTACATTATTGAAGACTGCAAGATAGAAGGATGATGAACCCTACTTACAGCAACTACCTCTGTGGATTAAATTAGTATAGTGTATGACAATAGGTATATACTACAAACTCATTATGGAGAGACATAATAAGCGGTCTAAAATTATGCTATTTACAGAAATGCTTTTGGTCCTGTACTTAATCACTGTTGAATTCAAGGAAGTGTTCAATGAAATTGATAGTGAGATATGGGAGACATTTATAAGTAGATCTATTCAACTTGCAGACTCATATATAAGTATATCTATTCAACTTGAAGACTCATACATAAGTATATTTATTCAACTTTAAGACTGATATATAAGTATATCTTTTCAACTTGCAGGCTCACATATAAGTATATCTATTCAGCTTGAAGACTCACATATAAGTATATCTATTCAACTTGCAGGCTCACATATAAGTATATCTATTCAACCTGAAGACTCATATATAAGTATATCTATTCAACTTGCAGAATCACATATAAGTATATCTATTCAACTTGCAAACATATATAAGTATATCTATTCAACTTGCAGAATCACATATAAGTATATCTATTCAACTTGCAAACATATATAAGTATATCTATTCAACTTGCAAACATATATAAGTATATCTATTCAACTTGCAGACACACATATAAGTATATCTATTCAACTTGCAGAATCACATATAAGTATATCTATTCAACTTGCAAGCTCACATATAAGTATATCTATTCAACTTGCAGAATCACATATAAGTATATCTATTCAACTTGCAGACTCACATATAAGTATATCTATTCAACTTGCAGACTCACATATAAGTATATCTATTCAACTTGAAGACTCACATATAAGTATATCTATTCAACTTGAAGACTCACATATAAGTATATCTATTCAACTTGCAGGCTCACATATAAGTATATCTATTCAACTTGCAGGCTCACATATAAGTATATCTATTCAACTTTAAGACTCACATATAAGTATATCTATTCAACTTGCAGGCTCACATATAAGTATATCTATTCAACTTTAAGACTCACATATAAGTATATCTATTCAACTTGCAGGCTCACATATAAGTATATCTATTCAACTTGCAGACTCACATATAAGTATATCTATTCAACTTGCAGCTTTTAGATAATAGTGGAGGTCATGGTCGCAGGATTACTCGAACCAGGAACCTTGTATGGTCACGACTCTCTTATAACAAAATTCTACTCATATTGGAAAAGATGGTACTTCATTATGGCAGATCTCCTTGACGTAGTGGTTTACCCGTCTCTTTAAGTTCAAGAGGTCGCATGTTCGAATTTGATAGCAACATCTTGTTTGCAAAGGTTTGTTTTAGATCCATGGGGGATAATCGGTTGCAGAGTATCGTGTTAGGAGGGGTTCTCTCGACAGGCAGATTGCCGCTTTAGATATGCGCTTGAGAAGACTAAACGCATATGGGGTAACCCGGGTACACTGAAAACATCTAATTCTTTTCAATCTCTTACATTTCTCTAGAAGACTTATTGATTTTGATTATTTTTTTTTGTGTAACTCCATGCACAGAGCATGTTTTCAATAAACATCTTCCATCTTGCCCAAACTTCAGCTCTCCTGTCCAATTCTTTCTTACTGTGAAAACAAATGTTACAGACGAGCGTTACTCATTCATTACCCGGAACATAAAACCAATATATACGTGGGATACAAAATAAATAGCTTGCAGGTCAACACGAACATCTGTCAGTGGTGAAATGTCGTAAGCTTGTGTGGGTTCAGCACGGGGAAAAGCACGATTTACTTTATTCTTACAGGCTGTGACCATGAACGATATAAGACATACTGGCTAATAGGAAGTAAAGATACTTAAATTGACACATTTAACTATCCTCTTGATTTTTAGTGGCTCTCACACAAAATATAAATATAGTAAACAATGAAAATCACAGTAACCGTCAAATAAGTTACAAAGAAGATTTGATTTCCTATAAGCCGATAGGTTTTATACTGTAGACAGTCCTGCTAAAAGGGGGAAGGTCGTGATACAAGAATTAGAACAAATGAAAGTACGGTGTGATACTATACCAATGACTGGTCATGATTAAGATTCTCAATACTCACACAAAGGGATGAACAAGAGAGATACAGAAGAGAAACTAGGCTGTTCCTTGAGCTTTATACCGGTATGTGTTTGAATCCTTCCATAAGTTCATCATTAGTAATCTCGTCATACCATTTCAAACCGTCCAGTATACACATATATCCATTTATGAAAGTTTATGGTCTTATGGTTGTCCATTTTGTTCTTGTACGTAAATAGGTTGAAAAGGTGTAGAGGAATGATTTCATTGTACTCGGGTTACCCCATATGTAATCCATCCCTCACAACGACGTTGCACGCTGTCTACTGTAGTACACCCATAGCAAAAATCCACTTTATAAATAAGACGACGTGAGCAGAATATGAACCCTCGAACCCTTGAGCACAGAGCCAAAGGCTTACACAATAAATGTAAAGTTAGGTCCCATGCCAGCAACCTACCGTCGTGGATCAAGGTAACTCTTCATGTGCTAGGTCGCAGCAACTATTACATGGGGTGGCCAGTTTCCTTCCTTGCTGTGTTTACCTTCCCCTACTCATGTGTCTTCTTCTTCTTCTGCGTTCGTTCTCAAACTCCTGCAGATCATCAGGATGTAGTCCGGAGAACGGAATGCGTTGTGTCATGGTTTACAGCATTGCTGCGATATCTGCGCCTTTCGGTCTGACACATCCGATTTCAGCATGACTTTGGGTCACTTACCCTATATGGGATGGGACAGCCAACTCCATCCCATAACCTCCTTAGTCGCCTCGTACGATATGCATGGAAGGTAAGCATTGTTGCTATTCTTTGCTCCCATTTCGGGCACCGACAACACACGGGCGACTCATGTGTCAGGTACATATTTACTGCTGGGTCGACCGGAGGAGCGGTCATGTCAAGCGAGAAACCGCGAACCGTATTTTTTGTGTCCGAACATAGTTAGAACCTGGTAGCGCGTTGTAACCCGTTGGTAGTAAGCAAACTCGTTATAAACTAGGCGTAACCACTACGCCAGGGAATCTCCCCCCCCCCCCAAATACGTTCGTTCTCAAGCTTCTACAGATTCGCAAGAGGCAGTTCAGATAACAAAATAGATCGCGTCATAGTTTAACGCTTAGCTGCATATAATCGCCGAACGGTCTGACATATACAACTTCAGCATGACTACTGGGTCACACCAATACCAATAAATCTCCTTAGTCGGCCTTTCACGATATGCATGGCAGGTAACAGTTTCACTATTCTTGGCTTCCCTTCTCGGTCTCTGCAACACACACGTGTCGTCTAGTTATTACATTTATATTGATTATTCGTTGGGCAGGTCATTTGGTACGTATGCTGGACCATCGCCTGCCAAAGATACTTCTTTATGGTGAGCTGGGGAAGGGTACGCGATCTCAAGGTGGCCAAAAGATGCGCTACAATGACTCATTAAAGACCTCACTGAAAACTTTTTAAATAGACCAAGATACATGGAAAGAACGCACAAAATAAATCTACAAGGCACTCTACAATAAATAAGAGCGCATCATCTTGTGAAAAGAGGAGAAATGAAGCAGCTCAACAACGGAGAGTAGCTAGAAAGCCACGGATATACAAAAATCAGTCTACAGTGGTCATTCCATGCCCGAACTGTTCAATGACATTTACAGTTCAAATAGGTCTCATTAGCCATCTACGAACTATTACACATGGTCATAATTATAACTGAATTTTCAAAAGCGGATGTAAAAAATGGTCATCATTACTTGTGATGGACGAACACATTGATTATATTTCAATATATTTTAATGGACTAAAACTTCACTGCTTCTCATTCTCCAGATAAAAAATAAAATAGTAAATCGGTCAATTACTAAAGACTACGAATAATCTTCATATATCTAAATTTGCGGTATATCTCAGGCGAAATTCAGACATCGCCACAAATTTCAACTGCTTGGGTGCTTCTACAAGGTACTTTATTTAGCATCTATTGGGATTATTTCAACCCTATCAGACATCTGATCAGAGCTCTCCAATCAAAAACTGGCAGGTTGTGTTAAAGGATTACGCACCTTCCAATCAGATCTACATATATATTGTTGTATTGTAATATATATTATACATAATATATTCTATGAGGTAGCTTTGAACTCGTCTATACACTCATATTATATCTCGTGACTTAGATTTATACTAAGTTCGTCTGGTATACTTAAAATGATGTAATTAAAATTAGGGAAATTCTCACAAAATATTCATACTTCAGATATCCTGGGATGGGGTAGATATCATATTGGTGAGATATTCTCCATTGTATCATAAAATGATTACACCTTGGTCGTGTCATGACAAGACCGTGCTTTAGTGCTTATACGACTAGACAAGCAATAATCGATCTACGACATTTATCTTGGCAGATTCCACTGTTCCAGTTTTTTCATTGGCCGATTTACGTGACCAGACAATAAGAGTCATGGATCAATCAGTCAGTCAACTGGTGTGATAAGCTGTCACTTGCTTTTAATGAATATTTGGAATAACACAATTTGGGATGCCATGTTAAAATTAGTATATAACTTACAGTTTTCTTCTTCTTCTTTCGTTGGTTGGTTGCTGATCCAGCGGTCCATCGGCCCATGCCCTTTGACCTAATACCATAAAATGGCATTTTATTGCTGGGAAGTCTGTGGATTTTCGTCCCACCCCGGGACAGAGCCAGAGAATAACTATCACACCTCCAGGAAGGTAGGTTTCAACTTATGCACTGCTCCTAGCCACGTTAGTCAAGATAGGGTTCACTGTGCTCATTCTCCGCCACCAATTGACTTCTGGTTATGCCGAACTTCTCCATTTCGAATTCCTTCAGGCATGCAACAAAATGTTCAAGTCAAAAGGACTGTCACGTCCTGAGTCACTGTGACTCTATGATGGGTTCCAGCCATAGGAAAAACAGTGCTGTCAGTTTCCTCCTCCCCAGTGCTGCACAGTACATCTCTGGCTCCCTCCCTACCACAGAGGGTGCATACTAATATATTCTGGTAAACATGAAACACATTTCAACAACAAAATAAAAGCATGATTGTATAGATGAATTGCCATGAAGCTGTTCTAAGAAGATAACCTCAATATAACGCAATATTATCCACTAAGGTTTTCTGTTGCATGGGTGGTATGTCTAGTGGGCCATTGGTGAGACCCACATACACAACCATATTTTCTTCTGTCGTTTATTTGAAACATGTATATATATGTAATTCTGTCTCCTGAATAAACCTCACTGTATTTTGCAGTTTACTCAGTGACCCATAGAGTTTTGATTCCGTTGTTGTTTCCATTGACCAATATTGCTGCCTCAGCGTTTCATACTCAGAACATTCTTCAAGTATCTGTTTGGCACTCTGTGGTGTCTGTCCACATGTACACATGGCCGTGTTGCCAATATTGAATTGTGTGTACATGTGACTGCGGAGTCGGTTGTGTCCCGCTCTGAGGCGTCGAATTACAAATTATTCTGATCTGTTCATAATGTTATATTAATATTGTGTTGGTGTTTGTGGATGTCTTATTTACTTGATCATCTGTTTAAAAAAATTCTGATGGTAGGTGATTGGTACATCTGGTTGGTCTTCGGCAGCACCTTCCTTAGACAGTTGGTCTTGGTTTTTTTCATTTCCTGGAATTCTACTGTGAGAGAGTATCCACTGTATAGTTAACCTATACTGGTAAGAGTTCACTAAATAGTGTTTGTGAGTCTGTTAGTTTTCCATACTTGTGAGCGTGAAGCATTGGCCTTGCATCTGTTCGGAATACCACGGGCTGTGGGCCAGGATTGTAGTTCAGCAGTTTTTCAGTTTCTTCCTTAATTGCCTGGATTTCTGCATCAAATTTATAGCCGAATTTCCTGTTGGTGTTCTGATTTTTTCTCTATGTTTGTGTGGATATTCTATATATAAACTGCTCCTCCATTCCTCACTGCATTCTGTGCTGACCCATCTGTGTTTACTCTGTCCCATGTGTCTTGTGGATATTCATCGTCCAGTAAACTTAGGCTGACTGTCTTTCGCTGCACACTGTTCTGTTCATCCTCACTTAGTATTACTTTCAAATGGGTCTCTGAATGTATACTGGTACTCCATGCCTTTCACTCCAAAGGGTTTGTTCTGGTACAGATCTTAAGGGCTGTCAACATTTGTAAGTTATCTACGGAATCGTTTAGCTTGGTAGATAAAATTGCTTCTTTTCAGTCACTCCATTGCTAGATTTTGGAATCTTTCTTTCATTGGATGACTTGACATACACTAAAGTCTTTCTGCTTGTATTATTAGCTTTGTGTCTCTGCGTTCGCAAAGTGTTTGCATTTTCCCCATTTTCTGCATCTCTACTATGGATGCGGATTTCATTGCTCCTAACATTATCCTAAGCACCTGATTTTGCACTTCATCTATATCCTATAATGTTGTTCTATTTTTATTCAGGACACCACCCTGAACCATATTCCAGGTGTGGCCTTATGCCTTGCTAGTAAACTTTAATCCCGGAACATAATTTCATTGCCTCCCCATGTGGTTCCACTTAGTTTTCTCAGGATAGCATATTTCCTCTAGGCTTTTGTTGTTGCTTTGTTATGTGTTACTTCCATGTTAGTCTAACATCATAATTAACTCTGAGGTATGTTGGTTGTTTATCTTCTTTCAAAAGTTCTTCATCTAACTTGATAACACCGGCTTTGTTGTAAATTTTGGTGAGAGGGTAGAGAGTATAGTGCTTCAACATATCTGCGTTAACATTCACGTACCATCTATTTTCCCATAGTGTTACGGCATCAATATCTTTTTGTATTTGTTTAGTGGCCACTGTCGCATGTTCTTCCGAGCACTGGATCACGAGGTTGTCAGCATACATTGTCACTTTGATCCCATGATGAAATTTGGCAACTAGATCAGTGAGATAAACCAAGAAATGTGTGGGTGACAGGACGCCTCCCAGGGGGACTCCATGACTTAGTAGATTGACGTGCATGTGTACCCTGTGTATCCATGTGTATGCAATTGTACCCTGGCTCTTCTATTATGCAGATATGCTTTTACCCATTTGTACATCTTGAGTTAACCCTGCAATTTCGCAATTTCTAAGAGTCCTTTTTTTCCAAACCTTGTCAAATGCTTTCCTGTAGTCTATCAGAATGTTTTCACTTTCAATATACCACTGCATCTTAAGATTGATAATGCGTTCTATTGCTTTGCATAGACAGCTTATGAAGTTGATGGGCCCGTAATTAGAGACTGTGTTGCCACCTTTTCCTGATTTGAGGAGTGATATAATTATTGCTTCACTCCATGCCTCCGAAACACTACCTTTGTTCAACTTGTGATGAAGATCTGCAGTAGATTTTCTCTTGCTGCAGTTCTCAGGTTTTTAATCATTTCAGTGAACACTCCATCGGATCCTGGGGATTTTTTCATTTTCAATTTGGATATTGCATGCTCCAATTCTTTCAACGTGATTGGTGCACCCAAATTCAGTTACAGGTTCTCTAATCCAATGTGTTTCTGGTTCTCTCGAACCTCCTGTTGTTTGTCTGGGTTAACTTTGATGTTGTTTTCTGCAAAGTAATCATCTGAATGTTTACCTATTAAAATGTTTCTATCTTTATAAAGTGCGATCCTTGTATTTCTCCCTGTATCTTCATCATTTAGTTGTTTTATCCTTGTTTTATCAATTTTCTAGTGTCTCTTTCAAGGATCATCGAATCTGTTTTTTCTTTCCAGCTACTCTATCTGGCTTGTAACTTTGCTCTTTGAAATTGTGCCTTTGTTTGCTGGTATTTGTTGTAGTGTTCTTGGCTAGGTCTGTTCTCTGCCTACTGTCTAGATGTTTCCATCTTATTTTGCAACTTCTCCAGTTCATTATTCCAATAGGGTGTGTAGTTTTTGCTAGCCTCCCCCCCCCCTGGTTTTACTATCAGCATGTAGTATGCATCGCTGCTCATTACAAATTCACTCACTACTCTATGGATGTCTATGTCCACGTTGTTGTTCTTAACTAGAACACTGGTTAAATGCTGGTACATTTTCCAGTCCGCCCTCTTATAGTTCCACATAGTGAATCTGCTGCTGTCCTTGATAAATTCATTGTAGATTCCTAAAAATACTTGTCTGTGGTCACTACCTCCAAGCTGATTTCCAACGACTCGTGTGATGTTCCATTCAAGGCCTGGTGAGTGGAAAGCCATTTCTGGTGTAGAGGTGGTGTGCCATGTTCTCGAGATGAAGGGTGGTTCTCTACTTGCTGGTTAATAAGTATTAGCTTATTTTCATTCTGCAAGCCCTCACGTTCCTCACCTCTACTGTCCATGTGAACGTAGTCCCAGCTCTGAGAGTGGCTGTTAATATCACTACACACCATAAGTCTCTTTTTCTGGGATTGTATCTAGTGACAATGGTCTATCATTTGGTCAGCAGTAGTTCAGGAGATGGAATGAATTCTGTACTGTCTGTTTTAGGTGGAGCATCTAGTATTCTGCCCACGCTATACACACTTCCAGCTAATATGCATTGATATTATTTTTAACAAGAATTCCACCCTTTGGTCTGTTCTTTCGGTCTCATCAATAGCACTAGTAGCCTCTGATTTTAAAGACTATACCGCTGCTGAGGTGTGCTTCTTGAATACAGCATACATTAACTTTCTCTTCACATATAATATTTTCAAACTCCAATTTGTACTGTATTCATCTCTTTTGCTGTTGACACGCTCAGCATTAAAGTGCATACTTTTTATTGGTCGTTGTTTTGTTTGGCATTAGCTCTATTCTCTTGCCTCCTGGCTCTTCGGGGAAATTGAGAATGACATCTAGTAATTGAGGTTGAGCCCTTTCGAGGTGACCGTCCGTCACATGACAGGTACCATAATTGCTATTGGATATTGACATGTTCCATTGTGTTTTGTACGTGGCATCCTCATTAATTGTGCGTTTTTTGGCTGGTTGCATCCGTCTTCAACACTCTGCTTACTTGGGCAGAACTGTGGTCCTACTCGAGTGGGACTGCCCGACCCATTATTGCTGAACTAAGTCACATCATCACTTCAAGGTGCTGGCGTCGATGGGGTAATTAATATATAATGTCGTATAATTTGTATATAGACCTAAAATTTTACAATTTTTCTCGCAAACCACCAATGATGAGTGAACTGGACACCAGAATCAACCGATATGAAAATATTTGGTGTCATTTTAATAAAAAGAATATACACAGAAACAGCTATATAACTGAATCACACACCCCCCCCCCCCTTTTTTTTTAAACGAAGCGCATAAACCACCTATGTTACCCAATGTTACTCTGTTGACATACAATCTGTTCTGCTTTGATGGTGTTATAAGATTCAGATTTACATCTGCATATCGTCATTTTACTTAAATTGCATGTTTGTGTAAACACTTTTGACGTTATAAGCCATTTAATGAAATTACTTGCAATGTTTGAGGATAAAAGCACTGGATATTCTACTCCATTTATAGATTTCTATGATGTTAAAACGGTTTTGTCAACGAGAGTTCTTAAAATTAGACCTTAACTTTGCAGCGTAATTTATAATGTAAAATATCAGAACACCTAGTAAGTAGCTTAAAGAATTCTAAACATCAGATTCAATGTTATTTGTTTTGTTTTTCGTCCATCGTAAGTGATGAGATGACCATTTATTACATCCACTTTTGAAATTCAGTTAGAGAAACGTCCATGAGATTAAATTAAATCCCGACAAAACCGATACAAGATTATATGAAACAGTGGCCTAGTGACAGTCTTCGAAACAACAAAGAACCTACAGATAGTAAAGACAGAACGTAAAAAACATTTTCAAATACAATCTTAAAATGTGGAAAGTAAATACATCATAAATGTGAAACTATGTAAATGAATTATGCACTCTCTGCCATCCAGCTGGGTTTTCTAACAATGCAGGGAATACATGCTGGCCTGATTCTGGGTTCTCCCGCGAAATTTGAACTGTTTTGCACATAGTAACTTTTCACTACACCCCCATGATCATACCAGCGACACCAAGTACACGCTGGCAGCTAGAACTACGGGCAAAGTTGGACTTCAGCTAGTTCCCCAACGCAATTCTGGATTCTCAGAATTTTGGGCAACAAAGGAAATTGTACAGATAAAATGTTATCGACTTGCACAAGAGAAAAACCTCTCTATTTTGGCATGTCATCTACTGAGAATTTTAATGATTGGTCTGATATGCCAATATTAAGTTTAGACCCTTCGCATGTGGAAATCTCTCACATAAAAATTAACTGTGCCCCATATATAGGTAAACACTGCCAATAGTGTCGCGCATAAACCTACTCATCTCCACCACAGATGGCTATTTTTAAAACATGTCTATAGATCTGTACATGCGTAATTCAACTTTTTTGCAACATGTAGTTGTTTGTTAATATCTTTTTGTATATTTGTACGTTAGTAGGCGACGCAACATAGTTATATATATATATATATATATATATATATATATATATATATATATATATATATATATATATATATATATATATATATATATATATATATATATATATATATATATATATATATATATATATATATATATATATATATATATATTATATATATATATATATATATATATATATGTATACTATTATACATATAATATCTATCCGATGGATGCAATCATTGTATTGTTGTTCATCATAAAGATTAACTCAGAGGCATGCCATTTTTCAAGGGTAACTTAAAAATTACAAAAACCACATCATACACTACAGACATTTTGTGAATTTGTATTTTTTAAACAGGAAATATTTATTTAAATTATTTGTGCTTAAGAAGAATATTAGAAATTTAATTGATGTACAAGATAATAAATAAAAATACGAAAAATAAACAAGATCTGATAGACACTCAAATTCATTATTCTAGAATTAATACATAATCAACAATTAAATCCCAACGCCCTCTGTTAATCAAAGCGGGAACAAGATTGCCTGAAATTAAATATATTCCTACCATAGGTCCTTAGACGGAAAAGAAGAAAATACATTCCTGATATTACATAGTAAAATAAAGTAACTCATAGCATTTATTAATGCCGTAGGGGTATGAGATGTTAGCGATCTCACATTTCAGTGGCTCTGCACATGAGGGCTGTAGCCATCTCCTGATATTATATTGAGTGATGTATGAATCTACAATGGATGCTACGGATATTCTATTGATCAAAACGGTGTGTACATTTGTATTCTTGTGTTTCTACTATATTTTTATTTTATTTTACACATTATAAATATTAAACTATTCTAAAATGATTTTACATTGTAACATTCGATATATAATTTTCATCAGGTGCTGTGCCCAATGGAATATGCGATAATGGTCTCTACGATTCTTCACAGTATCTTTTATGAGAATCGTTGTTGAACTTTTTTCCATGCCACATTATCAGACTATCTAATATTTTCTCACGTTGTAGTCCTAAATCTCTCTTGCCTTATATTTTAACCGTTGTAACTATGTTTTCCAGACCTATCTGTTTCATAGTGTGTCAAACAATAAAAATTGTCTCTTTCTCATATTATCAAGAAACCAATGTCTGGCATTCTACTTTTTCAGCTCCTCTTCATTAGTATTTTTAGCAGCCCATGATATGCTCAGCATTCTTCTATAGAACCATATCTCTTTTTCCACGAATGCACAGATTTATAGCATGAATAGAAAAAAACGAAAATTAGATCTTAGTCTCTCCATTCACCTTACGACAGTGAATTAGACATATAAGGTGGTCAAATTGTAAATTCTTGTGTCTAGCGGGAATTGAATCAGTCCGTTCAACGGCACCAAATCGCCTAGCAACTTTCGTATACGGGTTTTTCCGTACTTGACTAACCGCATCTCCTTTACTCTGGTCAAATTGTACATGGTGTTACACTACAATAAAATGGAACCAGAATTCCACACCAGTCACCAGACGGGGAATCCGTTAGTTTCATCTTCAAAACCTGATAAAACAATAACAAATTTATGTTTCAGTTTGGTTTTAAAGTTAATTCTGTACTCACACAATAGAGTTGGTGTGGTACCATAGCACAGAGGTCAGTTTTTTTTGTCTCACCTAGTAGTTATGATGTGGTACAAATTTTTAACTGCTCAAGCTTCTGTCTCATCAGCGCTCAAATGGAATATTTTAAAAGAATCGTAGCAATTAAGGTGCATTATCAGGACTTTAATTTTATATCTTAGTCGGAATAATTAAAAGATTAGAAATGGAAGTGAGAATAAGTGATAGTAAGAGAGAGAGAGAAAGTAAAGTCAGTTCCGATTAGAACTGTAGTCATATCACCATGATATAACTACCGTACTAAATACATTTGCGCAGTGCTTGGTCCTTTATAGCCACCATGTACGTAAAACTATTGGAGAGGAGAGTGTAACCTTCACTTGGACTACAACGAGTATGAATATAAACATTATGGGTTTTTTTTCGTTCTCAAACTTCCACTGAATCTTTCATATAGCAGGACAATGGGCACTACTAGACTTCCATGCCTTCTCAGAGACTGCCTGGGAGTATTCAGATAAGTACAAGTAGAATGTATTCGTCAACAGTCGCTGGAAGTCGTTGGGACGTCTCCTGTGCCAAGTCTTTTTGATATTTTGAGCTCGAATAGAGCATATTCTACCACTTATATGGAACGGGCAGAACAATAGACTGCACTCTATCTATTCCCTAATACCTTTATTGCCTTTCAGCGACAGGGGTAGAAGAGTTTTCTTGAGATTGCCTTCGTGTGTGCTGAGTATATTGTGGAATTTGTCGCCTCTTTTATTTTGGTAGTCCATAGTTTTCGTGGTCAGCATTTAGGTCTGCTTTCACTGTATATGTGTAGCGTAGCCTGCTGTGGTATACTGTCTGATGGTAGTCTGCTGATGTGTGCAAACTATTTGATCTGTTGACTCTTAATATATTCCAAGATTGGAATGGTGCACTGACATATTGAACACATAGACCGCGTCGAAACGTCGATTTGTGTGTGTCATTATGTGTGTTATCTAGTATCAGCAAAACTCTATTACCCTTTTCCTGGATCTACCTACTGACAAATTGAACTCTTTATGAGAAACTGCACGATCAAACAAAAATAATGATAGTGATTATTTCCATGTCTAGATTAAAAAAGCTGGGTTTGAAATTTAGCGTCGACAGAAATTAACATAATTATGGACTGAAAAAATTGGCTATCTACCAACAGAAAATTATAATCGTCAGTTGTCGTATAAATACGGATTAATTAGATGAGAGATCACATCTAGACCATTCTTGGGTGCAACAGTGATGGTCTGACGACTAAGTACCATAGTTTCATGTCATAATGACTTAGGAATGATATTCAGCAAGCATAAATATACAGGGGAAGGGTTCAAATGTTAATAAAATTGTATATCTAACATTATAAGCTAATGGTAAACATCCCTTCCTACCAGACACCTTGCAATAAACTCTGTTGGAAATATAGTGTCCTTCCCAATAAGGTGTGCAAGCGAAGAGTAAAGCTTTTTTTCTATAGATGAAGGTGGATTCCTCTTGTAAAAATCGTATAAACTGCAATAAATCACCAAAATGTCATAAATATCCGACAAGCTGAAAATATAGGGCTGTGATAACACAAGGCAAATAGTAATAATATTGTAAATACTCGTACGTACATTTTTAACATTTCAAGTTGAACTTGAAATATTTTTTAAATCACCAACGGCTTCTAGGTCGATCCAGCCTTTAAAAAATGGGCACCAGATCTTCTGAGAATAAAAAGACGGCGGACTTTATGCTGACCCCTTCATCCCCATGTATGTCACTGAAAGACGGTGTCTTATACCGTATTCCCCAATACGCCTCAGGGACGAGATAATGGGAAAACTACTTGTTTATATTTTGTTTATAAGTTGGTTTTCGCCCAGATGAATGATTTTTAAATTGATACTTTGTCTGTTTTTGTGCTTCGTTGTTAGTATATTGTTGTTACCATTTATCGGATCTTAATTTGCCTGTTTTTATCCATACTCAGATAAGCGATCATGATAATATTAATTGAAATACTCGTACATTTTATGCATGCATTTTTTTCGAACTGATGAAGGCGTTTTATTTGAAACGTCGTCTGTCTTTGAGTTCCGTTGATAGTATGTTTTCGCTATTATTGATAACACTATAATTTGTCTACTTACGTTAATACTAGTATAAACAATCATGGAGACGGGCTAATGCTAGTCATTTCCCACAGAGTGTTGTTTTTCATTCTCTTTTACACTCTTCGATATCATGAAATGTTAAACAGTAAGAGACGTATTGCGACAGTCTGACATTTAACATTCTAGCCGCTTGTGTGGGAAGGTTTGTCAGTGTATGCAGAATGCTACTCGTACATTTATAATTTTATGTCTTTCGCTATCTCTGTGACTAATCGTCATTCTCGGATGCGTAAAACCATTAATTTTGACTGATCCGACTGTTCAGATTTGTTTACTTGGCCACTTTATGTATGGTTTGTGTAAATAATCAGTGAAAAACATTGATATGTCATAGATTAGTTAACTAGCGTGTTCAGCGCCCAAGAATATAGAAAAATGCGAGGATTAATACAATGACAACCTAATTTAAAAACAAGTATATGCTCAAATGATGCCTCCCTTTATCGCATATCATCCATTTGTGATCTGAACCTGTCTCAAATCTGCACGTCACTGATTGAGAGAATGCACCTACTCTCGTCGGGCACATAATTGTGGGCGTTGTTGTGTTTCATTTATTTGTTCTTGTTGACAATTATATAACAATTTTATTTGTTTTATATTCTACTTTAGATCCTAACATGTTTTCGATACAATACTGGTAGATGGGGCGACATTTTATTTTTGCGGAAAGCGAAACGAAATAAATGATATGGGGTATGCAAGTCTTTGTTCTTCGTAGTTTATTTTAACGATTATTTATTTTAGCTATAATTGTCCATCAGTGGGTGGAGGTGTATTTATTTATTTAGGTAAAGACTGGACAATGGGATATTTATTTAGGATGGTTGTATGGGTGAGAAAAGACTTATTCTAAATTAGAAAGTATCGCTCAGCTTCTTAACTTTCTAATTTACAGGATAACCTTATGGTCTTCTATGACACGTGTCTTTTACATAACGGTGTCTTCACTGTCACTATGTAAGCATTTCGGCTCTGTGCAATTTCTCCTGCATTTTTTTAATGCCTTATTTGCAAGGTCCGAGCTATCATAAGCCCATCGAATTCCTGGAAGCCTCTTGTTTTGTGATGTTGTTATTCTTGTTGTCGACATCTAATTGCTACTGAATTGATCTACTCTTGTCATCTCAATGTCATTCTTTAAAACGTCCAGGTCTTCTCACGTTAACTAAGACATAACTTTGTAAGGATGTTTGTAGAGGTATTTTATGGCAGTTGAGAGAGAAGAGTGGTCAATAAGGTGGTGTTTTTCTGTGTCCTGGAATATTTCACTACACAAATAATGTTTCCAGTGTGTCATATGTCCAAAGTTTTAAGCTTGCATTAGTTTGATACTTTGTTTTAGGGTGTCAATCTGCGTCACTCTGCTGCTTTTTATCTCACCCACATCTTACCTGGTCAAGAAGAGGCATAAAATTATAGCAATACTGATTTTTTATTTGTATTGTTACAGGTTATTAAGAAAGATCGGAGTAGAATTGTGTGTCCCATCGCAAGGGTCAAAGCGACCTTCAGCATCCATGAAGTCGAATATGTCAGATAGAAGTAGATAAATATAAAATAGATAAATATCACAGTCAAGTTGTAAACCTTGAAAAATCTGATTCTTTTCTCTGGACTACAACCTGCCAATCAGCAGGAGTCTGATACTGTGTTTCTGGTTATTTTTCCTTTTCGTGTCTATCACTCTCAGTTCTTCCGCATTAGTCGATTCCACTAATGAAATTGCGTAAATGCATTAAAAAGCTATTGCGAAATGTACCAGCTTAATGAAGATGTAAAATAATAACTTTCACATCAATATTTCAGCATAAGCAACTTTGTAACTTTATGGTAGATAGTATGTGCATCTACACCTCCACTCTGGTAGTTAGTTTAAGCAGTATGTGCATCTACACCTCCACTCTGGTAGTTAGTTTAAATAGTATGTGTATCAACACCTCCACTCTGGTAGTTAGTTTAAATAGTATGTGTATCAACACCTCCACTCTGGTAGTTAGTTTAAGCAGGATGTGCATCTACACCTCCACTCTGGTAGTTAGTTTAAGCAGTATGTGTATCAACACCTCCACTCTGGTAGTTAGTTTAAATAGTATGTGCATCCACACCTCCACTCTGGTAGTTAGTTTAAATAGTATGTGCATCTACATCTCCACTCTGGTAGTTAGTTTAAGCAGTATGTGCATCTACACCTCCACTATTTTGTAGCTTCCTACGAAGCATATCTGTTCAACGCACGGCATTCATCGTACATGTTTTGCAGTCTTTATAGTTCATAGTTTTTTATTTCGTATTTTAAGGGTACGGTGGCCAACTCCATGCCCGACCTCGCTTTTGTTAGTTCCCATTTCCGTTAAAAGCGAGATAGTAGCTATTATCGATGGATAGCAACATTATTTGTTGTGTTCATGTAGTAAAATTTGAATTGAGAAAACGACTTCTTGAGAGATGGTACAATTAGGGGACAGCGTAATGGGGTGGAAGAGAGCCGTCTTCCCATATTAGTGGTCATGGGTTCATTCCTCAGTTAAGTCGGAAATGTTTTTCAGATCGCAACGGCTCCCTGCTCAACCCAACCTTAATTTGGTACCGGTAGTAGGTAGTTAATTTGTTTACCTCTCTTTTGAAGTGGCGTGCCCTTTCAACCAGCGGACAACACAGTCCAATTAAGTTATATCAGGACACACTACCATAAAATATTAGAGGTAAAAATGACCCCTAGATGTGTTTGTTATTTGGTACCGGATTAATCAGGGAATTAAAGACTGCGAGGGGGAGGAGATGAGACTGCGAGGGATGAGGCTACCGCCCTCATACAGCAGAACCACTGAAATGTAAGATCGCTAACATCTCACACGCTTACGTCATCAATAAATGATATGAGTTATCTGTACTTTTACGTTTTTACAATTGTGTATTAGCATAACGAAATCAGTATATGTTGTTCTAGGATAGCAATGTGTCCACGTGCACAAGGCTGAGAACCAATAGCTTTAGGTTGTTAATAATAGGTTCCAGCTGCAGTAAATCGAATTTGACAGGCAAAAATTGAAACGATTTAAGTTTTGTTAGTCACTGGAAACACACATCTTAGCTCTGTGGTCTGATCATTTACTGTGCTCTTCTTTGCTCGTTGTGCGATATATTGTGCTTTTGATAAAGTGCTTTTATTCGAAACGTTAATGTGTATGTTTGCCTGTCTATTTCTTTTTATTAGCAAAACAGCTTTATCCTGTTTCCAATTTATGTTGCTCTACATTGTGAGATATGCGAATAAACATTATTCCGAGATACAGTATGATGTAATGAGGATCTATTATTCAACGGGCATCATAACATGCACGCTGTATCAAGATTAACATGAAAACCTGTTTTCTTACGCTCACGCGATATTTTATTGCACTGTCTGAAACGTCTTCTATTTAGGGGTTGTCAGCAGAAGTTAATATTCAGTTCCCGGCAAGAAAATGTGAGAACAGTACTGCTTATATGTCTGGGAAACCTGAAACTGACAGAACCAGATCATAAACTACAGATATTTGTGAATAACTGCTTAAGAGCAATAATAAACATTAGATGACAGTAAACAATACGAAATAAAACAATCTGGATACGGACTAAGAACTGGTGGACACCCAATTTAAGTAGAGAGACTGGGTATGGACTAGGACACACACTCAGATAACGAGTAAAAGATATTGCTAGAGAATCAATGGAATGAAACCCAACTGGAGAATGGATACTGGGAAGACCTAGGAACACTTGAACAAGAGAGATTATAAGAATCATTTGGAATTAGGCTGAGAACACATCCAAGCATAGAGATAAGTGAAACATCTTTATCCACTGATAATGTATAAGAGGAGGTATAAACAACCTATAGGTCCAATGGAGTGGTTGATTGATAGATTGCCGAATGATTGCGTTTCGTCTACCTTGGTTGTGTAGATATTGACAATAACAGTCGGCAGAAGTGGAACAGCAAATCATCTACAGGCAGATGGATGTAGAGCTTAGTGTCCATATTTTTAAGTGTACTGTATTTGTTCTCTCCATCAGAAAAGTGTGATACCGTTCACTGTTCAGGTGCTGGGCGCACAGTTTTAAAGCAAGTACCATTAATAAACCATATTTTTTGTTGAAATCATCTTATTGATTAATCACTGCTTGCATATCAAGCCACATTTGCTGAATACAGATATTTCTGTATTTAGTGATTAGTGGGCTACCCAACCGAATGGGGTAAACATGAATACTCAGGGCATCACCATAAGTGCTCTTTCTCTTTCTGCAGATGGGGATTGGAATGTATTATGATAGTTCCCGTAGTCTTTACACCGTATATCTTTCTGCAGATGAGTATAGTATATATTATTACATCTTCCGTATCATGTACACCGTATATCTTTCTGCAGATGGGGATTGGTATATATTATACTAGTTTCCGTAGCCTGTACACCGCATAGGGAGCCGCGTAGCGCAGTGGTTAGCGCACTGGCTTCGCATATGAGTGGTCCTTAGTTCATTCCTCAGTCGAAGCGGAAATGTTTTTTTAGATCGCAATGGCTCCCGGGTCTACCCAGCCTTAAATGGGTACCGGATTAATCCGGGAAGTAAAGACTGCGAGGGAGAGGAGATGGCTACCGCCCCATTTTTCAGAGCTACTGAAATATGAGAATGCGAACATCTCACACCCCTACGGCATTAATAAATGCTATGGGTAACTTTACTTTACTTTTTTACACCGCATATCTTTCTCACTCTACTCCTTAATTGTCTCCCTCTGTTATCTCCCTAAGCAATTCCAAAATTTTAATAATTGTGGTTTCCACCGGTGGTTTCTTGTCTACAGACGCATTCTGAGAAAGATTTAAAAAATGTCCCCATCGATCATTGTCATCTGTCACCTAATACTGTCGTATCTTCAAAGTCAGTCAGTACTTACCTGGAGCAAAGAACTACAAATATCATGTATGTATTTCATCTTTATTACTTTTATCTATCTGGTCACACATCAATAGACGAGAAATTCCATTCATGTTCTGGTTGTGTTAGACTGATAAATCTGCTACTTTGAGAAATGGTTGATTCACCCTTCATATTCTCCTAACTTGACAGAATGTGTACTGTACCTGATTATCCAGAGACAGTGACTTATAAATGTATATCACTTCACAGACTTGAATGCAGCTGTCCAATCTTAGAGTAAATTAATTTAAATTTTAATTTAATAGAAATATGTCCGACTCTTTACTTCTCAGCAGCACCATTCAAATTGTGCGCCTCTCTACTTGAATTTGCTGCCTTCTCTTTTTGTCTGCCAATTTAGCATTATTCTCATTTCAAGAGGATGTGTGTCATAATGATGTTCTAGCTGTGTTATGTCTACAATTTTGTCCCATAATGCAGAACCTTGTTACAAGGATATGTTGTGAAATGGAAGATTCATTGTCTTCTTGAAACGCGATATTTTATTTTGATAAGAACTGAAAAGTTCTGCTTAAGTTGTGAATATCAAGTAGATTTATTCTAAATAAGTTTAGAAAATTATTTTTTTTTATAGTACAAGGGACAAATCATTTATTTGTAATTTTAAATAAGACATATTTAACAATCGAATATTCATTTTAGGCTCCAGAATTATAAACAACAAATGGATGTTACGTAAAACATTGCAAACAGACAAGTTATATTTCTGTCTCTGCTCAGCATTGAAAGATTGAAGATTAAAGCAGGAAGTAAAATACAGTCATCCCTGTTACTTCGCGGTTCATTTTATCGCGGCCTCTTACATCGCGGATTTCTAAAAACATATTTACAGTGTATACGACACTCTAAGAAAGATAATACAGCCTAAAAGACCAAATATATCTAAAATACAAGACAAACACGGAAAGATACTCAATGAAAAAACAGATATAGTGAAAAGATGGACAGAGTATTGCAAGGAGCTGTATAACTGCAACTGTAATCCTGACTACACGATATTACAGAATTCTGAACTAAACAACAGAGAAATAGAAAATGCAGAAATTCTAGTAGATGAAATAAAAGAGGCAATACGAACATTGAAAGGAGGGAAGTCACCTGGTGTAGACAACATTCCAGCAGAATTGTTGAAATACGGGGGCATTAATGTGGTAAATATTATGACCAAAATATGCCAAAATATATGGAACACAAAACAATGGCCCACTGATTAGACACAATCACTAATAATACCAATTCCCAAGAAAGGAAATTTGTAAGTGTGTACAAATTACAGAACAGTAAGCCTTATAACACACCCCAGTAAAGTGATGCTCAAAATACTACTTAACAGAATAAAACACAAGTCGGAAGAAATAATTGCAGAAGAACAAGCTGGCTTCAGAGCAAACAGAAGCACTGTTGAACAAATATTTAACATCCGAACACTAATCGAAAAACATATTCAGCACCAACGTGATCTATACCACAACTTCATTGAATTTACAAAGGCCTTTGATCGTGTTTGGCATGATGGTCTTTGGCACATACTGAGGAAATTTAATTTTGACACCACAATTATAGACATTATTGAAGCTCTGTACAAAAATGCAAATAGTGCTGTCTTGTCACACAATACAATTGGAGAGTTCGTAAAAACAACTATGGGAGTTCGACAGGGATGCATAATGTCCCCAGTACTTTTTAACATATACTTAGAGCACATCATACAAGAGACATTACATGACTACAACACGTCTATATCTATCGGAGGTCGCCCTATTTGCAACTTGCGTTTCGCTGATGATATTGATCTTATAACTGCGTCAGAACAATCATTGCAAGAATTAACATCAAAGTTGGAAAAAGTTACCAGCGAGTACGGAATGGAAATCAACACAGATAAGAGCAAAATCTTGGTAAACAGCAGAGACACAGAAAACCAGACTAATATCATGATGAATGGACATAAGCATGAGGAGGTGAATACCTTCAAATACCTAGGATCCAGTATATGCAGCGATGGTAAATGCAAAGCAGAACTAAAAATAAGGCTGGAGATGGCTTTAGTGTCCTTGTCGAGGCTAACTGTGATTTGGAAAAGCAACATCAGTGTTGGAGTGAAAATCAAACTGTATAAGTCGCTGGTGATTTCTGTTGTGTTGTATGGTTGTGAGAGTTGGACACTCACTGCGGACATGGAGAGAAGATTACAGGCTTTCGAGTATAAATGCTACAGAAGAATTTTACGAATTTCCTATAGGGAACATAATACCAATGTGTACGTAAGAAATAAAGTAGAGATGTGTGCAGGTGTCCAGGAGCCATTGCTTTCAATAGTGAAACGACGAAAACTAGCATGGTTCGGACATGTATGCAGGCACGATTCCTTGTCAAAAACAATACTGTAGGGAACTGTCGAGGGTGGAAGAAGCAGAGGAGGGCAAATAAAGACATGGACAGACATCATCAAGGAATGGACAGGGCAAGATATTTCCACACTCATCCGCATCGCTGAGGATAGAATTCGCTGGAGGACTCTGTGTGTTGAAGAATCCAATGTGGTACCCCTACGACCCTGAAGGGTTATGGGTTTATTGATTATTGATTGATTTACAGTGTGTACTTTATGTACTTTAGTTGTTTTTTAAAATAGTATATCTGATATAAAAAACACTTTAGTTACATCTACGTATGTTACACACACACGTATCATATTTATATTATTTATACATATTTTTATGTATGTTATTTATTCTATTAATATTACATGTTTGAAACTATTCTTTAATATTCTAATGATAACATATTCACTTATGTGGTTTTATATACACTTATTGATATTATACATACACAAAAAATGTACATGTGTTAAAAATGAGAGGCTGACACTACTTCAGGTTTTTCACTTATCGCGGCCGGTTTTTGTCCCTATTAACCGCGATAACCGAGGGATGACTGTAATTCACTCAAGAACACCACAAATTACATGTTGCTAAACTTTCTCACGAACTTTATCACGACAGATATTATAGAGTGCTGATCACAGTAGAGAATGAAACGTTTATTTTACAATTAACGCGTAACTTTGTGAGTTATAATTACCAAGATATAAGTTAACAATGTGCCCACTAGTGTGACTGCTATTTCACTTCCGGCGTAATAATTTACAAAAAACAATCACAAAACAGATTGTATGCAATAGAGTTTCTACAAGAATGCAGGGACTTAGATACGGTTTGTGTACGGGTGAGTTAGTTTAAGAAATTAATCCCCTCCTGTCTGTGGTATTTTTGATAAACTTTTAAAGTTTATTTTCGTGCGGGGCTGGTTAATACTGTTTCTTTTTACTTCCTAGTACTAAATTATATGCTCCATATTCCTAAATCTGAATGGGGAGAGTGGAGGGGGGGGGGGGTCGAACACTATAAACACCCCCTACTTATATACGTGATTGCATGGAAGAATAATTTAAAAGATTGTGGATGTTCAATACATTCAAGTTTTGATTTTGTTAAGTTTTGATGGATTGTTACTTAAAGCCATGAAGAGGCCACATCTCATCCCTGTTACACTGAGATTATGGAATCTGTTGGCTTTAATCTGACCTTGTTGACATTCTTCATCCTTATAATCCACAATTCCCACATGTTATCAATTAGAAACATAATTAAAATTTTGAAAGAAACAAATTTGAATTTCACAAAGGGCTAGTAACCTAATAACGTTCAATATGTTCCAAAGTACAACAGCATGCTATTACCCAATAAATGTGTTATAATTCTTGGGATATATTTGTATATGTAAACTAAGTTTACATTGATAGCCATGAATTACGAGCGATGAATCTTTTTTTTCTAAACGAATGCTGTCTCCTTCTCAAGAGATATTCTATGAGTGTATTCTTCTTCAGCGTTCATTCTCAAACTCCCGCTGGATCTCTCTTGTAGCAGGACTATTATCCTACTAGATTTCCAGCAGGATGTAGTCCAGAGAAGGGAAATGCGTTGTGTTGCCGTTTATTTGCGCCAATGACCCAACACATCCGTCTTCGGTGGGATATGGGTGTATGTAGAATGCGTTTTCAACAATTTTTAAACAGGCATCTAACGAAAAAATAATCTACAACTATTTGAAAGAATATGGGTTGTCTACTTGATCACGCCAGCCCCGTATCGCTATAAAGCTTCGATGTTGCTGGCGTAGAGTAAATTAAGTTAATTTCGGTTACGGATCAACCCCTTTATGTTTTGGGCTATAACTAAGCAATAGTTACGTTTTGTAGATCACGACTGCTTAAGATATTATTATTATTCTGTAAATTACATTTATTCTAGTATAGAATACGCTTGTGCCATATTTTCGGTTAGTGATATACAGATTGCCAGATTGGACAAAATTAATGCGGCAATCTGCATCATCTTGAGATGCACGAAGAATACATTTTCTGTGACAAAGAGATTTTGGCTTGACTTTCCGACCGAAGCTGACAGAATCAAGGTGTGGCTAGCTCTACCTGTATTGATCCTGGGGATAAGTCGATGCCCACTCCGCCTGTATTAAGCATTAAATAGTACCTTCTCTGCGGCATCATAATCGACAGACGTTGCAGGAAAAAAGACGAAGTCAGGACACTAATAGACTATAACACTGCAGAAAATGATGTAATAATCTATACTGATGTGTCAGTCATTCGCTAACGATGTGCTTGGGTCTGATCTGCACTGTCCGGTGGGAAAACTGTCAGACTCAAATCGTATCTTCACTACGGCCACGGGCAGTCTTACAATAAAGATAAAGACTGTGAAAGAGGCACAGTCAATGAGTATGTTACAGGACTATTCCCATGCATGCATGCTTATTGTCTCAATGAATATCTATCGTACAGTAAAAGCGGGAGTCGTCCACCGTCAATTTCTGAAGTTATTGATAATCTCTTACCAGATAGATTCTATTTATATTCGAGGGAAGGCATGCGAATGTTGAGGATAATGAATAAGCCGATACATTGGCGAGCACGTCCACACTGTTAATAATATCTATGGAACAGTCTGAAATGCTGTTCCTCCTTCGCAAGCGAAGATGAAAGATTCAAATTATGAAAGATCAAGTTTGGTTTCATTGTTTGTGAGTCCTCAGATGGCTGATGCGTTCAATCCGGGCTCTAACAGACCTGTTGCAATATAAGCAGAATTGAAGTAGATTAGGAAAAACATTCTTATCTCCCATTTGTCGAAAGGAGGGCGCTGCCATGATTTACTCAATGGAATTGGATTAAAGTGAGTGAGAGTTGCGCAGTCGTCAACATGACTCTCTCACTCCTATGCAAATAATCTCCGTAGCAAGACAAAGTCAAGATGACTAAATGAGCTTCGGGGTGCAGTAGATGACCAAGGTAACTATCTGTCCCACCGAGTTTCAACGTTCAACGACGCCTGCTGATGAAGCCATTCTGCGGACTACCCATTAGAAGAATGTGTTCCTTTGAGCAGTCTGCCGTATCCAGACTTTGTTTGCATGGTCAGAACTTGTGCCCTTAATTAGATTACTAGGGGCTGAGATCCCACTAGCTAACCTCCTCACATTTTGTACCCGTTATAACGGTATAGAGGTGTGGCTGCTGTCGCATGCTGATAACTGTTATCATACACTATTGAAAATTGAATAGAAGAATAGGATTAGAAGACTGTTACCTGTTTTCGTTTGTTAGCGCCCATTCCCTATTCATGTTATCACAGTGGCCGTTTAACACTTCTTGGTGTTTCTCCGCCCCTGCCACGGACTTCTAACCAAACATACGTGACATCGTGCTCCCGTGGTAGCACCTTGCTGACAGCAAACAAGGTTTTCTAGTTTTTTTTTTTTTTTAAGTTACCTCTCCAGTAGTATTACTATAGTAATAAAATAGATATCACGTCCCAACTTGACCGTGGTTAATAAATGTGAACAAGTGTTCATGTCGGCAGTAAATACTTGCTGGCTGGTGAGTTGTACACCTAATAGGGATGGGAATTTCTCCCGGTTCACAACCAGATACGCGCACACACAAAAAACACACATTAATTTGATATTCCAGAAAAAACATACGAAATATCCACACCTATAAAACACATCACAGAATTATAATGCTCTTCTTTGGACGTCCCTTTCCTCCGTAATTAAAAACAATTTTACGAAATTATGAAAATTTTGCGTACGTCCTCGGTCCTGATGGCTCACGTTACGACCGCGTCCACTCAGAGTATTTTCTTAAATGTGAACCATGGTTGCTGTTAAGACTGTGAGATTTGTGTAAAGATTGGTGCAGCTCGTAAATAGAAATATAATAGTTATACAAAGAGATAGATAACTCAGCATCGAATTGCAACTGTCAGCCGCTGCACTTTGATGGATTTATTGAAACTGGTTATCGGAACACCTGTGTATTTGTCTCTTGTGCGCATAACATAACTTTCTATCATAACTCAACTCAGAAACTATTGCTTTCGGCAAAATCTAGCTATGAACATGCATCTACTGTATACCTGATACAGATATGTATTCAAATCCGTTATCTTAGGTTTCTGAGCTGCAATTTCAGTCACAGAGCCTGCCAAAAAAATAAGCAACATCCATCTTGCAGAAAATGAGCACCAAGATGAATACTGTATTACATACGCACTTTGTGACGTTATGTTCTAGAATATCACATCTTCTTTGTTTATAAGATTGTTTATGATACCATTATTTTGCTTCCAATAGATAGTCAGTGGTCGACAATCCTCCTTCTCAGCTGAGTTTCGAAGATGGATAATTGGGTCTGGAAGGCTTAGTTACCGTTTTACCACAATTCCCTTCTAAAGCACCCCTATCAACATTGTAGACAATCGGTTCTCAACAGTATTTCCCTTTCGGTGCAATTTTTCTTCCGCAGCGCACATGATACATCACAAATCTTCACAACTTTATTCACATATATTGTTACTATACATCTGGTTAAATATTGCTCAGATATTTACTCTTCTGTGATCAGCTAGAAATCTCAGTGACAACCCCTTCCCCCCTCCCTCTTCCCCCCTCTCCTTTTTCACACAATTTCATTTTTTTAAATCCCGACCACAAGCAAAACTCTTGTTTCTTCCAATGGGGCCATGAGGCCCAATTTGCAATAATAGCTATTGACAGCAATATATATATATATATAAATTATATGTAGCTCTTTCCGTATCTCCGAACTTTTGGTGTTATGTATATGGCGCTCCTCGAAAACAGCACGCAGACATACTGTATTTGGCTCCTTTATAGTTCGGATCATTTGCCAGCCCGTGGAGCTCGCAGAAAATCTTTAAAGTATGCATGTGCACCGGCAAATCTGAACATTAATATTATTGGGTGACCTTTCTATCACTGACCTATGCCGCAATGATCTAATGAATGTAAACATGTGTATATTTCGGCTAGGCCTACTGAGTAATAGATATTAGTATTACTTCATTAGTATCGGTGATTATTCAGTTTAAATCGAAATTTACCATGTATTAACATGATAGCTATTGTGAACACTGCGTTTCTGTTATTTTATTGGTAAATGAATCTAAAAAATGAACCATTTCGATTTCACATCTGTCTTTCGAACGCTTAATGTACACAATTAGAAATACAAGATTACGCAGCTTTTATAAAAACGCAATTTTAAACACTGGAACATGCGTTCTCGGTGGTCATTGTCAGTAGTGCCGTGGACATTTGTGCTGACTATCGGTGTTTATTCTACAGATAATTTTTATTTTGGCTACCTTATAAGAAAAATATTCGTATCTATTATATTTTTCTTTTTTGTTTTATTCTCGACCGGACAATGCTTCTAATTTTGGTTTAACTACATTATAAGAAAAATACTCGCATCTATTCTAGTTTTCTCTTTCATATATATATATATATATATATATGAAAGAGAAAACTAGAACACTTAAAAGAAATGCCCGGGCATTGAGTAAAAGGATCGTCGATATATATATATATATATATATATCGACGATCCTTTTACTCAATACCCGGGCATTTCTTTTAATTTTATCGCTACATTATAAAATAAATATTCGCATCTACTATATTTTCTTTTTCGTTTTATTCTCGTCCAAACAACTCCGGGCATTGCTTCTGGTCTGTGTATAAACCCGTAATCTGTCCGGGTCGAAGGGGTACCAAAATGGATGCTTCAACACACAGAGTGCTCAAATGATTTATATCTTCAACGATGCAGCTAAGTGAGGGATTCTATTCAATTCTCACTAGTGTATCATAACAGTTGACAGCATGCGACAGCAGCCTCACATCTATACTGCTATGGTGGTTACAATCTGTGAGGGCAGCAATATGTCATACACAATTTGAATTCCAAAAATAGGATTTAATTTAAAAGTAGCGAGTAAATTACTTAGGTCGGCTAGTTAAAAGTACAGCCAAGTCCTGTAACGAAATAAGCGTTTCGCAATTCTGTAAAAATAATTACGTATATACATGCAGAAAAGTCTTCCAGATCGATTGGCCAACAGGAAGGGCGTGATTTGGGGAGAAATTCAAATGTGCTTATAACCGGAATGTAATGGTGTTGCGTTTCATATTTTCCAGTGCTGATTTTCCGGAATCTGTTTAGTTACGAGCAAAATGAATACAAAATAGGCAGTACTAACAAACATCATCATCAATAAACACCAGCACATCAGCCGTATTATAAAATGTGGTTACCCGAGTTTTTAGTCAAATATTGTGTGTTTGTTTGTACCTAGCGTATACATTTCTGTCTTGTAGGCTACGTTCGAGTAGTAGCATGCGTGTGTATATTTTACATGAATGCCAGTGAACATAGACATAAACAAGAATACCAGTGAAGATAGACATACACAAAGACATATATTGGCGAACACAAATCAGTGAACATACTCATGCACACAGACATATATCGACAAACATAAAACCAGTGATCATAGTGAACATATACACAAAGCCATACATCGACAAACAAACAAACCAGTGAATATAGACATACACACAAACATATCTCGATGTACACAAAAGCACTGAACATATGCATACACAGACAAACATTGACAAACAAAAAAATAGTGAACATAGACATATACAAAGACATATATCGACAAACAAAAATTCGTGCTCGTTTTATATTAATAAGTTAAGACAAGACAAAGTCGCTTTCAAGACAAATGCAAGTGTTCTTTGAATATGTTACGGATGTGGCAATTTTCTGTTGTCTAACGTAAATGGTGTTGGCTATTGTACTGACACGTACATGCATTAGAACGGGAGAGATTTTTGTTTCCCGTAATGAGGTGTACGGAAAAACATTGTTAATTTTTTTATTTTTTTATTTCGTTGTCGAGACCTTGCGGAACATAGACCATATTGGGTGCAAAGGGAACGCATTGCTCTAGGCGGACCCAGGGTTAGCAGATAACCAAGATCCCAAATGTACCTTCACGCGGTGCACCCTGGAAACAGAAATACAGCAGCTCGAGCTGATTCTGGCCAAATAATTTGGGGATCGTGTCCGAGAATGTGGAGGAATCAGATGGAAAGAGATTTGACTGCAAAAGAGACAGACAATATCTCCGACACTATTTGTATCACCACATACAGCTACACTATCGACATACAGTGACGCATGTACGTCCGGTCAGAACATTGGAGGGGCGGTCAATGTAAAAGGCACGTAAAAGTGGATGCATGGAAAGAAACAAATATATGCCATAATGAGTACAATGACATAATGAAAGGGTAGAACAGCGCCAGGGGGCAGCGCGAACTGCAAATGAAAAGTGAAAGTTCCTAGGAAAGGGTAACTAGAAGCTCTGTTAGCTCGAGGCGAGCTTCTAGTTACCTGTGATCCTTATAGGCAGAGACCCAGACCCAATCGTGGGCGTTCGGAAAAGCAAGAAGACCTAAACCAACTCTAATGTCGAGCCTTCCTATACCGGAAATATGCTCACGAAGAGAAAGGGTTCTGAACCCGATGGGCTTATGCAAGAAAGGGACAAAGATGGCAGTCCTGGCCCAACTCTACTGTCAAAGTTTCCTATACCGGAAATACACTTGCAGAGAGAAAGGGTTCAGTACCTGATGGGCTCAGGCGCTATTGGGACAAGGTCGCTCAGCTCGAGAGCGTCTTGCTCTCAAACGCGTGGTTTGAGACTCAAACTTGTACTAGGGGTTCACGATGTCTATGAATGACACCTCGGGTAGGAGGGCGAACGAGCCAGGGTCCAACTCTTCTGGTGAGTTCTTCCTCATAAGGAACCAGGCTCGCGGATGAGAAACGGTTCAGTACCCGATGGACACAGGCAGAGTCTGCCCAAATGCACGCGATGTATTCATGGACGGTGGAGCACCTCGTACCAGATAGACGCGCTCGACAGGCGTCTTGGCGAAGAGGCACTACACACCAGCGTGCCCGGCGACAGATAGACACGCTGTCACGGACTAGGGACCAAACCCGAAATAAAGGAATGACGAAAACGGATGTGTTTGACCTCGGACGTCCTGACCACAAGTGGCCAACCGGGGTGCAAATAATCACAGTTCTACTGTGGAACTTGCACCACAACGTACTTCACGCTCCCCGGCGGAAATCACACGAAATATTCGTTGTGGTTATTTGAGAGCGAACGCAGAAGAAGAAGAAGAAGAAGAAGAAGAACAGACGATATACATAAGATATAATATCACACCAGACATCTGTAATTTCCTAGATTTACTGTGGCACTAATCTCTTGCGGTTGAATTACGAATACGCCGATTTCGTTTAAAACACATCTCTGAACTGAGAACGAATCATTTAGATTGTGACCGTATTGAAGCAATATGGGTATTGTGGTCAAAAGTGGCCAACATTGATACCACCAAATTGTTGCATGTTCTCGTGCGATTGGATGTATGCACACACACAATGGTAGACGATGCCTTTTAAATATATATAATCCTCCAAAGACGGATGTGTCGGGCCACTGGCGCAATTAAAACGGCGACATATCGCATTTTCATTCTCTGAACCACATCCTGCTGGAATTCTAGAATGGATCATGATTGCTCTGCTACAAGAGAGATCCAGCAGGAGTTTGAGAATGAACGCTGAAGGAAGAAGATCGAGGAAATACATATGAACCAAATCCCTCTTTTATTATAGTCTTGTGGACGTGTCCGATTCATCCTTCACAATAGACGTAATTTTACTATTTTTTTATTTGTCACTTTGTTTCGACAGCCAACGAAAATCACGATAAAAGTCAAATAGTGGCAGTTTTGACGGATGCTATCTGATCAGTCTATATAACTGTGCAATAGACCAGGAATAAACTCTCTCTCTCTCTCTCTCTCTCTCTCTCTCTCTCTCTAAGTAGGACACTCAACATTGCTTTTTACTGAATGTTTGAGTACTTTGGATATGAAAAAAGTTCTGAAAGGAAATAAAGAGAACATCCCCAGCCTACCCATCGCCTTCTCCGTTTCCCAAATTACACATATGAAACAAAGCTTAATGGTTCGAAATTCATGAGAATCGGAACAAACAAATAGACAAACAAGCAGACAAACACACACAAACGTAAACTAATTAGCAAACAAACCACTCCGGACTTGCAAAATAGTGTTCTTCATCAACTTCTCAAATCAGTATTACCATTTGTATGTGTCCTGACCAGATGTGTTAAAGACCAGATGTGTCACCTTGATTGTACTATATCCATGTTTGTTTAGAATGTCTTTAAAGTTATTTATCTTTTATATATTATTTACCACTTTTCTTTGGTCTTCATGTTGTTGCTTAGGGAATATCCATTTTACATCAACAACGTTTGCCAATATTTGATCATATCCCCCCTCCCAAATCATCAATAACTGACTAGAATTTAAGGAACCCGCTCTCTTCACTTGCTTAGCCAAAAACATCACCCTTCGTTTCAAATGTCTTCAAACAGAAAGTGGAAAGAAATATTTACATTTGTTTTTCTATTTCTTAGATTTTAAAAATATTAAATTGAAAAGATTTAATTGGTGTATTAAAACAGTATTGTTGGCATCAATTTTTGTCAATCCCCCTCCACATGTCAAAAACATTTAAACTTTTTTATATCCTTTCACCCCTAATTGTTGAAGTAATGTATAGATATCCCTTAACCTGATCGTGTTTCATTATATGTATTTGTGCAAAGTTGGGTGTGTTTCATTATATGTGTTTGTGCGAAGTTGGGTATGTTTAATAATATTATCATCATCTACAAAAATTGTGAAAAATAAAACATTTAGTGATACTTGACTCATGTACAGAAGTGGACGAATAAGTAAGACAAAATAATTAAGATAAGTAAAAAAAATATAACTACATTGATAAATATAAATGATAGTAACAAATGATAAAACTACGCCTGTTTGGTCATATAAAGAGACACAACTGTTTAGAAAGACAAATAATGGAGGGAAGAGTACCTGGGAAGAGGAGAAAGGGCAGACCAAGAGACGATGGACTGACGACATTAAAGATAACATGAATACATCGCTAGAAAATGCAAGCCACATCGCCCAAGACAGAGAGAGGTTCAGAGAGTTCATTGGGAAGACAACGTTCTGGAAGGAATACGTCACATGACAACAAATGATGGAAGAAACGATGTTTTCGATGTTGCCATTTTCTCAAGGAACATTAAAACAAAACAAAAATGTAAATAAAATGGATTAATCTCACCACACACAAAAAAAACATTCCAACGCCATAAGAAAGATGTTGCTAAGGGCAATGAGTGGTGAATCAATAGAAAAATTATGTATGGATATGCGTGCACAATCCATTACAAGAAGAAAAGTGTGTAAGCAAAATAGAATAGCTCTGTGGTCTACATTAAACTACATTTAAACTACATATAAACGACGAGTACCAGCAGAACCTTGTGATACCTAGAAAGGTTTTCGTCGAAATAATCTTTGTAATTATTATTTGTTTTTATCATTTACATTTATCACTTCATTTATTGATGCATTAAATTGTTAAGAAAGTTAACGATGTATTACTTATCCCTTTTGATATCATTTCATCGTGTGTTACCGCATCCCTCTTTCTTGTGTCTGATATTTTCGTATTATTATATATTCGTTCCATTAGTTATTAATGACTGAATTGTAATACATTATTGAAATTATCTCTTGTGTGATCTTATGTTTTGGTAACAACTAATTTTGTGTTTATTTTTTGTGTAATAAATTTTTTTCTCTAATAATTTGATCTAACTCTATATCTCCATTTTCATAGATTTGTTCGTTTCCTTTTCAGTTCGATCACTCAGGACAAGAATTGTAATGAGGCTTCGGTTGAAAACTATGAGATTTTTATAAGGAAGATGATAAAGATTATTGATTTAATAATTATGAATGATGTTTACATTGTGCTAATGTCCATAATTATCTCGTTCAAAGGGTTTTATCACAAAGAATGTCTCATGACAAAGTGGATCTCGATATTACACGTCGAGTAGCTCAGTGGAACATATCGTATTTAAAATAGGCGATTCTCGTAAGAACAACAACAGTGCTAAAGGAGCTGGACATTTCCTCCATCACTAGATACGATAACTTCCTAATATTATCAGAATCCCATACTCCCTAGTGTTTCCTATCATTCAATTACAAAATGGGGATGACAAGATATCGTGAAAAGTATGTCCCAGAAAACAATGTTTCTTCTTAGAGAAAAGTGTGCCGGCACTTTGTTACTTACTATTCATCATTGGTTATTCTATTGTCTATTTACTAGTACTAGATTCGTTGGGATCCCGTAGGGACGAAGGTTATTGGGTTGCTTACACTGATATGCATCACATTGCCAATGTGATTGCCAACTTGGCTCAACGTTTGGGAACAAACGTGAGTATGACATTGGATTCACGACATGACAATTCGAGCTAAGTATATTGATATTAATGAACTGCTGTGTTGGATTCTATTAATTCTATGGGTAAATGCGAATGTCGCGGTTAGAAGGTGGTTCTCCATCTTCGTTGACGAAAACCATTGCAACTTCGTTAGATATTAGTTCATCACATTGACGATAGCGCTTGAAGACCATGTTTCCTTTTCTGATTTCTCTTCCAGTTTGAGCAGCATTCGAATCGTTCTTGTTTCGATATCACGTATTAACTGATACGATTGTGATAGTCTATTGTGTTTACGAAAAAATCGATCAATTTGATCAAGAATTTCTCTTTCACAAGTAGCGTGTGTTGCGGGTGCCTGTCTAATGTCTGTTGTTTGAGTACTGTCTAAAACATACAACTAAGTCAACTGTGGATCTTTGTTGTATAGTGGTTGTATATGAGAAGTTGGAGTAGTGTGCCCATGAACTTTTAAAGCATATCGACCTCGTCCTTGACAATCCGTAACTTTTGCTCCTTTGATGCGAAAGAAAAAGCGTTATCATTAGAGCGAACATTCACGCGAAAATGTGTGTATTTAGGATGTGCATTATCAGAGAGCATAAAGCGCAGGAACTTGGGATGCTCCAGCTAAATAAACGTAGCCATGAATGTCTTGTGGCTTTGGCTTGTCCAAAAACATTTTAGCACCACAAAATTTACATATAATATTGAAAATTCCACAGTTGTATGCAGCAACACGATCTTCAGCAAAATTTGCTGCTTTATTTGAAATTTATTGACATCGATGAATTTGTGACGATGACTGACCCTCGGCATCTACAGTTCGACATTGCGTTTGCTCAACAATTGCATGCCGTCTGTGACGATGTTGGTATTCTCTATTTATAGCTTGTCGATTTTCTCTTTGCGCTGGTGATTCTAGCTTATCTCGACGTGGATGCAAATCAGCATCTTTAGCAAATAATGTGTGTCTTTCTTGATCAATGGTTAGCATCTCTTTTTCAAATCAGTGTCTATGCTCTGCAGCATTTGTGCCACTAATCCGAGCGAGTGACGCATGACTTTGAAGACTCAACCATCTAGCTTTTAGCTCTTTTGTGGTTTTTTAACGCTTTCTTGTGGTTGGACCATCTTCATCAATCATTTAAAGCAAATTATATATGTATTTTAAATATAATGTATTTTATATTAACTTTAACAACCAGCCGATACAGAAGTTTACCTGTTAGCGCATCAATAATATGTGTATATAAAAATGTCGTCTGCTTTGAATAACGGCAAAAAACCGTTTTGATTAGATATCGCACGGAATTCCGTGACGCAAATGTGCTATTTATAGAGAGTTTCGGAGATATGACAGGAAACGACTATTATATTATAAATTTATATACTCAGAAAAATGTTCCACGTGCCGGCTAAGCACAAGGGAGGGGTAGAATTTAAACTTATAATTCACCGCGAATTGCACTATTTCTGTATTGTGTCATTGTATCTAACATTGATGTTGTTTATCCAATTATTTCTTAATCTTCTCTCTCTCTATGTGACATGCCCTTTACAGAAAGTTGTCCTCACTGCCACGGTGTAAGCCTCTCGGTTCTGTGCAAGCTACCCAGCTTCTTCCAGTGTCATGCTCAGAAGGGCCTTCGATGTCATGTTTCCATCGTAGTTTTGGTCTGCCTCTTGTTTTCTTTCTTCTGGAACTTTGTCCTCCATGAGTAATACTTCTAAACCATTGTGTCTCTATATATGTTCGAAATATGTTAGATAGCGTTGAATTTTGTTATTACTTGTTTTTATTTTTGTTGTTGTTGTTGATAGTTTTAAGAAACCATTGTTCTTCTATTTCGGATAATTGCAGACATCTGCGTTGGTTCGTCTTTCTGTCAATGATATTCTTAGGATCTTTCTATAACATTTCATTTCGAATGCTGATATTTTCTTTTCCATTGTAGATATCATTGCCCACGTCCCACAAACATATTTTACGATGGAGAAGATGTAGCTTCTTAATAGTTGTAAATTTTTTTTATTTTATTTGTGTGTGTGTGCCCATTGCCATAGAATTTTCATCTGTGATGTTTTTGTAGGTGTATTGTTAATCTCTTTCCTGATTGATCTCTTGCAGAACAATCCTATGTGGTGTTCATGGTTGACCCGAGATATTCAAAGTTGCTGACATTTTCTTTGTGTTTTTTATCAGTGACTATTGTAGATTGAGTTCATCTCTTGTTGATATTATTTTTGTCTTTTTTTGCATTGAGAAAAATATTTTGCGTGCCTCGCTATGATGTTTAGCTGGCATAATCATGTGTTGTAAACCTGTTGTGCTCCTTGATATTCGTGTAGTGTCTTCTGCATATCTATTTTCTGGGATTTTGTGTCCTTCGATATTAAGGAGTTGAAACTATTCATAACGTGGGTCTCCTCGCATGTTGTTTTCTGCTATATGTTGGAGTAGGTGTGGTGAGAGGATGCGTACCTGTCTGACTCATTATTGGACCTCACCAGTCAGATGTTTCTCCCTTAAGGCGGATAGAAGCCTGCTGTTCCTGATAAAGCATTTCATTTTAATAAGCGATATGATGTGGAAAGCATGTTCTTTCCATTATATTTCTTCGCCTTACATTGGTAATTAATTGACGTCAATCAAATTCGAGAAGACCTATCGGTGATCAGTTTCATTCAGTATATGTCAAAGGGTGTGAATGATGATTCCCGCGGCGCACTATACAAACGCTCTACTCGTTCGCCCAGTTTTATTCTTGTCGCCCAGTTTTATTCTTGTCTTCCCCACATGATCCTAGTCTTATTCTTGTCTGCCCCACTGCACCGAATCTTATTCTTGATTTCCCAACATGTGCCCAGTCTAATTCGTGCCATATTTAGCATGAATTCCACTAAACCAGAGGTGGACTTTTCATGTCGGCGGACCAGATGTATTTTTTTCTCGTGCGGTATTGGACCAAAAAGCATTTTGAGTCATTTGGAGATTCTTCTTCTTCGTTCGTTCGTTCTGAAACTCCTGCAGATTAACAGGATATAGTCCGGAGAACGGAATGCGTTGTGCCATGGTTTACAGCATTGCTGCGATATCTGCGCCGTTTGGCCTGACACATCCGACTTCAGCATGGCTTTGGGTCACTGACCCTATATGTGATGGGACAACCAACTCTATCCCATTACCCCTTTAGTCGCCTTTTACAACCTGCGTGGAAGGTAAACAGTGTTGCTATTCTTTGCTTCTGTTTCGGGCCCAGGCAACACACGGGCGATTTGGAGATTCAAGCAGAGTTTTCGAAACTCGAAAGCCAGTGCATATATGTACGATTAGAACAGGTTGGCAAACCATAATTATTGGCATGATGGTCAAATTTGGTCTGTAATTTTGCCCTCTTCTTCCCTCGACTTATGGTAATAATGTCATCAATTTTATTATTAACATCCAGCTGGAGCTTGCAAAACAATAACACATTCTCGGTACCATGTAAGTATGTCTTCTCTTTTAGAGAAAATGTCAGCATGTCCATTGCATTGATCCATGTGATACCCAAGACGTTGGAACTAGTTATAGCTACTATGTATTAATACCTATAAATGCAGGAGTTTTAGAACGAACAAAGAAGAAGAAGAAGAATACCTATAACAAGCATGTGGAGAAATCTGTATAATAATTCACACAGAGCCGGACATGATAACTACTTTAGTAAATGAATTCTCAAACAGTGTGGCAGAAGCAATTTCAATCTTCATATTCACATGCAAGTAATATGTATTCCAGTTGAGCTTGATAGCTATAGCATTCTCCTATGTGTTTAATACATTTACCAGTGCTACTAAACCCAGCAAGTGAATAACTTAAATGTTAGTTATATAATTTACTGCATTTCTCATTCAGGACTTTACGATTAAGCAATCTCTCTATTGATCTTCTATGCAATGTCTATTTACTGTACTTTGCTATTTATTTCTGACTAATCCGACTCCGAAATGCTTGCAGCTAACTTAGAAATAGTTATGTTGGGTTTACGAGAGGCATTAAATATTCCTCAGCCACAGGGCCGAACTGAACTTTATGATAATATATAGAAATTTATTTAGCTAGGGTTTCCCAAACTCCTCTTGTCCGCAACGGTCTTTTGAGTAAATATTTGACGATACACTTTGATATGTTGTTGGTTATTCAACTTGTGATGTAAACTTTCATTATTTATGGGCAGAGGTGGCAAGATTTATACCACGAGATTTATGTTGTGACAAAAGATTTCACGCCGTTATATTTGCGCTGAGGTAAAATGTTTCATGTGGATACATTTGTGTGGAGGTAAATTAATTAACACTAGTATATATGTGTTGAGTTGTTTGACACTGGTATATATGTGTTGAGTTGTTTGACACTAGTATATATGGGTTGAGTTGTTTGACGCTGGAATATATGGGTTAAAGTTAGTTGTTTGACACTGGTATATATGTGTTGAGTTGTTTGACACTAGTATATATGTGTTGAGTTGTTTGACACTAGTATATATGTGTTTTGTTTAACACTAGTATATATGTGTTGAGTAGTTTGACACTAGTATATATGTGTTGAGTTGTTTGACACTGGTATATATGTGTTGAAGTTAGTTGTTTTACACTAGTATATATGGGTTGAGTTGTTTGACACTAATATATGCGTGTTGAGTTGTATGACACTGGTATATATGTGCTGAGTTAAGTTGTTTGACACTAGTATATATGTGTTGAGCTATATGACACTAGTATATATGTGTTGAGGTAATTTTTTTAACTAGTATATATGTACTGAATTAAGTTGTTTGACACTAGTATATATGTCCTGAGGCAAATAGTTTAACACTATTAATCAGCTCTGGGTTCAAATAAGAATATCAATATTTGTAAATAGGGAGTTGTGTTATCTCATGATCACCTGCGCCTGTAGGAATGACACTTATTAAGTTGTAATGGATGAACTTCATAAATCAAACTACTGTTCTGTGAATGGTCACAGTGCATAGATTTAGAACTTGAAAGCAACAACAGAGTGGTTGACGGATGTAAGGACATCGTGACAACTGAAAGACCCTACTTTTTAAAAATATGAAATCTGCAGACGACAAGCATTTTTATGTGCTATCGATGTTGTGTTGCATCTTTGAGATGTGAAATTAGCGGAGATAAATTATGCCGAAGTCGGGGAGTGTGGCTGTCACATTCCTATTTTAAAAAGACGAATGGTTTCCTCTCGAGAATGCAGGATGAAGTGACAGAGAACAACTGAGACAGAAGATTGATCTGAATTTGCAATAAAGGATATGATTCTATGATAAAGGATATGATTCTATGAGAATATTTTTTGATGTGAGAAAACACTGTAATTGTTTCTGGTTTTTCTCGCATTCTCTCTCACACAAAATTTCACGAGTTTTAATTCTCTCCATCATTCATAGTTTCACTCGTTCCTTTACATTCCCTCTATCGTCAACTTTCACTGCACCTATCTCTCCATCAACTTTCACTGCACCTATCTCTCCATCAACTTTCACTGCACCTATCTCTACATCAACTTTCACTGCACCCATCTCTTCATCAACTTTCACTGCACCCATCTCTCCATCAACTTTCACTGCACCTTTATCTCTCATGTACTGATTTTTTTTTTCACCATGGCTAACACTTCCTACTTTTCCTCTCTCTCTCTCTCTCTGTTTCTCTCTCTCTCTCTGTTTCTCTCTCTCTCTCTCTGTTTCTCTCTCTCATTGCCTCGGTTTCTTTTCTCATCACTTTCTTTCTTTTCTTCTTCGTTAGTTTTGTTTTTGCCGTACTTTGTTCTCAAAATCACACTGTCTCTCTTTTATAGCACAGTACTGGTCCTACTAGATTTCCAGCAGGATTTAGTATAAAGAAGCGAAATTCTCTTTCTTCCGTTTTATTTGGACCAGTTGCCCGACACATCTGACTTTGAAGTTTTAATTACTTCTAAAACTCCTACATACGAGTATTAACATGATGTAGTGCGAAAAACTACATCATGTAACATATTGTACAGCTTAGCTGTGATATCTGCACCGTTCTACCTGTCACATCGGATTTCATCGTGTCTTCTGATTCACTTAGGCCCTCTATGAAATGATACAAACCACCTATTTCACTTGAACCCTCTCACATTTCACATGAAATGGGGCAATTTGCATGATTTATTTGAACCCTCTTTGAGATTGTTTTTTGTCCTGATTCACTTGAACCCTCAATGAAATGGGGCAATTTGCTTGATTTACTTGAACCCACTTTGAGATTGGACTTTG
Source organism: Meghimatium bilineatum (assembly GCA_034231615.1). Lineage (NCBI taxonomy): Eukaryota > Metazoa > Mollusca > Gastropoda > Stylommatophora > Philomycidae > Meghimatium > Meghimatium bilineatum. Next base: position 65,826,685 of record CM067298.1, read on the forward strand.
GCCTGATTCACTTGAACCCTATATGAGATGGGACAAACCGCATGATTCACTTCGGCCCTCTATAACATATGGCAGCCACCCGATTCACTTTGTCCCCCAATGAGATTGAACAGCCAACCCGCCCTTAAAATCTCCTTAGTCCAATCTTACAGCATGAATAGCAGGTCACATTGTTCTACTATTTGCTCCCGTTGTGAGCCCCGAAAACTCACGAATAAACGCATAACTCATTTTCCATACACTATCTTTCTCTCTTCGCTCGTTGTCTCTATCTCCTCATTACTCACAAATATCTTCACTTTCTCTTCTCCTCTCAATTACTTACACAATGTCTTGCTTCCTGCATCTTTCTTTGACTATTTCTTATGCCTTACACTTCTCTCTCTCTCTCTCTCTCTCTCTCTATCTATCTCTCACTCGCCTATTGCTCTGAATCTATTCGGTTTTATCCAAGCATTATCACTCACGCTCTAGTACTCACGGTCTCATTCTCTCCACTTGCAAATACTGCCTCCCTTCTTTCACACATTCCTACTCTTACTCAACCCCCCCCCCCCCGACATATACTAATTCTCTCACCCACATGTTCTAGATTTCTCACACACATTTTCGAATTCTCTCTCCCACACTAATAATAATAACAATAATCATCAGGTGCCATGCCGGCTGGTGTAGGCGCTCATGGCTCTCCACAGCTCTGTCTCCAGTATTATGTATCAAGATCGTTGTTGTTTCCCTGCCGTGTCAAGTTGTCAAACTGTCTAATTTTTTATCACGTTGTCGCCCTCTGTCTCTGGTGCTTTCAATATTGCCCTTTGTGACTATGTTCTCCAAACCTCCCTGTCTCATAAAGTGGCCAAAAAATGAAGATTGTTTTTTCTTATATTATCGATTAAGGTCCGTTTCGCATTTGATTCTTTCAACACCTCCATATTAGTTTTTTCTGACAGTCCATGTTATTCTTCTGCATTCTTCTGTAGAAAAAACATCTCTATTGCATATATTTTTCCACTTTCCAGTTTGTTTATTGTCCAAGACTCGCATTCATATGTTAGTTTATGAGTTATATAGCACTGCAGAACTCTCTTTCTCACTTCTAATGACAAGGTCATATTACATAATATATTTTTAATTAATCTTAATGTTGTTTTTACCTGTCCTATTCTACTTCTTATTTCTGTTGAACTTTTTCCATCTGCTGTAATCATTGTACCTAAATATATGAATTGGTGGACCTGTTTTAGTACCATATTATTCACTTTGATCTTGCAAGCTATGGTATTTTGTTTCTTTGTAATAACCATTACTTCTGTTATTTTTATATTTTGGAAGAGGCCTTTCTCTTTACTTTCTGTGACTACTACTTTAATTAAATCTTGAAGGACTTCTGACTTTTTGCAATCAGAACAGTCACCCGTATATCTAAAATTATTTATGTTATGTCCTCCCACAGATATTCCTGGGATATCAACTATTGCACACATTATATTTTCACTGTATAAAGAGAACAGGTCTGGTGAAAGTGCACATCCCTGTCTAACTCCTTGTTTTATTTGTTAAAAAGCGCCAAATTTATTTCCTACTCTTATTGCTACTGGTTATTGCCAGTACTTGTTCTTGATTGTTCTTAAATCCTTATCGCCAAATTATCTAGCATGTGTATAACTTCACTATGTTTAACTTTATCAAATGCTTTCGTGTAGTCTATAAAACAGAGGTACAGATCTGTTTTTACTTCTATAGATCTTTAAATTAATTTTCTCAAAGTATATATAGCATTGTTTGTACCTTTGCCTTCTACGAAGCCACAATGTTTTGTACTTATTTCTGTTTTTAATTTTGTTTCTCACTCTCTTCATGATGATTCTCAGAAGTATTTTTGTTATTTTGCACATGATGCTCATTGTACGGTTTTATTCACATTCGGTGGTCCCTGGTTGTTTAAGCAAGGCTATAAATATGGACCTCATTAAGTCATCTAAAATAATAATAGGAGCAACAATAATAATTTACGCATATTATGTGTAGGCTTTTAGCACTAGTACGTCCATCGGTTAGCGATAGTACAATGGTCCCCTTTCCTTTAACAACAATCTCGACCAAGTTGTGTATGTAATACATTTACAGCAATACCTCTATATTCAGAGTAAAAGATAGGAAAACGAGATGGCTAGAGCATTTTAAAAAGTCGCACTAACGCACTAAACTTTTATTTCATTTTAAGATATTCACATGTTGCATAACCAGAAATACTAAACCACAAAATAGAATACATCAAGATTATCACGTGAAAAAAAATCACCTGTGGTAAATAGCATAACAAAAGCTACCCAAGCGTGCAGAAACATTGGATTAAAGCTATATGAAAAGACTATTCACTGCTAGCGCCATGGTCAGAAAAGTACCACATAACTGGCAGAAAGCAATAATTGTAAATATATGGAAAAACTAGGGCAATAAAAAGAGTACAATACTTTCAGAGACATATAGTCACTCAACCACATAAGAAAAATATACACACAGCGTCATAGAGCAGAGAGTAAGACCGATAATAATACCCCAGCTAAATAAAACACAATTTGTTTTGAGGAAAGGTATAGGATGCACAGATGTAATTTCTGTGCTACGTCAGCTGCGCGAAAAGACACTTTAACACGACCGTCTGCTAAACATGCCTTCATCGACCAAGAAAATGCATTTGACAGAGTTGACAGAGAAAGAAATTATCGCTAATATTGAAGAACTGTGGAGTGTAGTTCGGCCATCAAAAGTGATAATGGCCATTTTCACCATTTGTTACATTCACTTTGGAATGTGGAATGCACGGATAATTACTATTCAACATTAGATCCCTCTACAAAACTGCCACAGCATAATCAGAACAACGTGGGCACAACATAGTCATTTGAAATAAAACAGACCCTCAGATAGGTCTAGGTACTACCATCACTTTTATTCGTAACAGACATTGACATGATAACTAATGAAGCGGATCCAAGAAACCAATCTACCACTGGACCGACACTAAATGAAGAACACAGCGCACTAAACTAACTGCTATTTGCAAAAGATCAAAGTTTAATATACGAATCTCAAGATGAAGTACAACGACACACAACCCTGTTCCATAAAAGATGAAACTAAATACATTTAAAATAAAGAATATGAAGTCAAACATAACACATGGCCAGTTAAATGTATCTGTAGGTGGTACACTACTAAAGCAGGTCTATGAGTTGAAATATTTACTAAGAGTCTTTAGAGATGATGACAAACTCGATAGAGAGATCGAAACAAGTTATCAGAAAGTCAATGCTAGACTTCTCGGCTGTCGTCAATATTGAAAACCCAAAAATCTGCCTGGCGACAAAACAACAATTGATGAACAGTATTTTTATACCCAACTCTGTGTTACCAATATCAAGCATGGCCGTTAACAAAAGACGCTAGCAAAAATGATCACATCATGGTGATATTAGATGTTTGAGGAAAGCTATAAATGTTACCAGAAGAAATTGATGAAGAAATGAAGATATCAGGAAAGAAATAAAGACCATTACAATAATAATAAGACCCATAACCCGTAAGGTTCTTATGGGTGCAACATTAGCACAAAAAGTTCACAAAACAACTCTATCCACAGCCATTCCAAGGAATGTAGAAAAATTATGCCAAGACCATTCCTTGATGTTATCAATCCAGGATTCGCTATAGCCCCTCTCTTCCTTCCACCCTCAAGGAACAGTTGTTCCTTGAAGAATAATTGTATAAAGCGCGTCATGTCTCTTTACATGTTCAAACCAAATATGTTCACGCTGTTTCACCAACTGCCAAAAGTAGTTCTTGATATCCTGCAAGTCTGTTCATTTGTTGCCGTACATATATATGGAGTGTTGTCGGGGGGGACGTTAGAAGGAATTATAGACAGAGGCCAACCAAGACGTCGTTGAACTGAGATATTCGGGAATGCGTGCACATATCGCTAGAGGAAGCGAGACGACTTGAAAAAAAACTGCGGGGATTTCTGGAGATTCATAAGAAGACTTCATTCTGCAAAGAATACGTCACATTACTATATAATATATATTACTATATATATATATATATATATATAATATATATATATATATATATATATATATATAATATATATATATATATATATATATATATATATATATATATATATATGAACCGATTCAGGCAATTGAAAAACAGTGATGGAAATATATAAATATATATATATATATATATATATATATATATATATATATATATATATATATATATATATAATATATATAATATATATATATATATTATATATATTATATATATATATAATATATATATATATATATATATATATATATATATAATATATATATATATAGTGTTCTATACAGCTTATCTTTTACAAACATTTCCATCACTGTTTTTCAATTGCCTGAATCGGTTCATTACAGGGAACAGTAGCCAGATTTCACCTTTTTAATAGTATGAGTTGTTTCATTAATACTTCGTGGCCTCGTTGATTTCAGATTTAAAATGTCTATATGACTGTATGGATCTGCTAGCCCTTCCTCCTTCCCCCCCCCCCTCCCCCCGATCCCACTAGGGTCCTTCAATGTGGACGGAGAAGCTCTCTGTGTGTATGTAGCGGGCAGATCGTTGGATGCGCCTTGTAGTCTTAATTACTGTGAAATGCGTCTTTATTGATATTTCGTTTTGTTAAATAATGTACCTATTTGTTTCGTTAAGAAGTGGCTCCTACTGCCCAGAATGTACCCCTGAATTTCTGTGTATAAAAGTGTACTTAGCACTAGCGACCTGAATAGATTGATCTTTACTGTAATAATAATCGTACTGTTCCATATCAGTATTCATTTCAACCTTGCCATGGGAGCAGTCGCCATCTCGAATCTTAGCTTAATCTCATTTGCCGAGTTTCAATCATCACATATTTGGGACCCGAGATATTTGTAGGTGGTAAATTCAAGTTTGTGACCGTTTAACTGGATTTTCTTGTAATCGTGCTTGGTTTCACTAATCACAAACGTCTTGCTTTTATGTATCAATGATAATTTTCATGCCATATTTTCGACTAACTTCTTCCACTTTTGAGATTAGTTCCTCGAGTCCAGATTCGGAACAAGCCATGAGATCGATATTATCGGTATAACTCAAGTTACAAATTGGTCTATCGCTAGTAGTTATTTATGTCTGGAGTTAATGTAATGCCTCCAGCTTTATATACTCAAGATACATGTTACACAGTACTGGAGAAAGTGTGCAACCCTCACGTACATCTGTATCCGTCTTGAAAAATTCATCAATGTCATTATTTATGAAAAGAGCGGTGCTTGCATCTTTATACAGGCTTCAATATGATGTGTGTCGTTCGTACATCTTTATACAGGCTTCAATATGATGTTTGTCGTTCGTACATCTTTATACAGGCTTCAATATGATGTTTCGTTGTTCGTACATCTTTATACAGGCTTCAATATGATGTTTGTCGTTCGTACATCTTTATACAGGCTTCAATATGATGTTTGTCGTTCGTAAATCTTAATACAGGCTTCAATATGTTTGTTTTTGTTTGTTTTGCGTTCGCTCCATTGTAACCATCACGGATATCCGTGCGATTTCCGCCGGGAGCGTGATTACGTTGTGCCACCGTTATGCGCCTTGTAGGCCTAGCACATCCGATTTCGGCATGCCTTGACAATTCGGGAGGGCTACCCTTAGCCTGTGACAGCCTCTATATCTGTCTCCAGGCACGCGTAGTGGGGACTCTTCGCCCAGACGATTTTTGCTCTCGTCTGACTCGCACGAGGTGTTCCACTGTCTATGAACTTGCCTCGTGTAATTGGACGTGCTGTGCCTGTGCCTATTAGGTACTGAACCGTTTCTCATCCGTGAGCCTGGTTCCTTAAGGGGAAGAACTCAACAGAGGAGTTGGACCCTAGCTCTTTCGACCTCTTAGCCGAGGTGTCGTTCACCGACATCGTGTACCCCCTTGTCCAAGTTCGAGTCTCACAACACGCGTTTGAGAGCAAGGCGTTCTCGAGCTGAGCGTCCTTGTCCCAATAGCGCCTGAGCCCATCAAGTACTGAACCCTTTCTCTCTTCAAGTGTATTTCCGGTGTAGGAAAACCTGACAGTAGAGTTGGGCCAGGGCTAAATCGTTGTCCCTTTTGTGCCTAAGCCCATCGGGTACGGAACCCTTTCTCTCTGCAAGTGTACATCAGGTATAGGAAATTTTGACAGTAGAGTTGGGCCAGGACTACAATCGTTGTCCCTCTTTCTTGCCTAAGCCCATCTGGTACGGAACCCTTTCTCTTCGCGAGCATATTTCCGGTTTAGGAAGGCTCGACATAAGAGTTGGGTTAGGTCTTCTTGCTTTACCAACGCCAATGGATGGGTCTGGGTCTCTGCCTGTAAGGAACACAGGTAACTAGAAGCTCTACTGGAGCTGACGGAGCTTGTAGTTCCCCTTTCCTAGGGACTTTTCACTTTCTATTTGCAGTTCGCGCTGCCCTATAGCGCTGTTCTGCCGTTTCATTGTTTCATTGTACTCGGTATGAAATCTATTTGTCTCTCGCCAATGCATCTACCTTTACGTGCATTTTACATTGGCCGCTCCTTCAATGTTCGGACTGGGACTGACTTGCTTCACTGTATGTCGACAGTGTCGCTATATGTGGTGATGCTGGTGGTGTCGGAGATATTGTCTGTCTCTTGTGCAATCAAATCTCTTTCCATCTGCTACCTCCACATTCTCGGACACGATCTCCAAATGATTTGGCCAGAATCAGCTCGAGCTGCTGTATTTCTGTTTCCAGGGTGCACCGCGTGGAGGTACATTTGGGATCTTGGTTATCTGTTAACCGTGGTCCCGCCTAGAGCAATGCGTTCCCTTTGCACCCCAGGCTTCAATATGATGTTTGTCGTTCGTACATCTTTATACGGGCTTAAATATGATGTTTGTCGTTCGTACATCTTTATACAGACTTCAATATGATGTTTGTCGTTCGTACATCTTTATACAGGCTTCAATATGATGTTTGTCGTTCGTACATCTTTATACGGGCTTCAATATGATGTTTGTCGTTCGTAACATATTTATACGGGCTTCAATATAATGTTTGTTGTTCGTACATCTTTATACAGGCTTCAATATGATGTTTGTCGTTCGTACATCTTTATACAGGCTTCAATATGGTGTTTGTCGTTCGTACATATTTATACAGGCTTCAATATGATGTTTGTCGTTCGTACATCTTTATACAGGCTTCAATATGATGTTTGTCGTTCGTACATTGAGGGTCAGCAACTAGATGGTTTGGTACACCTCATGAGAATGGAACCAAAGCAATCCGCCCTTCGTGCATGCAACAGTAGATGTCCTGGTTTAAATACATGAGGAAGACCAAGAACAAGATAGTGAAACAATAAAAGAAACCTTAAACGGAC
>CM067298.1:65834262-66096138 GCA_034231615.1 Meghimatium bilineatum
AGATCGGCGACATAGCGGTAGCCAAAGATACAATGGAGAGGAAACATCGTGAGATGGGCAAGGTAGTCAGTCATAATGCACAACCACGGCTAGAGACAGGATAACGGAGGCTCATTGCAGCTAACTTCCGATGCGAAGACGCCACTTGATAATGAGTGACTTCTAAGAACTCTTTCACAACATATTTAACATAGTACCTACATATTTAACATATTACCTACATATTTAACATATTACCTAAATATTTAACATATTACCTACATATTTAACATATTACCTACATATTTAACATATTACCTACATATTTAACATAGTACCTACATATTTAACATATTACCTACATATTTAACCATGTTGACTTGCTTCTGCTCGGTCATATTTACATCTATGCATGCTTCTATTTTTAAAGATAGTATTCAAATATAACAAATTTAACGATTGGAAGGGCAAATTAGATCAGAGAAGGGACGCTTAAAGACTGTGATATGACGAATATTTGGAGTTCAGAAATTTCAAGTGGAGACGAGTACAATAGTATTCAGATTATTTTGTATACCAAAAGAATATCAGTAAGGATAAGCTGTGCTATGAACCAATTGATGGCTAAATTATTTGCATATCTGCTTTGATCATCATCAGCACCTTCCTACGCCAGTCGATCTGCGTTCTCGTTTCGATACATTTAACAGTGTTATGGTATCCACTGCATGGCTACAGAAATTATTGCTTACAGAAATAAAGTTTTATGTAGATAATGTTATATTTCACAATTCCTCGATCTTCCCAGAGCATGAGTTCTGGTACCCTAATATCTTGTTGCTGGGTGAATAATGGGAGTAATATTATTTAAAACCACTAATAATAAGTATATTTGAAACCCGAGTCTGCTGGTCGGCGAGCGAATGGCTTACATACTACACTACACGACACTCACACCAAAAGAATGAAGTCATGAAATTCATTTTTTCATGGATCAGAATCATGTTTTGTTACATTTTGTTTTTACTAATACTGATAAATTATTTCCTTGTAAACAAAAATGGTGTCAATTATTCCTGAAGGGAGAAAAGTGAGGCATAAATCATAGCTTGGGAGAATACATTTCATTTTAAATCATTCGTGATATATTCAATTTCCTTGCTCAAATTTCCGCCACTGACTCGTCGTTTGAGCAAGCTGCGTGCGTCACGAAACTTGCATATATTATATTTGTTCTGAGTGTTTACTTAATTTGTTACTTTTAATATCACTTCTGTTCATTTTATTTTAGGGTTCACTAAGTCAATCTGGTCTTAGAATTCTTCGCTCTTCTCAAAGAAACATTGGGTCAAAGGGCATGAGCCCATGGGCCGCTGGATCAGCAACGAACCAACCAACCAACCAACCTCAAAGAAGAAAAGATTAACAAACTTGCAAAGTTTGATTCATCCAACTTGCTTTCAAAAGTTTCATATTTTCTTCTGCATATCCCTCTCACTTCATACAACACAAACAATATGTTACTCCGAATGAGTGCTAATTGTGAAAAACTGATTCTTTACTTAATGTATGGTGCTTAAAACGTTGTACAAGCAGTGTCTTCTTTTTTTTGTTCGCTTGGATTATGTTTATATTTGAACTTTTGTCACTTCTATAAACTTGACTGCGTTTTGCAACTCGTCCAGAAATCCGTTGAGTTTTTATAACTTCGTTGAGTCGGTCACATTTCCCCTAAATGCCAAACGAACGTCTTTCAAAAAAATACTTCTACGGTGAACTGTGTTCTACCGTGAACTGTGTGCAGGTAAGCGCTCAAGCGGTGGCCGGGAAAAAAACACTTCAAGGACTACTTAAAACATTTTTCAAGCACTACAGCTTTGAACCAAACCACAGCTCTTGGCCGTTCAACCTGAAACAGTCAGATCAGAGACGGTATTAAACTTTTTGAACAGGGTAGACAAGTGCAGCCTATTCAATGTAGACAAAGACTAATGGAGAAATTATACTGTTTTCTCATCACAAGACCTACTATATTCCTACTCACATTTCAAAAGGTAAATTTGGAACATGGTAAAGAAGTTTCGTTAATCATCAGAAACACACATAATAACACACAAATTGACGTTTCTACCAGAGGTCTTTATCAAGACTACATACACCACAAAACAACAACGAGCAAGAACGGCATATGTTTATATTTGAATCTTTGTCTCTTTAAACTAGGCTGTGTTTTGTAGTATATGCCGGAATACTATAGGCTGTGGGTCGAAATTGTCGCTGGACAATTTTTCGGCTACCCCATTGAATGTCTAGATATATGTATCGTAATTATGACATAATTTCGCCATTGGTTCTGTAAGTGTATCACTAAAATTGCTTAAATTAGCTAATTATGTAGTTTCATTTCGGCCAAAGATAGTACATAGAGTAGCAGTCATTTGTTTCCATTTGTTTCCCCCAGTTGCTATAGTTCTTGTAAACTGCTTATGATCAATAGTGAGCTTTTCTTTTTGATTGTTCTGCGTACAGCGGTGTTTCTTTTTGGCGACCACCTTTCTATTCCCTCTATCTTCCACATGATGAGATTTGTTTATGCAATTTGTTTTCATCCATTCTAAGTACTTGTCAGATGTAATTTCATTGTCTTCTACTTAAAAAGTTGACATAAACTCTCGATTTTCTTCTTCTCTCATTGAATTGCTTGTTTTAAAATTATTCATTCCATTTTATGTTCAATATTCTTTGAAGACACTTGTTTTGAAAAGTTATTAATACATATTGCCTATTGCTTACTAATTTTCTAAGAAATTTTATGTTGAATTTTTTTCCGATATCTTTTGAACTGTCTTTCTGCCAATGTGATTTAAGACCCGATATACTCATAGTGAACTACTAGATCCTAGCCACATAATAGGACAAAATACAAATAACTCTTTAAATCGAAGCGGAAACTGATTTCTTATCCGGTTCGTTATTTTCCTATCAGTTTTACTAACGATAGACAGGAATAGTGAGTCAATAACCTTGGGTCACATTTTGTTTATTTCTTCTTTGGTAATCCTATGGATTTTTGCCTCTTGGACTAAACTAAAAATATTAATAACAAAATATTAAATGTAAAGTTATAGCACTGGGACATATTGTGAAGAATTACATTGTTGAATATAAGGCTGTGTGTATCGCGACTAAAATCATTTTATCGATGTTTGCACTCTGAATAATCCTGGTTCGACCCAGGTTATCTCAGTTGGCTGACTGGAAAACAATGGGGTTACGTGTGACTGTTGTTCTTAATCAGACAGCCTGTCACATATTCAAGCTACTATAAACTTTTATAGCATATATGTTACAACACATTCATGCTTTTTTAGAGTTCGATATGTTCCTATGTGCTCGATATATCGACTATACAGACGTGACGTGAACAAAGATTCACATTTAATGTGTATCTATTAGCATATTGATTGAATATTGACATTAATCGAACCATTCACCTATAGTCTCTTCACATTGTCACATTCTTTTTGATAATTGTGACAAAAATATTCGCTCCTGGCAAGAAAAAACTAATTCTTTTTCGTGTTCTCTACTCCCGTTCTTACATTATTGACATATATCCTTCTAGTTTTATGCTATTTAATCCGTATTGTAAACCAAAGTATGCTAAGAACTCTTCAATGGAAATATTTAATTAAACTGGAGCTCGTCTATTTGATATTATCAGGACGCTGAGCAGGTTCTTATCTGCTAATGCACGCAAGAGGTCTAGAAGTGTATCTGTTCGGTCGTCTGGTAGATTACCATAGATCGTGTTCGAGATTCTTGTATAGATAGATTGTTGATGCTTGTGATTGTTATTATTTTAATTGGTTCTATAATATCCACGTGTGACACATGTTTGGTATTAAGAATGACAGAAAATGCTCTTTATATAATAAATTTTAATGTGCATAATATTATATAATTGACGCCTAGTATAAATAACCAAACTGTCAGAGGATATCCGACAAGGTGGAGTGCCGCAGAAACAAAAATAAGAAGCGATAACATAGATAATGTACTATTGTAACTGTTTAACTAATAACTAACAACAACTAAAAATGTAACAGGGAAATAATTGAAAACAAAGGAATAAGGACTTTTTCTACGTTACGGTCCAACGGGGGAACTTTATCAAGAAATAAACAAACAAAATAAACACATAAAATTAAATTAAAATTGAGAGAGATGGTTTCACCATCTCCATCTCGCTGTATTAGAAACAGCAGCAAATAGAGAAAGAAATGCAGTCATGTTTAGTGACTGACAATGTGCGCCAGAACGTACGCACTATTGATAGATAAAAATGAAATATAATGAGATAAGAGAAATGTCATAAGTGAAGAAATCATGATTTTTAAATCAGACCAAGTGAAAGCCTCAAGTTATGATGATATCTATACACACAGACAATACAAACACAATAAGTAATGTGCATGTGTAAAATCACACGAAAGCAAAAATTTTGATGGAGACTACCAATAATAAACAATGTCGAAAAATGTTTTAATAGGTGAGAGTGATTGACGATGAGAATTGAGTATGAATTTCATAAAAATAAAACTGTTGTGGTATATATATATATATATATATATATATATGTGGTATATATATATATATATAGTGGGGAAAATTTATTGCCCTTCCATTTCGTTTTTTCTTTGTTTTCAGGAATGGCACGACGAGAAACTTATATGGAACATTAGCGATCACAACAATATAACTAAACTACGGATACCATGTGATCTCATCTGGCTTCCAGATATTGTATTATATAACAGGTTAGCATACTTACTAGATACATTAAATGTTGCTGACTCTTAATTTTTTATTATTTTTTATATAAACTCTGATATGACAGAGGTAGACTCGCATCCTGGTTAAAGATTAATGCAATTAAAAAAGGCTATAATTCCTAAAGAAATATAACTAGAACAGAATTATAGCCTTTCTATCCCATGGTTACCACTGGAACCTTTAAAAAGCTCTTCAACATTTCTCAATATTCATTATTATATATCGTATAATTTCTTAGAAACAATGTTAAATGGCTTCCATTATGTGATCTACTTGACATGCACCTTCCCATTTGTCAATGTTTTATTTGTAGCCTCTCAGCCAAATGTTTCAGTCCCTCCCGCTCCCTCCCATGGAAGCAATATAGCATACATTGAGAATAGTGGCTTGCGGTGATTTATCTTCAGGGAAACTAGCTTAATATTGGTATGAACTCTGAGCTTACAAAGGAATACACAAACCTTTCGATGATAGAATTTCATGACCAACACCCTCCACTATTTTGCATGGTCTTGGAATAACAAATTCCTGGAACTGACTTCAGTCGAAGGGGAATAAGAAGTCTCACCAAAATATACTTAACCGTGTTAATAAAAGTAATAATTCTTCATTTTTACGAACCACAGCACTGTCTGAAGCATCGATTTTTTCTCTCGCTATGCTCTATTCGGCCATCCCTAATTCCCTAAATATTTTATTCCAGCTAGCATAATCTGTTTTTAAACTTTTCGAAATAACCTGACCTTTAATCTGACCACTCTTAGAGTGTAACCACTCTGTTCAACCTAGTCCATTCCATATTTCTTACTTTGAAAAACTGTCAAACAATATGGACTTTATAACATAACATCTAGTTCATTGACAGCAACAGTTACATAAATTTAATAATGCAACACTTGTGCATATAAGAATAAATTGGAAATTATATTTACTAACGAAAGCACGTTAATGTCGTCTGTGGTATTAAATGACTGCTAATTCAAGCTGGACCTAAGGAAAGACCGATAAATCTCAAGTGTTCCTGATACAACTATGATGTCATTATCAATTGATGAATATTATTACTGAAATATGCAGTGACGAATATTGTTCCGGCTCTTTTTAATTCTTATTTTTATTTTTTGTTCCGCGAAAATGAAACTAAAAAGAGCTTAACTAAAATACTAAATTACATGGGAACTCGCCGAGCTCTACTAGTCTAATATTCGCACTTCACTTGTTGAGAACCAATGAGGTAGCGTATGCTGATCTTGAAATAATGTACTTTCCAGAGAAATCCTACTGTTCACTTCAGACTGAAGATTTGTTCTCGGTTATACAATCAGATACCTTTAGGTTCGGATAGATGGCTGGACTAATGAAGAACCGTAGACTAAAAATTAAATCGCTTCCAATCCAGTACCTTCTGTCAGTCTTTGACAAAGTACATGAGATACGTCTTGGATGGTTAGCTTGCTTTAGACGCCATTACCGTTTGATTGACGTGGGGTAACAAACCAAGAGAAAAACGCAATGTTTAGTGGATGAAAGTGAGAATATTTTACTGTGAAAATGAGATGGAAAAATAAACGTGAGTGGTAACCGTCTTAAAGTGGACTGATGTTCGTCAACTGTTGTACATTATTTGTTTCTTAAAATGTGTTTCCTTGAGACCGGGGCCGTGATTACGTCTTCGCTAATGGGCAGGGGTTACCTTAAGGGGGAAAAAGCTCATTTCTTTGGTTTTGTGGGATTCTGTGTTACCTTTTCTGAAAAATACTACGGTATGGGGTGGGGCGTTTTTTGGCTTGCTTCCAAAAGAGTTCATGTAGAGTTCTCAGAAGACGACTAACAATAAACGGCAGAAGAAAAATAGTCAAAACAGAAATGATCTAATTCTCGGTGAAATCAATAGGAGACAGAATCATAAATGAAAACAGAAAACTAACAAACACAATGCAAATCCTGGATTACATCAGAAAACAACAGATTAAGCTATTTTTACAAGCTTCCAGACTACTATTAGAAATTGTTCCTCAAAAGGCACTACTATGAAGACACGATGGATACAAACCCGTGGCGGACCATGCAAACGATGGATTACAGAAATAAAAGAATCAGCGAAAACATACATTTATATATGAAGCACAGACAAAAGTCATCTTCAGAGAACTCTTCAACCCCTGACATTGCAAGGCATAAAAGGGTTCAAAACTAAAAGAGAAGGACAACTGTGTATAAAGGTGACGTTGTACTTGTATATTCCTAGAGTATACTTCGAAGCGTATCCTATACATACAGAGATGTATTAGTTAAAATATATAGATTGCAAACCGCATGGTAGTTTCTCAGAGAAACACGAAGTATCCGGGGGTAATCTGTAAATAGAGAACAACTAGAATATTTGCACCGTTTTATCTAGCATTTTCCAATAAGTTTTAATCGTTGTATTGGCCGTGATATGCAAAGATTTTCTTAGCACAGATGTGCCACATAATATTTAATAAATATTCTTTGTCTAGGTGGTACTGTAGGAAAATGTATCAAATTAGTAGCTTCTGGTTAATTTTTCTATTTGCGAACATATTAATTGTGAACATATTAATTGTGAACGTTAATTAATGCATATTTAACTCATGTTATTTCCTCCTTCATGGATCATGAATATGGAAGTGTTAATTCTACCCAGCTGCCCCAGCCCCAACTCCCGCTTTCTTCAATCACACATAACATATATATATACAAACACAGACACACAAACAAATACTTGCAATCGCTCCCTCTTTTCTGAACAACTAAATAGTCATAGATTGAATGGCAGAAGTGGATCTTTAAACATAACAGGATTTTCTTTGGTCCAGGAAACATCCTTGTTCTCATTAGCGCAATCGTATCTATGACTAATTCCCCCTCCTCCCCCCCCCCCCCCCACTTCCATTTCCATGTGTGTGTGTTAAAATTCCTTAACTTATATATTTAATCGGTACTTTTGTATGTTTGTGTCCGGTTAGCGGCTGTTCCTTCCCGAAATTAATGGCAAGCTATGGGAATAATGTGCCTAGAAATTTCCAATGGTGTAATACATTTAAGATAACATGAATGCGTCGTTTGAAAATGCAAGCCGCATGGCCCAAGACAGAATGGTTCAGGGAGTTCATTGGGAAGACATCGTGCAGTAGAGAATACGTTACATGATAATGAATTTTGTATCGGAGGCAAAACATGATGAACAACGAAAGGTAGAATATGAAAATATATTTACAATAGTCAGAATTGAAGGCAGTATCGCAGATGACAACATGAGAGAATTTTAGATAGAGTTTAACATTGTAACATGCAAACATTCTACATCGATCCTAATACATGACAATAGAAATTGAGAATTGTAGTTTTATGATCGCCTGTGCCAATCTATAACAACTACTATGACTATGGTGGTATCTTTGTGGACATTTAAAACAACATAGTTTGACTAAGATGACTTGGGACAACGATGACTTGGAACCAGGCTAGCACGACTAGTCCAAAGAGCACACGTCACTTATTCAAGGCAATAATATAATTCACCATGAAGATCGTTCTGATAATTATACAAACATAACGCATTGAACTAGAGACAGAAAGATAGTTTTCTCGGTTCGTTGATCCTTTTCGCCACAGCAAAGTTACTAAGAATATATAGGATTATCAATATTCGTCTGTACAAGTATAACATTCTACATCCAGAAATAGGGTAATTAAGTTTTGTCGATAACTAGAGACCAACATAATAACACACACAAAATACACGATTCGACCAAAAAGCCTTTATCAAGACAACAATTGAAACAAAATTAAAACATATAACAGAAAACGAACAGTAATGACATCAACGGTCACACTGGTATCTGTAATATGGATGTAGTAACATTCTACATCAATAATAATGAAGATACTTCAATACTTGTATGGGATGTTAGTTGTTGCTGTAATAATCCTTGTCTCGATTGGTCCGTTCTCAGTGACCTGAGTACACAGGGTGAATGTCTTGACGAGATCACATTTTTTTGGGGGGGGATGTGGCTGGTAAAGTACGTAAAACCTGTTTACTTGTGTTGGAAGCGATTCGGTGCTGCTAGAACAGACCTTGTTCAATTCCCGTCATCTGCAAGAATTATTTTCATTTATCCTCATGCTTCCTACTTGAATTTACTTGTATATACAAGTATGACAGTGTGACATCCAACATTAATGTTTCTTCTTCTGTGTTCGTTCTCAAACTCCTTCAGATTATCAGGATGTAGTCCGGAGAACGGAATGCGTTGTGTCATGATTTACAGCATTGCTGCGATATCTGCAACTTTCGGCCTGACACATTCGACTTCATCATGGCTTTGACCCTATATGGGATGGGACAGCCAACTCCATCCAATAACCTCCTTAGTCGACTCTTACGACATTCATGAAAGGTAAACAGGGTTGCTATTCTTTACGAACTCCCGCAAACAAGGGCAAATTAATGTTTAAATAATTATAGTTCAAGACTTCTGTATTTTCAATACCGTCTCCGTGTAGCGGTGATGAAAATGTCTATTTCTTTCCTCTATAACGTAGAACATGCTGCATATAACGCATTTCATTGCTTCGATGTGTATATTGTCTCAATAATTTCATGTGCGTATTTAATAACGGGTTTATTATTTATCTAGCGTTGACAACCACAATAAAGGCTACATGAAAAGTCTGGCTATGGTTGGGAACGACGGAAACGTATTCTGGCCACCAATTGTACGCATGCGAAGCTCCTGTAAAATGGATATAACATTCTTTCCATTTGATGACCAGTTGTGTGCATTAATTCTGGGATCATGGGCTTACGACGGTTTCCAGGTAGGGCATGTATGTGTATGTTTGTGTGTGTGTAGTGTGTATTCCAGGTATGACATGATGGGTGTGTATTCTAAGTACAACATTTTGTTTGTTTGTATTCTGAGTAGGACATTCTGTTTGTGTGTATTTCAGGTATAGCATATTGTGTGTGTACTCCATAATAGGACATTTTTGTTTGTGTGTGCATATTCTAGTTAAGATATTTTGTTTTCGTATATTCCAGGTAGACGTTTTTTTTTTGTATATTTCAGATAGGACGCGTGTGTGTGCGTGCGTGTGTGTACGCGTGCGTGTGTGTGTGTATTCCAGGTAGGACCGATGTTGTGGCAACTGAGGTCTGGACTACGAGTTCTGGATGAAATGAACAGAATATGTCTTCTTTCCGGATATGTCACTGAAGGCGATTAAGGAAAGTTTGGAATAGACAGACAACCTGTCACCTGTGAAAACATAATATCATTTTCACTGCATATCTTGTCTCGATGTCTTACTTTTGCCTTCTTTTAATGGTCCCCATGGGTGACGAAGAGATGCAGGCATTCGGACATTGGACTTTTGTCCTTTTGTGGTACACTCCTGGGTGGCGTGAATGGTATGTGCGCCGTCACTACAGATTGGTCAACAGGTCGAACAGAAGACTTATGAAATGGCTAGCCCAGAAGGGTAAAAATGCTGTTTCGTCCACCATTGGACTATATAACGTTACGGATTTCCCTTGAAAACCCAATCATATCTATTCACACCATAGACAAGAATTCTTTGTGAATTAATTATTAATGCTAAACACTGATTCTAACCCTTCTCCCCCTCCCAAAAAAATCTATAAACTAATTATAATCCTTTTAACCCCCCTAAAAGTCACAATGGTGGACGAAACAGCAGATGCGCCCCCAGAAGTATATGTTTCGCATCTAACAGGACCGAATGATTCTTGGATATTGCCCACTGGAATGTCTCCCTTCCGGGATTACACATACATACCCCTCTTTAATACAGCCATGTCTTTCAGACAGCAAACCCTATACGAGTTTGGGTGTCGCTAATGTTGCTCAACTGAAGATGTGTGCTTTTGTCCCAATGGCTATGGGCTAACAGAAACTATATGTTCACAACTAAAAGCATTGTTTCATCGTCATTCAAATAGGACATTTTGTTTGCGTGTATCCTAGAACCACCATCATCAAGCGCGATGCCGGCTGGCATAGGCGATCATGGACCACAGCTCTCTGTCTCCAGTAATTTTTTTAGTTTCGTTGTTGGTTCCCTGCCGTGCCAGGTTGTTAAACTGTCTAATATTTTCTCACGATGTCGACCTGTCTCTGATGCCGCATTTGACTCTTTCAACACCTCCACATTAGTTTTCCTTGCAGTCCATGGTATTCTCGGCATTCTTCTGTAAAACCACATCTCTACTGCCTCTAATTTCCTACTTTCATGTTTCTTATTGTCCAAGACACGCATCCATATGTTAGCATTAGCGATATAGCACTGCAGAACTATAATCACTAAATGTTTGTCAATACGAATTTTCAGGACCAAATATACGTCTTTTACAGTTGTGTAGTGGGAGTTTTCTTAGAAAATGTCTCTTCACTTTCTTTCAAGAACCTCATTTTGGAAATTAGTACTTTTCTTTGGTGTGTACTTATGGAAAGGAATGAATATCTTTCTGCGGTCTTCTCGTGTTTTTGTGTTAGATAGTTTTAATTATGAAGTTCTATTTACCTGAGGATATTAAATCCATCAACACCCCTCCTACTATATGTCTGTGGGTCTGGTCATTTGTATAATTATATATAAGAAGATGTGTGCAGGTGTCCAGGAACCATTGCTTTCAATCGTGAAACAACGAAAACTAGCATGGTTCGGACATGTATAAGACATGATTCCTTGTCAAAAATAATACTGCAGGGAACTGTCGAGGGTGGAAGAAGCAGTGGAGGACAAAAAAAGACATGGACAGACAACATCAAGGAATACACAGGGCTAGATATTTCCACACTCATCCGCATTACTGAGGATATAATTCGCTAGAGGACTCTGTGTGCTGAAGCATCCAATGTGGTACCCCTATGACCCTGAAGGGTTATGGGTTTTATTGATTGATTGATAGTTATACTCTTATGTTTAACACAAGAATTGCGTTAGAAACACAAGAAATACTCAGACTGTATCGCCGGTAAGAGTCCAGAATGTAATTTCTCTTGTGTTTTCGTGACGAATTTCCTGAAAGTTCGTTAGTCATATCATCATGGCACGCTAGATACGTCCATAGGTTTCCATGTCTGTGCCAGGCCCCGAGAGGAGACAAAAATATACCGAAGCTGTTATATGCCGTGCACGGCATGTGACGATTAGGGATGATTTTGGGGGTAGATTTGACTGTCCGTTCCCATAGTGGGTTAAGTGTCCCTAAAGCCATGTTGAAATCGTGTGTCAGTTGAAATTCTCAGCAATAGCAGCACGCTGTAAACCACGACAAAGCGTATTGCATTCTCCGAATTACATTCTGTTAATCTTTCAAGAGTTAGAGAACACACGCATAGGAAGAAGAACATGTTGTGGATCACTATTCCTTTTTATGTTTTGATTGATAACTCTTCATTTGATTTCTAAATGTTACTAATTTTTTGCAACTCTACATGTAATTCCCATGAAGTGTATTCTGATCATAGTTGCAGAAGAACACATCTTGTATCCTTCAACTGGCCTAACTTCCTGATTGCATTCAAATTGTCCACCTGTGATAGGTGATATGCTATTAATTATGTCTGCTCTTTTATTTCTTCAAAAATCTGGATGAATAGACACAAAAATGTAAGGAATTCTCTTCAGAAAACAAACATGTTTAACGCTCTGTGTCTCTAGCTGCGCCTTTTGCCCTAATCGCCTCCATCGTTATATTACCAGTCGTTGTACTGAATGTACCACTTGTCTCCCTAATCCACTTCCTTGTATTAGTCTTCTTGATATGTGAATGGCCATGCACTGAGAACATCCTGACTCAGTGCCCCATTATTGTAGAGTGTAGATGTTAATATCTCCATCAGTGTAGACATATAATGGTACAATACGGGGAGAATTACCTACGTTTTAGCGAAACAAATCATTTAATCCCTTAGCGTACCAAAATAACAATATAAAAAAGGAATTTTGCAGTCGCGAGATACATCGATCTGCTCCTGTATGCATCGATCTGAAATTCGCCCACCCCCTGGTATTATATATTTAATATCTCAGAAATTTAAACGGTTTATTATCTATTCCTTTTTATATTTATGCTTTGCTGCTTCCATATGCATCATTAAAATCAAGTAAAAGTGCTATAAAGCTTAAGTAAAAGTCTTCGCAATCAATGACTTATATGAGTAAACAACGAATGGAATTATCCAGACTTGTCGCGTTCACTTCTAGCACCAAATAATACACACTATTATATGTAATAATGCAGTCAGACTTCCTAGAAACGTTGTACGCTGACGAATATTCTGTAATAATTGATTGACGTCTTTGCTCTGTGGATTTATATTCCCGTCTGCAAACTTGAATTCAATCTCCTATCTTAGTATATTTCTCCTCTAGTCATAATAAGTCTTTCATTTCTATTCCTCCGGGGCTTTCGTTTTTGTCATTGGTAGTTACGAAAGCTTTTACTCAGAATATCTTTCCGTATGATACTCAACCTCAATCTTTCGCTGTTTTGTCTTACTAACGTATAACAAATCTCAAGAATTCATTGCTTTTATTGCATTTCCTTTAAATTAAATTTAAGAAATATCAAATAACTGCATCGTGTGACTCGTGTCTCTTATGTGTTTTATTTACATGTTATATATTTCACTATCGTGTATATAATAGACAGTCCCGCCGAAGACGGATGTGTCGGGCCATTGGGGCAAATAAAACAGAGACACGACGCATTTCCATTCTCTGGAATACATCCTGCTGAAAATCTAGTAGGACTGTGATCCTGCTGTAAGGGAGATCCAGTGGGAGTTTGAGAATGAACGCTGAAGAAGAAGAATAGACAGCTCTGTAGCTGGGAGGAGGTGAACGAGTCACGGGCGGGCATTGTGTCTGGTTCGATTTTAATTGAAGTCAGTTGGGCTTCCAGATCAGGAAGAAATGTCCCCATATTCACTAATTTTGCCTAAAAAATGACTACAGTCGCAACATGCTGGCTTAATTGCCATATGTTATGTTAGCAACCTCTATAGATGATATAACTGATTTGATATGTTATGCTAGCAACTTCTAGAGATAAGACAACTGATTAGCGCTTGTGGATGTGCAGCATACAAAGTGGAATATTTTGTCATCAATTTGTGAATGCCGAGGGGATGGAGGGACATGATCATGTGCCATGCTGCCATCGCATTTAAGTGTTCAAGCTTTATGTTATGGTATGGAAACCAATCAAATATAGAGAAGAAAAGGTCAACATTTCATGCAAAAGGTAAGCTTTTGACTATGTGGTCAAAAGATAAGCCATATTGAAGCCATCCAATTACATGGGCTATGTGGTCAAAAAGAAACATAAGAGATATCTAAATAGACATAACAGCATTGAAAGACTAATAGCAGAAGGCAGAGTTAACGGCAGTAGAGGAAGAGGCCGCCCACGACGACCATGGACAAGTGATATATCTGATTGTTTAAACATGTCCCTGGATGAGGTAGGTCAATTCGCCCAAGATTGTGAGGCGTTCAGAAGTTCCATAAAGAATACTACGTTCAAGAAAGAATGTCATACGATGATGATGTGGTCAAAAGGTAAGCAATATTGAAGCCATCCATTCACATGGACTATGTGGTCAAAATGTAAGCCATATATTAAAACCATCCATTTACATGGACTATGTGGTCAAAAGGTAAGCCATATATTAAAGTCATCTATTCACATTGACTGTATGATCAAAAGACATAAAGTAAGATACAGTTCAAATGATGGCGGCTTTTATATTAGTATATGTGTATATATAATTGTGAAACATGTTTCCTACATACAGACATGTAAACCATCTCCGAGTTGGAGAGTTTTTTTCAAACAGTTGCTTACAGCTGAGAGTTGAAATATTCTGGATATAAAATAAAGGTCTCAAGAAATAATGCAGCCCCGACCAAAAAAAATAACTAGTAAACAAGAGCGTCATCGTTTAAAATTCCTGGAAATGAAACATACAGCAAAACTGAATGTAGAAACACACACCAACATGAAAATGGAAACAAATAAACATGAAAAAAACATGAACATAGAAACAAACAACAAAAATGGAAACAACAAACATGAACATAGAAACAAACAACAAACATGGAAACAACAAACATGAACATAGAAACAAACAACAAACATGGAAACAACAAATATGAACGTGGTAAAAAATCAGAAGGAAAGAAAAATGAATGAATTAACATATATCTGCTAAGATAAATAAATACAAGATAAATATACGGTAACGTTTTTGACACATAAATTACACAGAAATACACAGGTAACATTTTGGACACATAAATGAGACATTGTTTAAGATGGTGTCGCTGGAAAATGTTGAAGTTCGAAAAAATACACAGAGCAGAAACATCATGATATGACAAATGACTATCAGAGTGTATCATAACACTAAGACAAAAAAGTGTTGAAAACGCTACTCGTGGCTGGTCCGTAATGGATTGTTTTTTATTTATTGTTTGGCTATAAATGTGACAAATTATACATTATGTATACATATAATAAAATAAAAGCTGTGACGCAGTTATATATTAATCCGCATGTTTTATTTACTCAAAAGTATGCAAGTCTTATATCGCGTTATATAGATTATGCTTAAAGACCGTATATCAAATGCCAGTTAATTATACTGTATGCATTTACGACTAATCTCTATGATTATGCCTCTTCCTTATTTCTATTTGCATTGGTGTGTTGATTTTGATACCTCTCATGAAGGGTCGTAGATACATCCTCACTAAGGAGAGAGGATGGGGTTTACATAAAACAAGGTCATTCGCTCATATTCGTGCATACTCGCTTCATTTTCATCAGACAACAGGAATTGAAGCAATCCGTTGTGACGGCACCAAATCGCTTGGAAACAAGAGTAAACAGGTTTTTCCGTGCTTGACTAACCGCATCTCCAATAAAAGATGCGATTTTGTCAAGATATTCAAACTGTGTACTCAAGTTGCTTAGAACGGACCAATCGAGATTAGGACTATTAAACAACGAACATCCCGTACAAGTATTGAAGTATCCTCAGTAACAACAAACATATAACATCTGTAATCACATAATCATGAGATTTTTGGTGACCAATTTGTAAAATCGTTGAAGAGTGGGAGGGCGATTTTACAAGTCTTTAGGATAAACTCCTAGTACTGAAAGTCATGTTCTTATTTCCTTAGGGAGTGGGGCTTAACATTTCCCCTCTCTGTTTATCGACGTGCTTGGTTCCACGCGTGTTCAAATAACGTAGTGATCGTAGAACTAAGTGTTAATACCAACAAAATCGAAATGCACTACTGTGTGTTGTAATCAAATTTGATATTCCGTACGTGTCCATGATCAAATATTACTATCAAGAATTCTCTACAAACTAATCACATATAGGTCCCAGAACGTGCTAACCGGATTCTCAATCTAGCGACAATACCGGTTAATTGGCAGACATAATAACTTATTCAGATCTACTTGGTTAGTTCTGAATGTAAGCTCTACTTGGTTAGTTCTGAATGTAAGCTCAAATAATATAATCATACATTTTGCCTGCTGTAATAAAAAAAACCATAATTAACAGTACTAGTATTTTCTATCTATAAATACCAACCAAATATTTCATTAAATTGATGAAGATACCAGAAATAAGTAGATGATGTAAAAAGTGGATTGGCGGAGGCCCAAATATTTTGAATTGTATTCAATCTTAGATCAACCCCATCCCGTGTGTTGCCGGGGCCCGAAAGGGGAGCAAAGAATAGCAACATTGTTTACCTTCAACGCATGTCGTAAAAGGCGACTAAGTAGGTTATGGGATGGAGTTGGCTGTCTCATCCCATATAGGGTCAGTGACCCAAAGCCATGCTGAAGTCGGATGTGTCAGGCCGAAATGTGCAGATATCGCAACAATGATGTAAACCATGACACAACGCATTCCGTTCTCCGGACCACATCCTGCTAATCTGCAGGAGTTTGGGAACGAACGCAGAAGAAGAAGATATACCCCTAGTAATTAACATTTTTATATTATCATGATGAATATGGAGATGATGGTGATGCAACAATACCTTATCTGTGAGCAGGTAGCTGTTAGCAGCATATATCCTTTTTTTATAACAGCACAGGTTGTCCTCAGTTGCACAACCTAGATGACATCCAAACTAATATAAGATTTGTTCTCTCAAATGCATGATCGAGTTAGAGGATTATGGATGCATGTTTAGTCTCCAAAGGGATTCATTGCAATTTGACAGTACTCCAGGACCATTATGTGTCTATGTTGCTGTAAAAGGTACACTACCGTGTTTGTCTATGTTGCTGCCAAGTTACACTTCATTATGTGGCTATGTGCACTTCTCTTGGATCTATGTTGCTGCTAGGTGAACTTCTCCTGGCCTCTATGTTGCTACTATTTGCACTTTCTCTTATATCTATGTTGCTACTAGGTGCACTTTCTCTGATATCTATGTTGCTACTAGGTGCACTTCCTCTGATATCTATGTTGCTACTAGGTGCACTTTCTCTTATATCTATGTTGCTACTAGATGCACTTCATCTGATATCTATGTTGCTACTAGGTGCACTTCCTCTGATATCTATGTTGCTACTAGGTGCACTTTCTCATATATCTATGTTGCTACTAGATGCACTTCATCTGATATCTATGTTGCTACTAGGTGCACTTCCTCTGATATCTATGTTGCTACTAGGTGCACTTTCTCTTATATCTATGTTACTACTAGGTTCACTTCCTCTGATATCTATGTTGCTACTAGGTGCACTTCCTCTGATATCTATGTTGCTGCTAGGTGCACTTCCTCTGATATCTATGTTTCTACTAGGTGCACTTCATTGGGAGTCTATGTTTCTGTTAGGTACACTTCTCCTGTGATCTATGTTGCTAGCAATGTATGATTCATATTAACATATTGTACAGACGAAGTGCTGTTGTGCTACCACATGAGGAATATATATATATGAGATATGCATGCGATCGCTTCTCTGGTCACTATGCCATGGACTTCTACTTCAGGGTGAATATAATATGTCGACTGTCCCCTTTCTAGACATGATGTATGATGCTACTAAGGGAATACTTCCTATTATTTGGAATATGCTGGAATATTGTTGGGGAATATTCTGAAAAACTATCACTGTTGAAAAAATCAGTATTGTCACTGCGTGTTTTGTCTTGATTTCTTCTCTCTTCTGTCAAATGTTCCCTATGGATGACGAAGCTATACAGACTCGTGTATATTGCACCTTTTTCGTTTTGTAAAAGATTCATTGGCAGCGAGATGTACTATCAGTGCAGATTAGTAAACAGGTCTCTGACTGAAGATTTATGAACTAGTTGGCTCATATGCACAATGCTACACTCCTTATTGAACACAGAAGTGTACCTTGGCAGCAGCATAGACACACACGGAAATATATTTTGACAACAACATAGACACACACCAAAGTGTATCTTGGCAACAACAAAGACATACACGAACGTGTATCTTGACAACAACATAATAGATTTACTCTGATATGATCACAGTTGATTTAGGATTTAGAAAACCAGGTATGAATCCCCAGTAAGTTTTATCGCAGTGGAGAAGATAGCAACCCTTAATTCGTTGACCAATGCGTCTGTTACCGGAGTCTTCACGGGGATGTTTAGGAAGATATTTTTCAGCATGACTGTAAATTAGACTGCTAAAAAGTATGTTACTAAAATTAAAAAGCTTTCCACTTCAATTCGGAAAGGGGGGGGGGATAATAATCTCATTTGGGGGGATTACTAAACGTGTGGGAGGCGATATGCTCTTATTTATATGTTTATTAGTACAATATGTCATATTATATATTCGTAAACGGAGGGAGGGGTTAACTCTTCAACCCCTACCTCTTTCAGTATCTACGGGCTTGTTTGTCAATACGATTTCTCTGCACTTCAATATATCCAGTTATATAAATTACCATCAACTCTAGTGGACCGTCAGGGTCATAGCTGTGCCACACTGGAGACAAAAGCACAAATAGCCATCCAAACACATCTGTTTTCTACCATTCCGACGAGAGTAGAAAAATCATGCCCAGACCATTAAGATTTCTTCACCACCTTTTCTCCTTTAAACCTCGATAGTTCCTTGCAAAATAGCTTTAGAAAGTGAGTCATATCTCGTTAAATGTCCAAACACATTTATGCAGATTCATCACTACCAAAAGTGGTTCTTGATAGCCTGCAGCTTATTTATTAGTCTATGTAATCCCTTACCAACACATGTTTACGGTATATGTCATTTAATAAACAATAACTTGGTGTAGGTACATTTGACTACAGGTTGACGTCACTAACAGATCTGATAACGTTGATCTCTCTAATTACGTGGACAATGGTGAATGGGAACTGCTGGGCACGAAGGTTATAAGGCGAGTCAAACAGTACACGTGCTGTCCTGAGCCATATGTGGATGTCACCTTCTACCTCAAGGTCAGAGAATTGGTTACTATGAAGATAGCGTGCATGACAGTGGCAATAAGAGAAATAGACGCACATCATACTCTTTTTCTATGTTTTGTACGTTCTTAACTATTCACAGCTATGAACAGGCTAATATGCTGCAGACAATGACATGAACACTGTGAAACATCTCTTGTCCATTATCGCCTTGGACGGCCCTTTCACGTGATTACTGGCAACCATGTTTTCTATTACTAGTTTATCTATGCTGAAAGTTATAAGGTTGGCGGTCTATTTGTTGTTGTTTTTTTAAACATAAAAATTGGTATCATATCCCTTTCAGGACGTAGCCATCAACCCAAAATTTTTTGGCTGTAGTGATTGTCTATGCAATATAAATACCTTCAGTAGTTTGCAATTGTTTTCTGTACGGTCCAGATGTATAAGCGCTTGTGTCGAGTTTCAACCCGTTACTTTGACCGTCACATACGTTTTCTGTACCACACAGCCACAGATTCGGACTATTTATATTGTCAGAAACCTCAACTTTCTTTATAAATGTTCTTTAGGAACCAACACTCTTCCATATTGAATGTTCTTAACACTTGTTAAAACAATTTTCTCTGACCATTGTATTCTCGATATCCTATAACATTTCGTAGAAATCAACTCTCTTTGCCATTATTTTATTATATTAAGTGTCCATGTTTCACAGAAATAAATGATAACTTCATGCTTGCTCTGATCATATGTAATTTAGCTTTACTGCTGATGTCTTTGCAAAGATTTTACATATATACGTACAATCACGGATATATATAAACATAAAACGTATACAGGAAATATAGATAATGTACATGGGTAGATCTAACATAATCTGTGTGTCAGAATGAAAGATGCATTTGGAAAGAAAGACAGACAATAAGCAAGTGAATGTATGATAATTGGGTATGAAGCGCAGGCAGTTATCGCATGAATAGTTGATAACTGGGTATGAGATACCAATGACGTAATCATGTGAGAACCTACAATCAAGCCTTGCTCCTCATATAGGTCAATCAAACTAACCACACAAATTATTGGTTAGTTGACTCGTGTGCTTTTCATTGACTGGCCTATGCAAATTATAAGCAAACTGGCCAATGAAAGTTCGTATCAGCCGTGATGGATGACGCACTTCGCATAACCTATATTTGGAGACGGGTTTGTATAAATGATATGTATAATCTGTATTGTAAATGATGTAAGCTAATTATAGTGATATAAACGAAAACTAAAACTAGAACACGTCAACATCAACATATTGAACAGAAACAAACAAATCAATCAAATGTTGACTGAGAACGGGGCACTACCATCTAACGGCAACTAACGCATAATCAACGTCAGCGACTCTACAGACAGCATCTAGGAAACAACAGCACATATACAGAGCACATACTACATAACTTCCACGGCGTCGCTGTTCATCATCATCATCAAGTGACATATTCTTTCCAGAACGTTTCCTATGGATCTTTTGAATTCTCCGCGGTCTTGAACAAGTTGTCCTGGATCTTTCAATGACATGTGCATGCATTCTTGAATGTCTTTTGTCCAACGACGTCTTGGTCGGCCTTTTCCCCTGTTGCCTTCTATCATCCCTTCCAGTAACACTCTCTCCATGTCGTTGTGTCTCGTGTCGCCAACGGCGCCGCGTCGCAAATTGTTTTTATTTTTTTTCTACCGGTGTTAATATAGGCGCGGTGAAGGTTAATATGACCGAACAAAACTAGCTTTTTCTTTAATATGGTGTTCAGAAGTCAGCCTTCCTGGACGTTAATTGCTCGTAACACCTCCTGGTTTGTTTTCTTCGCTGTCCATGGTATTCTCAGAACTCTTCTATAACAATTTAATTCAAATGATGTTATTCTCTTGGCCACTGTTTTATTTAGTGTCCATATTTCGCTTCCATATGTCGCCACAGGAAATACACATGTTCGTAGTAAACACAATTTGGTTCTTATGTTAGTAAGAACTGTTCACATAGCTGTTCACATAACAAAAATATGGTCTACGAAAGTATCTCTGAAAAAAAAGTTGTCAAAAACTTATAACGATCTAAACACTGGCCAATATCGTAATAGATGATTAGTAGTTGATCACTGAACATGAATAACTAAAATTGGCACATTTTCTTAAATTTGCTTATAAAAGATCATCTTACAAGCAAACGTGCTTGTGGCCACAAATAGGGATGAGACAACAGGAAAAATTATAAGGGAGATGTATATAACTGTTCACCGAATTTGATTTCGTCTTTATCAACAGATGTCAGGAGTTCATAGTATGTACTAACTGCAGCACGACAGAAAATCTATAGTTAGCTCTGCCATGTAAACGTGAACGTCAATAATGTCGTTCTCTCTCGCCGTATTAGCAAAACTTCATTACTCTGTTCCAAGCTTGACCTTTCACGACTTCATGATTCCACTCCCCAACTTTCCTTTTCCAAGCTTTGCCTATCAAGACTTCATGGATACCCCCGCCCCCAAGTTTAATTTCGTCACCCCCCCCCTCTCCCCACTCCCGAAATTTTTTTGGAAATAGAGAAAAGAATATCAATTACCAAAAATGTATACATTTTTAAAACAGGTTTCAACCTACATAATAGAACTCAAATAATTAATTGTGATAAACAAAATGAAATATTACTGGAGTCAATATACAGAAATGATCGTCGAAGTCGGGTGTGTCACACCAGTGGAGCAAATAAAATAACAACGAAACAGATCTTCGTTCTTTGGAACACATTCTGTCGGAAATCTAGTAGGACCAATGTCATGTTACAATAGAGATCAGTTGGCGTTTATATATATATATATATATATATATATATATATATATATATATATATATATTATATCTATATATATATATATATATATATATATATATATATATATATATATATATATATATATATATATACATACATATGACCACATCACTGAGATATTTTCCAAGTTAGGCATATTACAATGTGTGTCTTATTTACCAACAATTATTCTGGAAAGTGGGAAATTAGAGGCAATAGAGATGTGGTTCTATTGAGGAATGCTGAGAATACCATGGACTGCCAGTAAAACTAAGGTAGAGGTGTTGAAAGAGTCAAATGCGAAACGGACCTTAATCAATAATGTAAGAAAAAGGCAGTATTCATTTTTTGGCCACTTCATGAGACATGGAGGTTTGGAGAATATAGTCACAACATGCAAGATTGAAAGCAACAGAGACAGAGGGCGACAACGAGAGAAAATATTATACAGTGCGACAACCTTGCACGACAGAGAAACAACAATGATCTTGATACATAATACTAGAGACAGAGAGCTGTGGAGAGCTATGATCGTCTACGCCAGCCGGCATGGTACCTGATGATGTTCATTTATTTCCATATGCTGAAGTTCTGTGGGTATTAACATTGGTCTACTAGACAAATTACCAGGCTACATTATACTATTATAATAGATTATATGAATATATAGCGAGGCTTTTCTTCCAGTGAAAATCCCTCAGCATTCACTTTTACAATTATGTTTCATTTTGTGTAGCCTAAATTATGTTGTTCACCATGCATGTCTCGATTTCTTTCCTTTGTCTTCTATCCAATAATCCCCCATGGATGATGAAATCATGCAACCCAGCAGACATTACATCTTCGTTCTTTTGTGGTAGATTCCTAAATGGCGCGAAATGCCAAATGTATCATCACTGCAGTTTGGTCATTACATCTAACAGAAGAGTGATGAAATAAGTTGGCCCAGAAATATAGTATACGCCCATATCAGGTAGCTGCGAACCCTGTGCTTGCTGCAGCACTGGAATACCTCTCTACGGGGACCAAACATGAAATTCTAAACTTCCCTAACACAACCATGTCATGGAGATAACGAACCTTAATGTCAGGCAGGTTATGGACTGTCAAAAGTTACATGTTCACAGCTATGCAGATTACTTCATCAGCATCACAATGTTTATTTTATTTCCTTGTGCAAAACAGATCCGACGACGAGTTCTATACTACTTTCTCAACGTGATCATCCCTTGCATGCTGCTGTCAAGTCTGTCATTGACTGGTTTTCTGCTGCCTCCAGACTCGGGAGAGAAGGTTACATTAGGACTGACCGTGCTGCTTGCATTTTCTGTTTTCATGCTTCTTGTAGCTGAGAACATGCCGCCGACGTCAGAGTATATTCCTCTTATAGGTTTGTATACTCATGTTTATCTTATCATCTCTGTTCAGAACTGTCCTATTCGTTCTGTACACGGTTTATCAAACCACAGCATATAAGAGTATAGTCTATTGTGTGTGTACTCATATTTAGAGTACAGATGACTGTATAAGTGTGAATGCTACTACACTGCTGTACCTGTATCCCTAGCTGGTGCTACATCATTTTTACACTGATGTTAAGATATTTTTGTAAGAAATAGATTCAAGTACAAATGGTTATTGCCGAATTGTAAAAAAGATCATGAGGAGCAAAATATCAGAAAGACAAGAATAAAGAACATATTAACACAGAGAAAACATGGATTGATATGCAATAAAATTGTGTCAAGCCCTATTATTTATATCCATATGTGCAAAGGTCAGAGGTAAAAAGGTTAACCAAATACTTCAATGGTCAACTTTGCCGGACCACATGTGAACTATTAAGAGATTTTTCGTGAGCGTCAGTGCTCTCTATATGACTTAAACTATAACAATGTAAAATTCCATCCGTATATGTCATGTAGTTGAGGGGTCTATAGGGGACATGACGTGCAGAGTTAGAGAACTATCCATTTAAATATACAGAAGATATATATATATATATATATATATATATATGTGTGTGTGTGTGTATATTCATGTACATATATCTATATGCGTATATTCATGTACATATATATGTGTTCATGTGTATATGTGTATGTGATATCCAGAAAGGCTAAATTATAAGAAATGAATGAAAGAAATGAAAAAATGGGGGAAAGGAAAGATGAAAAAAGAAGATGAAATTGTACTTGTAGTATTTGTCCTTATTTCCATTTCTAATTGGCAGGTATATACCTAACTGTTATCATGGCGATGTCAGCATTATCAGTAGCACTGTCTGTTTTCGTACTCAACTGTCATCACAGAGGCACAAGTATGTACAGTCCGCCTAAAACTGTCAGGATGTTTACTACAACCATTGCCAAGGGATTTTGCATGAGGCTTAACTACCTCAACACCAAACGCAACTCTAACAACAATAGCAGGTATCATTATACAAATGATGCTTCTGGTGCGCAGACATCCATGAACTGGCACTGCCGCAGTATGCCTCCATTTTCGTCAAAGAACAATCACATGTCATCTAGACACTCACCTTCTTCCTCACAATCCATGCCTCCCCCACAGACTTCTCTTGGTACTGGATGTAATGGTTCAGTAGAATCAAACTCCGCCCCACAGAATAGCTCCAATTGTAAACGTGACAGAGAAAGTAAACGTAATGTATTGGAGGCTCAGATACTACACTATTTAAAGGCCGTTCTAGAAGTATATGACAGAAGTCATGGAGAACGTATGGCTGTTCTGGAATGGCAGGAAGTCGCTAGAGTGTTCGATAAACTTTTCTTCTGGCTTTTTGTCATTATTACATCTCTGACTACAGTCTTCCTATTATTGCTCAGCCCTATAGCCAAAAATGTGCAATTTCCACAAGAATGACCATGGAAACTATTGTAGGTCATGGTGAATGTGTGTTTGTGTTCATGTATGCGCGCGTTATGTTGATGTGTGTGTGTGAGTAATGAGTGGTGTGTATTATTTTACATTTATTACCAGAATGACATTGGCTCTCTATGTCTCACGTGTTAAATTGTAAACTGAAAAGCTCAGGAAATTTGGATCAGAGCACTTTCTGGAAAACTTTTGTTTGCAAGTTACAATAATTTTTTTACACCCAAAACAATCAGGGGCTCATTGCAGCCACCGGTAATTCGAAATTGTTGCTCTCCTTGCTTTCTTTTCCTCTCCACTGTATTTTTTCTGTGGGCTATTTCTAAAACAAATATTCTTGCTTTCTGCTGTAAAGAATATATCGTTTTGCTCTCTCTCGCCTCTTGAGCTGAGGAGACCACACAAGTTTAGCCGTTTCATTCTTTTGGGATATAATGACATATTCATTCATTCATGCGCTTTAATGGCAATGTATCCTCTAATACAGGGGTTCTCAGCATGCATTTTCCCGAGCCTTCTGTGAAATTTAAAAAAACACTAATTGCTTATCAATTATCTTCCAGACAGTAGATTGCAGAGGCGTATCATGTATTCTAATAGAGAGCATGCATTCATAAATACTAATAATCACGGCCGTAGATACGCCTAGGTAGGGGTGTTTTCCTAAAAAAAATGGTCTCTCCTATTCGTAGCCAAATTCGTTTTCCTGTTTTTAGTGGCCTTGTTTTGAGGAAAGCCATTAACTGAGAAGGGCGAAGAGGAGTTGACCAACTTTTTCGGCTTGCTTCCTGGTGCTAAACGGCATGTTCTGGTTGCTCGTGGACGGGGTTTGAAACTGTTCATTCTTCCCTTCTCCTATATCGACGATCTTCCTGATAATGCAATAGAAGAGAAATTTAGCTAATTAATAACACTCACTAACACTCACTTCTTTTATTTCTAGTTAAACTCTACTCTGCAGCTCTTCGTGAACTCCACTCTGAAGCTCTTCATGCTGAAGTCCTTTGTGATGTTATAAAACACATTTGCTTTCATTCAATGTACGCATTTAAAACGATCGGTCAAATAAATTCACAATAACATCACTTTCTGATTCATCCATATTTAGCTTTAGCGTAAATACTAAATTCACTGAATATATAAATATCAAACACAATACGTGAATTCAGACGCACAAAATGGTGACTTAATGGTTATTAAGAAACTACCAAGAGATTGAAGTGAGAAGATCCAAGTATGCACAAATCGTGTTTGCGTGTATTAGTGTACATTGTGTTCTCATTTCAGTAGAAAATTATTTTACGAAAAAAAACGCACGTATCTATCTATTGTCTTTCCCACAAATGCTGTTAGGTGTCGTGGGGAGTTTCCTGTCTTTGGCCATCTATGTTGCGCTTGCCATGGTTAGGCCGTGTTTTTTTTAACACTCTCTCTGATTAAACAATCTCTCCCATCTTGTTTTGGTCTTCCTCTTGCTTTGTATCCGTTCTTTCTGCTGTTGTATGCCTGGTTATAATGGTTCCATTCGCATAAGGTGGCCAATGGGTGTCAGGGCCCAGGTTACATTGGGGTGTACCCATCTCTGCTATGAGATTTCTGCTTATTTCCCCAACATTAGAGTGCGACATCAGGTTGCACAAGTTAGGTCTTACCTTAAACTGATAGAATACAACTACCACCGATTACACCAACTTCTAGATGAGTCAAAGGGAAAACGAATCAAGCGTGGCAGATCATGAATGGCAGAGGCTGAAGACTCACTGCGAAGAGTGTATGAATTTAAGAAATAGGAAAGGGCAGTGAGCGGGTGGAGGTATACACTGAGAAGAAATCACTGACTAAAGTAATAATACAACTAGATGAAGCGAGTCGAAAATGGACGGGTGTCAGGGCCCAGGTTACAGTGTATGAACTCGCCCAGCTACACTCAAACCCACAAGACATAAATATATAAACTGATGGCTCCGCTAACAGAAACACAAATAAAAGCGGTTGGTGTTGTAACGCTACTGAAAAAACCCGGTTCTACTAAGTATTAGATGGATATACTTCGCTGGTCATGCAGGGGTCATTGGGAACAGAAGACTAGACACATTGTCAAGCAATGATGCGGTTCACGCCACAGTACTGACAAGAGATAGGGCCAATGTAATAAGGGCAGTCTTGGATTTACTACAGTGAAGACGATTCTGAAAGTGACAACATAACACATATAAAGAATGGCAGAAATGGGGGTGACCATGGACAAGTGAAGAAAGTGTGTCCTCTCTGGAAGAATTTGAAGATCACATAAACAACACCGGATTCAAACTTTAATCTGCATACTATTGGTTGGCTGCTGGAGTGGAGTACTTATGGGAATGTCTCGTGCTATGATGCTGGTTTCGAATCAAATCTAGAGACCGCAATATGTGTATCATGGTTTACAGCTGTACTGTAATATCTATACCTTTGGTCTGACGCATCACAAACTTCAGCATAGAATATGGGTCACTTTGACCCTCTATGAGATGGGACAGCAAACTCTATCCCCAACATTCTTAGTTGCCTCCTTTCACATACATAGGTGAGTGTTTCTATTCTTTACTCCCCTTTTAGAACCTCATAATATGTAGATAAATGTCAGTGTAATGTGCCTTTACTGTATGTTCATTAAGTTATCAGTCTGTGTACTTGTACTGGTTTTATTGATAGTCAGCTAATATATTTATATTATCTTTACCACGTACCAACGCAAATAAATGTTAATCAAAGTAACACATTGTGCTGGTCAGCTGTTTAAGAGAAGCAGCTTATTAACTGCAACCGATGATAGATAACAAAAGCAGAAATCTGCCAGGCAGAACTTGAAATCAGGTTAATGAAGGTTTTGTTAACCAATTAAGTAAAGTAAAGTAACCCATAGTATTTATTAATGCCGTAGGGGTGTGAGATGTTAGCGATCTCACATTTCACAGGCTCTGCAAATGAGGGTGGTAGCCATCTCCTCTCCCTCGCAGTCTTTACTTCCCGGATTAATCCGGTACCCATTTAAGGCCGGGTCCACCTGGGAGCCGTTGCGATCTGAAAACATTTCCGCCACAACTGGGGAATGAACCCAGGACCACTCATATGCGAAGCCAGTGCACTAACCACTGCGCTAACGCGGCTCTTTTGAAAACACCAATTGAAAACACACAAATCTATGTTTCTATCAAAAGGTCTTTATCAAGAGCACATTGTATCACACAACGAGTAAAGAATGGCACTGTCCACGATCACATAAAGCTTTTTACTTGTTAATTGTTGCGCTCTTGAAAAAGATCTTTTGGTTGAAACATCAATTTGTGTGTGTTATCCTGTACATTTCTAATGATTAGCACAACTTCATTACCTTGCCAACATGTGTAATACAGTGGAATCCTGTTATAACAACTTGGTCTGGACCAACAAAATATGTATATAATAATAAACATT
Source organism: Meghimatium bilineatum (assembly GCA_034231615.1). NCBI lineage: Eukaryota > Metazoa > Mollusca > Gastropoda > Stylommatophora > Philomycidae > Meghimatium > Meghimatium bilineatum. The sequence goes on from CM067298.1 coordinate 65,862,802, forward strand.
TACAATATACAGTACAAACAATAAAGAATAAATATAATTGGGGATTTTTAAAAGTGTTGTTAATAGGGAAATTTGTTATAACAGAATGTGCTATAGAGGGATTCCACTGTACATCTTTAGCATAACTCATAGTCTAGAAATCAAGGGACTACCATTAGGAAATTGTAACTATATCTAATCACATTGTTTATATATTGCGTGCATGTATGAAAAATTATATTTATATAAAACAATTGATGCACATTCTATATTCTTCTTCTTTCGTTCACTTGAAACATGTCTATATCTGTAATTCTGTCTCCTTAATAAAACTCACTGTCTTTTGTAGTTCATACAGTGTCCCATAGAGCTCCGATTCCAGCGTTGTTTCCTCTGGCCAATATGTCCGACTCAGCGTTTCATGCTCAGAACACTCTTGAAGTATACGTTTGGCACTCTGTACTGTCTGTCCACATGGCCGTGTTGCCAATCTTGAACTTTGTATACATGTGACTGCGGATCGGTTGTGTCCTGTTCTGAGACATAGAATTATAACCTGCTCTGATCTGCCCATAATGTGATAATCATCTTGTGTTGGTGTTTGTGGCTTTCTTATTGACTTGATCATCTGTTCTTTCTGATGGTAGGTGATTGGTATATCTGGTTGGTCTTCGGCAGCACCTTCCTTAACCAGTTGGTCTGCTTTTTCATTTCCTGGTATTCCACAGTGATAGGGTATCCACTGCATGGTTACACTATACTGGTACGACAATTCGCTAAGTAGTTTTTTTCAAGTCTGTTAGTTTTCCAGACTGGAGAGCTTGAAGCACTGACCTTGCATCTGTCAGGAATACCACAGGCTGTAGGTCAGATTTGGAGTTCAGCAGTTTTTTAGCTGCCACACTAATTGCCTGGATTTCTGCATCATAATTATACATTCTATATAAGACACTGTTATTCAATTGTTAAATTTTTAGGTATTCAATAATCAAGTACAGGGAGGTTTTTTGGCTGTGGAAATAAAGGCTGCTTTGCTATAGCTGCTGCCGCGATGTGTACAGAAGTTTTTATTGCACCTCATAAAGACATAAATCCTTGTCCCAACTGTGGATTGAACCTGAGACCACACCACAGGGATCTGAGAATTGCGTTATAGCCATATAGTCACGAGCTCCACTTCAAGGGATTCATGCTCTGCTCAACCACATTTTAAAAAAAGGGATAGAACACTGATTTTGCTCCACGCGATAAATTACATATGATTACAGAAAGCATATTTCCTGTAGCAATGTATGGCTGAACCATTTAATGAAATAGTGGGGAAGAGAATTGCATAGTTTGAAATGAGATGCTAGAGAAGGTTTATAAGAATACCAACTACAGTGAAAAAAATGAATCAAGAAGTGTTACAAACATTAAAAATGGAAGGTTTGTTTCTAAACAACATAATAACACATTTGTGATGTTTCTGCCCATGAAGAGATATAGAATGGGAAAATTAAGAATAGAATGCAATATTGCAAACAAAAGGAAAAGGTGCTGACAATGATGACAAGAGATTTAAGTGTTTTAATATTTACTGCAGAGATCAACTGTTTCAGAATTCTGAATACGGTGTCTATAAAGACACTTTATCAAAGAACTTTTCCTGAACTATTAATATTCATCATCAAATAAATTTCCAGTTTTAAAACAATCAGTAAGAAAACCAATTATGGGTCAGAATTTTTGTAGTACTAAATGGGTACAATTTATTAGTCGGTCCAGTACTGATATAATGGCTAGGTGCACTAACAAATTGGTTCTGTTCTTAGTGTAAAGAATTTGATGGTCTAACCAACTTAAAAAGGCTCAAGATTTCTCAGAGAGAAATCCAGAACCATCTCCCGAGCTACTATGTAAGCTGACCCTTTAAGCTAGCTTGAGAGGAACCACCTCTTCAATACTTCAAGTTTTCCAGTGAATAAAATATGGAAAATATTTTTGGTAAATATTACAAAATTTTCTTTCTTCCTTAGTTGTGTATGCTTTCACATCAGACTAAATTGTCTATTGTATGTCCCCAGGTGAATAATAATTCATTGTATTCACACTTGCCGTTAAGCGTAGGGGTGGGAGCTTAAGCTGTCGTTCCAAGGCCAGATGTGTTGCTGTGGTTGCATTTAGTCCATGTTTGCTCAAAGCTAAATGTTTTATATCCATTTTTACTGGGTCAATCGTTGGCTTTACGCCTCGATATTCTTTGGTTATATGCTCTTATTGGTATTTCATTCTTATAATTTAACTGAACCATTTTACTTGCTGTCCAGGTCATGCTGTGGTCAGGGGAAACAAAAAAGTTGATGTGTTGGCTGGTAAAGCCTAAGTGATTGGCACCGAGATAAGAAGAGACAGGATTAAATTGATTAAAGCAGTCATGAATACCCTACGAGAAGGAGTTTGAACAAGTAGAAATGGGAGTGACTAGAGGCGATGGGAGAAAGTGCTCCCTCTCCGAAAAGATCAGAAGATTGCACAATCAGCAAATGACTGGGACACTGAGCTTATACACTTTTAGATGGCTGACTGAACGGTAAGAAGAGCACATATGGGAACGCACCCAGTGCTGGAATATACCAACTCTTTTCCTAATTTCTTCTTTTATCTAGTTTAGTAACCATTGCAGCTTTTCTCAGACACTTCCTTTCACATGTAACGATTTTCCTCTGCTATAAGGCTGTTAAAGACCGTGTTTGGCATTGGTAGCAGAGAATTGGTATAAAAATTTTAAATATCATTTTTTTAATTTCCATCTTGATCTTTGGGTGAAGAAGTAATAGTGGAAGTTGGTAGGTCACTGTGTTCGTTTTCTGGCACCTTGTTTCTGTTTCTCTGTATAGTCTTCCATTTTCAGAAGAAATGCTGCCTAGATATTTAAATTCATTGGCTTGTTTCACTTTGGTGTTATCTATTGTTATATCCATTGATGTTGCAGACGTACTCATTTTTAAAACTTGTTTTTTTGTGCGTTAATTTTCATGTTGTTCTTCTGACATGCTAATAGCAATGCATTGATGTGATTTTACAAATTCTCCTCATCTTTGTGATCGTCAGACTAAATAAGACACAAAAGCATTATCTGTTCATTATATAAACACTAGAATATGGCTTACAAAAAGCGCCGCCAGTTGTTTCTGTTCTAGATTTTATCTTGCAAGAACTGTTTACTTCTAGATCAAACAAAACTGTAAATTGTACTCATATCAAATACTTTGGAGAAAGAATTACTGAATTTAATAGATGGAGAGAAATAAATTTTCTTGCTTTCTTACAATTTGAAGGAGTCCTTGATATATTTTGTGGCAATTTTGTATAACTGAATGTTATAAAAATGTTTAATCTTTATAACATTTTGATAATAAATAATTTAGATTATTGCATAGAAAAATGAAGCAGCTGAAAGTACAGTGGTTGTATTACTGGCTACGGGTGCTCAGAGCCGATATTTTAGTTATTCATCCTGACTTTATGTAAATTAGGTAATTCCCGAGACCAAAGGGAACTGAAAAAGTCCACTCCAACGGCACCAAATCACCTGGCAACCAGAGCAAACGGGTCCCTCCATGCCTAACCAACCGCACCTCCAAAAAAATATGTGATCCCGTCAAGACACTCAAACTGCGCACTCAAGTCAGAACAGACTAATCATGACAAAGCTATTACAACAACAACGAACATCCCGTACAAGTATTGAAGTATCCTCAGTTACAACAAACATATAACATCCGTATTAGTTCTACAAGGCCAATAGGTCTTCTTGTAAACATGGACAACATACATAGACAGTACAATTTTTGCTTCAAATAATTGCCCATATAAGTAAATTCAAGCAAGAAGCGAGAGGACAAATAAAAAATTCCTGACAGCACCAATTCGTGTTCCAAAATCCTTTTGGGATGTGCAGTTGGTCAGGCATGGAGGGACCCGTTTGCCAGGCGATTTGGTGCCGTCAGAGCAGACTGGTTCAGTTCCTGTTGGTCTTGAGAATTTTTGAAAGTTTCTTTCAACCACAAAAGGATTCATAGTCTACCCATCCTCAGAAATAAAAAATGATAGAACAAATCTGTGTATAGCAAATGTGCCTGATAAGATGATGGCCATATCACCTCCAGGGCAATTTGTTAGAGAAAAGTGTAGATAAACCACATTTACAAATATCTAAATTGTGTGAATCTGGATTTTACTACAAATAGAATTTGTGTTTACAATAGGAAAATCCAATAGTTTACAGTATAGTAAAACATATTTAGTTGGTAGCATTTCTTATTTAGGACTAGGCAAAAAACCTAGAATTTTTTGGTTGTGATTTTCTATGCAATAATTTATATTTAGTAGGCAGTCATCGCTTTGAGCAGCCCAAAAGCACAACCTGCTGTAGAAATTGAACCTATACCTCTCTACCACAGTCAGTCCTAAATACTGTGTATCTTCATTAACATTGTAGGATTATGTAAGAAACAAAAGTATCTGTATTTGCTTCATAGACAAGAGCCAGGAATTATGCAATTATTTTTTGGAGAATGGATGTTTGCCTATTTCTTTTGCAATCTAAATTTCAACTTCTCAATGAGCATCATTGGTAAATATTTAATGCAAGTGGGGACATTTCTCTGCTAACCTTTACCTCAAAAATTCATGCTTTGAGGTTGTTATCGATATCCAAATGCTGATGGGCAATGCTACTCGTCAGCACAATGCCTTCTTAAAAAAGTGCATGTCTTTTGAAGTTAACGTAGTGATTCATACAGTAATTTAGTGACTATTAAGGGTGTCTATAGAAGTTTCTTTCCTGACAGATGAATGGTAAGGGCAGTCAGTAAGGAAGTGTTCCACTATTTCACTGGGATGAAAACAGTGTCTACAAGTGTGTAATTGCTGGTGTTTGATACGGTTTAAATGGCTGTTGATCAATGCATGTCTTGTTCAAAACTGAAAGATTAGGGATTGGTTTCTCCTGCAGAGCTTATTTATTTTGTCTTTGTCCTTGTTTGTCCTACTTAAAAAGTGAATTGAATGCCTCCAAGAAATAGGCATAGACGGGAATAACATTAGTTATTGATTAAAAATATATATTGAGAACAAACTGCATTAATAAGTTTGAAAACAGCAACTCACCATACATATAAAAAGAGGAGTAAGACGAGGATGCAATTTATCGCCCAGCTTATTTAACATCTGCACAAAGAATATTTTTAAACATATAGAAAGAATGCCAGGACTCAATATAAATCGAGAAAGTAGACAATCTAGGACATGCAGATGACAACACAATCCTCTTATAAAAAAGTGAACAGGAGCTACAAAGACTAAAGTTGATAAATCAAGTAAAGAATATGGACTAGATATAACCATACACATAAAAATACCGGATAATCGGTAAAATTGTGTTGGAACAGGTGTTAAACATACAAATATACGGAGAGATACAAGTAGATGTAGTAGAAACATCTAACAATGAATTTTTAAAAAATCAAAAAAATCAAAGTATTTTGGAAATATTTAAAAAATATACCTAATTGAAGAACTTACTTGATGGTAGAGAGCAAACGGCAGGAAGATACAAGTGGGGAGGAAACAAAAAATTAACAGGTTATAGTCTAGTAGAGTGCACACCAAGCAAGAGACTAGCAATAAGGTGTCGGAGGTCTGTTGTAGCCAACCTTCGTTGTGGAGTTGGCACTTGATAATCGTTACAAATGCTACTCATCAAACTTGATTGTAAAAGGAAACTACAATTCATTACATGTGGAATGCCCTGTGGGAAAACAGCCTGCAAACTGACATTCTTGAGACTAACGGGAATTGAACCAGTCCGTTCAACGGCAACAAATCGCCTAGCAACTATTGAACACGCGTTCTTCTGTACTTGACTAACCGCATCTCCAAAAAAAGATGCGATTTCATCAAGCCTTTCAAACCGTGCACACAAAGTCACAAGAACGGACCGATCGAGACAAGGACTATTACAACAACAACAAACATCCCGTACTGGTATTGAAATATCCTCAGTAACAACAAACATATAACATAATATCCGTATTAGTTATACAAGGGCCGATAGGTCTTGTAAACATGGATAACATATATAGACAATACAATTTTGCTTCGAATAATTGTTTATACAAGTAAATTTAAGTAGGATCTGATGTGGTATAAATATATTTTCGGTCCGTTCTGGTGACTTTGTGTGCACGGTTTGAAAGGCTTGATGAAATCGCATCTTTTTTTGGAGATGCGGTTAGTCAAGTACGGAAAAACGCGTGTTCAATAGTTGCTAGGCGATTTGGTGCCGTTGAACGGACTGGTTCAATTCCCGTTAGTCTCAAGAATTTTTAAAAATTGTCCTCTGGCTTCCTACTTATATTTACTTGTATAAACTGACATTCATTGTCTATCAATTCTTCCCTGTGAGTTAGCTATGTGAATTTTCACCCTTTTTGAATTTCTCTATATAATCTATGTAAAAACTGTAAAAACCAGATAAGTGAATCTGATGTGGTAGAATGTTTGTCCTTGTGATTCAATATAAAAATATCACATCATATTTCTGCACACCCTTTGATGTAGTTGTTTCTTTGACATCTTTCCCACTCAGTCTTGTAGATATTACTCTCAATATTGCATTACAAGCATCCTTTATAATCACTCTGTTGGATTCATACAACATTACACAGGTATTTGTGATTATTCTTTTTCTTTATTTGTAGTTTATGATGTTAGCCATTTACTTCCATCATTATTTTAGGAGAGAGGGGGGGGGGGGGAAAGGTGTTTGCCTATATCTGTTGCAATCTAATTTCAGCTTCTAGTGGACACGCTACGTCAAATTATTTGGTGCACAGGAAGACACTTATAAGCTAATCTTTCCCTCAATATGCATAATGCTTTGAGGTACAGTAAAACTTCTTGCTCACTTCGTAAGACTGCAGTGCTCAAAAGGAGAGCAAGTAATAGCAGCACTGACCTACCATGCATGTTGTAATAAATGATTATGGTGATTTGGGGGGGGGGGGGGACGCGGAGTTAGATTCATGCCCCATCCCATAGGTCAGATACCCCCAAAACCAATGATGAAGTCAGGCTCACAGACACATACCACAGTCAAGCTGTAAACCATGACAGCAATTTGTTGTACTACATCCTGCTAAACAGAGCAGAAATTTAAGAACACTGGAGGAGACAGCTAGGTGTCCTGATTAAAACTGATCCACCAACCCTGACTACATCTCATGTCCCATCTCACATGAGTAATTATTTGTATACTGTATTTGAATTATTAGTGCCCTTTGTGTTTCAGGGCCCGAACGGGTAGTAAAGAATAGTAACACTGTTACCTGCTATGCATATCATAAAAGGCGACTAAGGAGATTGGGGGTAGGGATTGGCAGTCCCATCTCATAAAAGTTCAAAGTCACGCAGAAGCTGAATGTGTTAGGGCGAAAGGTGCAAATTCGCAGCGGAGTCATAAATGGTGACAACACATTCCAGACGACATCCTGCTGCTAACGTGCAGTCTCTCTTTGTAGAATAGGTAGTCACGGATATCTTCCAAACCATAAACTGTGACACACACTTTTATTAAAGAAATTATTTTAATGTCAGAAACTAAACAAATGCAATGTTTTTGTACAGAGTAAATCAAATGTTAGATACTAATGTAAAGCAATAAAGAGAAATTTGAGCATTGTCTCATAAAATATCTCAACAACCAACTGGACTATTATGGAATGCTGTTCAACATCTGTTACATCAATCAATGACAACAATGCAAACTCAAATACAATATTATAAACTGTGCACATGGTAGGCTCACATAAAATATATAAAAACATCTCTTAAAGTGAGTGAGAAAATGTGATCAAAAGAGTAAACTACTATTTTGTGCTTTATGTTCCACTATTATGTAAAGCTTCATATAATCAGTTGTAGAATATCATATATATACTTTAGTGGAGATCAATTTTGTGGAGTACAGAAATATATTTTTCAAATAAATTCACCATGATGAATTCCTGGAAACAATATCAACACAAAAACACAGATGAGATTGGGTAGATAGGGTGGTATATGCTGCACATATGGGATAATAATAGGTAGAATGACTTTTCTTGTATGGTTCAAATATGTACCAAAATTGTTACCGGTAGGTGTTTTATGTCTTGGCATGTTTGTCAAACAGAATTTATACAATAAGTTCTATAGGTTTAAGCATTTAACTATCAAATGATGTTCTTGATGCCAGGAAAATATACCTGAACCAAATCAATATTCACAGATGTTAAATATAAAAGAAATTAATTGGAACTACTACAATTAGAAAAGTAATTTTAATAGAATATAATTGGTAGTCTTCCGTGCTTGGGTATACTTGAAAACATTTGAGATGTCTGTTTCAATTCCTAGGAATTGCATGAGCACTTGGTCTGCTGGATCAGCAACCAACCAACCACTCCTAGGAATTGAGCATAGAGTTCTTGTATCCTTGTGCAATTTGGTTATTTCCAAAGCAATAATTCATACCCAGAGAACTTTGTCAACAATATCATTTCTTTTAAACCTTTATTCTGATGATTAAAAAACAAGTGTATAGGTGAAATGTAGTGGGAGCTTCCACAAAAGGAAAACCTCCCTATATATATATATATATGGTACATCATCTACTAAGGGCTTGCTGTTTCATTATGGTTTATCTGGTGGACTGTATTTTTTGTGTGAGGTGATAAAGGATAAACCAACTGTAAAATATAAAGAATACTTGATTGCTGTGTTGTTCATGTTAGCAATAATTCAATAAAATATTATAATCAACACTTTACGATATCTAAATCAAAGGTTGACAAAATCACTCTACAAGTTATTTTTAGTAGTCAGCCACATTGATTTTCAAATCACTATATGCAATGGGTCTCTATATGCACTATATGCAATGCAATCTCACAAAACATCAAATCACACAAGATGTTAACCACAGGGCACAGAAAAATCATAATTCCCAACTGATGCTCCAAACACATCTTTATAATTAACCCCTTAGCTGCGGATGTATTATTTGGGATATGATGAAAAGCCACCGTTATTTTGCAGAGATCCTCCTCTTCTTATCTTCCCAGGGAAAAATTCGGTCTGAAAGCTTTTAATAAAGTATCCAGATGAACCGTTTTCCTAGAAAACTAATAAGAAAATAGCAAAATTTCAGCAATCCCTCATTGTATCCTTAAGGATACCTCCGCAGCTAATAGCTTAAGACTTTGTCTGCACCTGCGATAGTGAGAATATCGAATCCCAAAAATATGGTTACTTTTGCTGCCAAGTCTTTTGATCTGGGCAACAAAGAAAGATGATTTCACAATAAACTTTCTTTATTTGCTTTTAAAAAGAAAAACTCTGTTCTACTCAAAAACGTGTGATGTCTATTGCCTCAGCATCTCATAGTAAAGTATCAAATATAACATTTGTGGTAGAAATAGCCTGCTGCTGGCCAAACACCCCTGCATTTGGCCCCCAAACCAAAAAGATTGCCCACCTCAAATCTGTGCATTTTGCTTCCCAAGGAATTAAAAGCAATGACACTCGTTTTCTATGTGCAGTTATAGGTGGGAAGTGTTTTTCTTTCACACCATGAAGACTCCAACTCAAGAGGGTCTATGTGTGAATGTTGACGGCCTGTTCCACTATTTTGAACGCAGATCTTCAATGACATAGTTTAAAACCATTTGGTGGTTATCAATGTTGCCCACAGTCCATATGACTGCTTAGGTTTAATACGGCCAACCCCTAGTCTAAATGTTTACAAAATAAGACAGATATGATGGTCAAAATCTGGCTCAAGACAGAAAAAACATGCACTATCAGTGAAATTGTAATTCAAATGGCATATCAATACAAATAGCATGATCTCAATAAAATATAAAGTGAATAATTCATAGAAAAGATTATGTCCATTTGCTTGCATTATTTGTTCTAGTAATAAACATAGTTCACATGTTAATATGGTCAGCTTGATAATAAAGTCATGCTTCAAATTTTTTTAATGGACTACGCAGTGTGGTATATATCTTACATTGTGCAGTGGTATAGATTCATAACTAGATCTGGATGCATTAAAACAATCTTGTAAAGAATGTTGGAATTGAAAAAGGACAGTTCCATAAATAAATGGACTGACAGTATACAAATCTGGACACACTCCAGAACATATAATACTTAGACTAGCAAGTCCACATCATTAATGCTTAGGTTGAAAGTGGCATGCCTAGGCTCATAAGTGGCATGCCTAGGCTCATAGGTTCAATCAAAAACTTAAAGTCTACAACAAATAGGCCTGGCATGGATACAAAGAACATCCTTAACTAATCAATCAATAAACCCATAACCCTTCAGGGTCATAGGGGTACCACATTGGATGCCTCAGCACACAGAGTCCTCCAGCGAATTCTATCCTCAGCGATGTGGATGAGTGTAGAAATATCTTGTCCTGTCCATTCCTTGATGTTGTCTGTCCATGACTTTATTTGTCCTCCTCTGCTTCTTCCACCCTCAACAGTTCCCTGCAGTATTGTTTTTGACAAGGAATCGTGTCTGCATACATGTCCGAACCATGCTAGTTTTCGTCGTTTCACACCTGAACACATCTCTACTTTACATCCTTTAATAATGCCATGTTAAAGAATGAAGGAGTGTATCCGGTGTCAGAAAGTTTATTTCAATTTCTAAAACTTGCATTTATTTTACAGTAATAATGCATACAATTTACATATATATACAATTAAAGTAACTATTATAAAAATAATACTGAAATAATGGAGAGAAAAAAATTTAATAGGATTATTATACCAGAATAAGGCCCAACATATGCAAACAATGGAAGATAATTTTGTTGTTAGCTAGCCAAACTGCCATGCACTATAAAGTGCGCTTTGTATAGGCATAAGCAACATCTACTGTTTGACCAAGATGTTCCAACTTACTAGTCACTGGTGATGACAAGTTGATAACACCAAATCCTTGAGAGTTTCTCAATTCTGATGCAGACACAGCAACCACATCAACACTATCCTTAGAAGCAGCAGCTGAAATACAAATTACAACAGTCTCACAGAACGAACTTAAAACTTATACAAAGGGCAAAAAGTCCAAATAAAATATAATTTATTTTCAAACAATGTTCAGTTCATTACAGTAATCAGTGGCCACATCATGTGTCCACATTCATACTCTTTTAATATTAGGCGTAATTTCATACAGCTTCCATAACTCAGAGATTAACCCCTTCAGTCCCGGTCAATCAGGAAAAACTCCTGGCTTAATTCCCATGGTAAGGGGAATAATTCCGCAAAAATAAGAACTGATTTTCAAGAAAATTAACCTGTAGGGCTCTGGATTAAAATTACGCAATTTTTCCCCATCGTCTGAATTCTTTTTGGAAACTTTGCATTATTTAAGGTGAGTGTTTGGTAAAAGTGATAATATTTTTGTTTGTAAAGATAAAATAATTTTTGCACATGCAAATAAAGGAGTAAATAATGAATAATAATCATGTTTTTCTTGTTGTATATGAAATCAGGCTGATTAGAAATATATATTGGGAACAAACTGCATCAATAAGGTGTGAAAACAGCTACTCACCGTACATAGAAATAAGAAGAGGGGTAAGACAAGGATGCATTTTATCACCAAGCCTATTTAATATCTACACAGAGAATATCTTTAAAAATATAGAAGAAATACCAGGACTCAAGATCAATGGGAAAATAATAAACAACATTAGATATGCAGATGACACTGTTCTTTTAGCAGAAAGTGAACATGAACTACAAAGATTAATAGATCAAGTCAATAAATCAAGTAATGAATATAAACATTCAAAAAACAAAAACCATGATAATCAGCAAAAACACAGAAGAACAGGAGGTAAACATAAACATACAGGGAGAGAAATTACAACAAGTAAAACAGTATCAATATCTTGGACACATAGTCACAAATGATGGCAGATGTGAAACAGAAGTTAAAAGGAGAATAGGAATGGCTAAAAGTACCTTCAATGACATGAGGAAATTATTAATATCTAAACAAATTACAAACAAGTTAAAAATGAGAATTATAAAATGCTACATCTATTCCATATTAATGTATGGCTCAGAAACATGGACACTAAATAAACAATTAGAAGACAAAATTGATGCCTTTGAGATGTGGGTATATAGAAGAATAGGGAGAACATCATGGAAAGAGAAGAAAACAAATAAAGAGGTGCTAAAAACACTTAATATGAAGAAAGAACTACTAAGAGAAATAAAGATCAGGCAAATAAAATACTTTGGACACATTAAAAGACATGACACCCTATTGAAGAGACCTTACTTGAGGGTAAAGTCAAAGGGAAGCGAGCAAGAGGTAGGCAGAGATACAAGTGGGAGAGTAACATTACACGATGGACAGGTTACAGTCTAGCAGAGTGCACCACCAAGACAAGAGACAGGAGATGTTGGAGATACGTTGCAGCCAACCTTCGTTGCAGAGACGGCACTTGATGATGATGATATGACATTTATGAGCAAGTTGTCAAGTTGAAAATTGGGAGGAAAATCTCAAAATTTCATTTTTTTAATTGCAAATTTGCCCTTCAATGCATCTTGATGACCCTAATACTTGAGTAATGTGTTGCAACATTGATAAAATCCTCCTAAATACCTATTCCTGTTGTATATATGTTGTTTCATATCCAAACTAATATAATATGGACTGAACTAATAAAACATGAAGAAATAGCATACAATGTCCATTCTTCTTCAGCGTACATTCTCAAACTCCTGCTGAATTCTCTTGTAGCAGGACATGTCCTACTAGATTTCCAGCAGAATGTAGTCTAGAGAATGGAAATGCGTTGTGTCGCCGTTTTATGTGCGCCAATGGCCCGACACATCCGTCTTCGGCGGTACAATGTCCATTCAATTTAGCCTAGTACTAGCCAGACATACATTTTTATTTTAAATGCACCCCGGATACATATTGTTTTTGTGTTTTTCAATGAATAAACTAACGTTCTTATAATATAACACAAAAACAACAATTAAAACATGTAGATATTACTTGTCATGACTACTATGCCACACGATACTACATTTGATAGTACACTGGAAGCCGCTATTACCAGTCAGGGTTAAATTTAGCAGGTCTATTCGTATTGAAACCATAATTGGTCGTGTTTAAATTGACTGAAAAACGGTCGGTTCGGAAGTGAATATATAGTGACCGGTTTCAGGACTGAATGGGTTAAAAAGACGCAACTTCAGCTGCCAGTGAATTGACCTGTGTGCACCACACTGAGAGCCCACCCCAGGGTCATCATAAACAATGGTTTATGTCTCTTTAGCCAAAAAGTTTGTTTCGTTAAATAATATATAATTTGTTCCATTAAAATGTGACCATTGATTCCCATAATGAACCCAATCTAGCGGTTCATGTTTGATTCCCAATTGAAGATTATTTTTTCAATGAATGATTGCAGAATTAGGATTCTGCTTCTTCTGCATCAGGATTGTGTTGGTCTTGTTAGATTTCCTCAGTTCAGTCCAGTGAGCCCATGTTTCACCTCACAGTTCTGGTAGCACATTTCATAGCCCTCCCAGTTATTTAAACCGTTATTGCACAGATATCAAATGAAAAAAACCTATCCACAATGTAGTGCTGCAGAGATTGTAGTTTGACATGTCAACATTACATGCTGTCAAGTAGACATTTTCAACCAGGTACTTGTGAGTATCATTGATGTTCTCGTAATGATATATGGTGCTCGTGCCGTGTGAGTTAAAAAAGAGCTCACGAGCACTAACAATCATGAGTTCCCTTTACAATTCAAACTTTGTTTTTCAAACAGAAGCAAATAGTGTTACTATCCATGATTATGGGGGATAGGGGTGTGTATGATCTAAAATAGATGGTTATATGTTGTTTTCACACTTTATGAGCCCTTTCATCTTAAAATTAAAATGTTATGATACTAGCACACTCAGTATTACATGTGGGCGTCGCCTGTGTCCGAAAAAGTTGCAGAGCAATGTCAACTTACCCAGAATATCTGCCAACGCTATGTATTTCTGTACTTTATAGATGATAGCATCACCATTTAGACTTGCTGGTATCTTGAATGCATTTCCTTGAACAGACAGTAGGAGACTGCTGTTACCAGCAACTGTACCTTCAAGCTGAAAGACTTCACCTCCTGCGCCATGAAACTCAACAGTGACAGTCTCATTCTCATGCTGCATCTCCTTCTTGTGTGATGATTTTGTCTGCCAAAAATATTTATTGTTTCCATACAATGGAATTTTCACAGCTACATAATTTTACAGACATCAATAGCAAATAACAAAGGCAATGGAATTACATTAAAATGGGTACCAGGTGGAAATACAAAAATTAGAAGACAAACTAGAACATCCATCAAATAGGATATGATTATGACTTTAACCAGATCCCAATTAGAGTCGCTGTTATTGCTTGGCCCTTACAGCCGCCGTTGGGCGCTTTTTTTTTTTACTTGTGTCGTTGCAATCGATATTACATTTTTAGTTTGCACTTGGTCTGTTAAAAACTATGACCATTGCGCAGATCCGTGGTTTAGCTTCCAGTTTTATGTTTCAATCGAAGCGATCGGACGTAAGACTGATTTATTATGATTTTTTTTTAATTAGCGAAGATTTAACCGAATGGCCAGCCACTTTTTTTATATTTATATTATGATGGACCTGTGTATTCTGTTTGAGTATGGCATGTACTGGAGTACAGATGAAGGGTTCAATGTTTTGGGCATATCACCCTGTTTGGAAAAAGGGAGATTTGAGAATATATCTCAATATTTTCAATATGCCTCCTCTACTCAGCATCCCAAAGGTAAAACAAAATGTTCCCACATTATGTCGAGTTTGACAGTTTATTATTTAAAACATATATGTATTAAATTATCTTTGATATAGGCTTATTCAAGACTATTCATTTTTCTGTTGATCTGCCAAGTCTGAGTGTGATATGATGAATAGTAAAATGAAAGAAAATGCAATTTTATCATCGTCATATCCATAATTTGGAAGAGTTGTGCCTCTTGCCTTAGTGATGGGGGATTGACAATAGGGAAATCTCATAAATGGGGAAAGGGTTAAACAACATTTAAAAAATTGCACAGAATAGAATCACATCACTTGAACTGAAGAGCATAATTTCTGCCCTATGCACAGTATTCAACACTAAACAAACATATAATATTAGCAATTATTGAATCCAATTAAATATTTTCTAAATATAAATTCTATATCTGCAATACAAAATTTAATTAAACCTCCAATGATCATGTTTTTTTTCTTTTATTTCTTATGTTTGTTCTCAAATTCCTGCTGATTGCACTGAACTTTCATGGTTTACAGTTCAGCTGTGATATCTGTGCCTTTTGTCATGACACATACAATTTTAGCATGGCTTCTGGGTCACTTTGACCATATATGGGATGGAACAGCTAAATCCACTACAAAATCTCCTCAGCCTCCTCTTACGAAATGCAGCAAAGGTAAACAGTGTTGCTATTCTTTGCTCCCCTTTCGAGCTGCAGCAATATATATGCATTTTAGTGATATGATTATATTATGAATTCTTATTTGATCTATTTCTATTTCTGAAAAACAAAAATATTTTATTTTATACTATATGCAAAAGACTAAATCACTAGTATAATCGATGTATATTTGCATACGGTCACGCACAGTAATTTGTTTTTAAGACCACAAAAAAACTAAGGTTGATATAGAAGGAAATCTGAGAATTAAAGACACCATCATAATATTGAGAACATCACCCCTTGTAATGGTAATCAATTAGAATCCATTCCTCTCCCTGTATCATTGCTCACAGAAAAATATGGGCCTCGGTGTGACATCACAGAAAATATGGACTGAACTTTTCCAATACTCATGTCTGGTGTGGAAAGGATCTTTATTAACTAATCGTATAATGAGAATGATAACTTAATAGTATATGCCTACATATACTTACAAGTATGCCACATTCTTTAGCATAAACTGGCGAGTTGATTAAATTCAACTTTGATGTCTTACTGTCCCCACTACCTACGCTCGCTGCACTGAAATATCCAACCATCACAGAAGCAACCATGTATGCACCACCATCTTTTAAAGACTCTCCTAAAAGGAAATAAATATTAATTGGAAATTCATTTTCTGGATAAATTCAGTTCTTTGTCATTTTTTTTTTGGAATTGATGCTTTTTTAATTCCAATTTTCCTATCACACAATATATAGGATCTTGATTGGTGAAGCTATACTGTTTATATGAGTTCTACAATCAAATAAGTGCTACAAAACAAATATAAGAAAACAAATATGGTAATCAAGGAAACCATTTATGTGATACTAATTAATTTTCACAAAGAGAAATATAAGTGAACAAACAGAAGGAATAAAATTTGCACAAGTATTATTTTACAATCTAAACGAATGATGCAAAAGCATATACATATATGATTTATATATACACACATGATTTATGAGATATGTCTGTTCACAAGAATCACTCATTTTTAAAATAACAAACTTGTATGATTTGTCGACATGATTCCTTGTCACAAATGATATTGCAGGGTACAGTTGAAGATGGAAGAAGTATAGACAAAGAAAATCATGACAAACAATATCAAAGACTGGACAGGTCAAGATTTTTCCACACTTATCCACATCGAGGAAAATAGAAATCGCTGGTGGACTGCGTGTGTTGATATATCCAATGATGTACCCATAGGACCCTAATGGTTTATGGATGGATGGATCAATAATAATAATAATAAAGGTGAAAATGTATTGTCATTAATAAATCTAACAAATATAAATGATATGAATAAGAACAATTTTGACTTTACTGTCAAAAGTCTTCATCAAGAAACAACAATAAATATATGTCAATAGCAACAAATATGTGAAACATATATATCTTGTATTAGAAGTGAATATAAGTTAAAAATACAGAACTTCTATTAAACTGTGAGATCAGATTGGACTCACCATGTAGCACAACCTCCACATTCTTAAGTGACAAGTCTTTGGTCAGGAGACTGCCAATAACACCAAGCCGTTCTCCCAGCTCAACCCAAGGCTGTGAAGTGGCACTAAGAGCATGGGTCACAGCTGGAGCATTGATCTAAGATTATTGAAAATCAATCTAGTCATTAGTTAATAATCTCATAGTAGTCATTCCTAAATGACCTCATATCACAAAGTAAGAGCCTGATATCACAATTAACGAGATCCTACCAAACAATCAAAACTCTACTATCTCAATGTATAACCACAACCTAACAATTCCATGGAAAATAAATTTTGTTAAATTATATGAGCTGAACCTATAATAAAAAATTGTCTCTATTTTCTGAAATAAGAAAGTCACCTTAGAGTGTGAGGAGAAAACATAATATTATTTTTACATGAAGGATGCAAATGTCAGTTCCAGAAGAGCGATTAGTGGGCCTGCTTCTCAAACACAGAATGAAGGGAGGTAGAAGAGTGACTAGTGGGCCTGCTTCTCAAACACAGAATGAAAGGAGGTAGAAGAGTGACTAGAGGGCCTGCATCTCAAACACAGAATGAAAGGAGGTAGAAAAGTGACTAGAGGGCCTGCTTCTCAAACACAGAATGAAGGACGGTGGAAGAGTGACTAGTGGGCCTGCTTCTCAAACACAGAATGAAGGACGGTGGAAGAGTGACTAGTGCTCCTGCATCACAAACACAGAATGAAGGGAGGTAGAGGAGTGATTAGTGGTCCTGCATCACACGCACAGAATGAAGCGAACTTGCACAGTATTTGATAAGTTAAGCTTAGGGATAGGCTTTCTGAATTATTTAACCTTTAGCACTCTGTCAACGACTATAACCGATAGATTCAATGTATTTTCAATGTAGTTTCTAAGCACCTCTTTCAACAAGAAAATAATGATTGCAAACTAACATCATTCCTCCGGGCAATGTAGAAATCAAAAGTAGACATAATTAACTTCCTCTTCTGCTGCTTTTCAGATCAATAGGTCATATTTAAGATATATAGTGACTACCTAGAAACCTCTGTAATCTGCCAAAATCATTTAAAATGGCAGTTATATTTTAGGAATATTTATATGTAGGACTATTATGCCTAGCTGATAACATTAGTTAGATCGACGTGTTTTGCTCATTTACGCAGACGATATTTAAAACATGCTAAGTGTGGTTATAAAACAACAATAGAAATAGAATAGATCTAGACATTTAGCAGCATTTCATTATAACATGCATTGAATATATCAAACAAGAATAGGTGCTGCGTATGTTTGTGGTTGGCTTTCTTTTTCTTTTCATTTTTCATCTTCACCACTTTCTCACATATCACACTACACCAACAAATTGCTTCAATCATTACATTCAGTAACCATTCCTTTATTTCCATTTTTTTACAATAATAGAAAAATCTCCAAAAACAACAAAGTTAAAAAAAATTCAAAATACACCCTATTAATGGGTCTTTAAAAGTCAAAAAAAATGCAATGGCAGTGAAGAAGTACACAATTTTAATGTAGAAAGCTAAAGGATAATATATCACTGTCAATCATGGGTTGTAAATTTCACAACAAAAACCTATCAGTCGTCATGCAGGGACTGTAGATTTCCCAACAAAAGCTATCTGTCATCATGAATATACTACAGTGGTTAAAGGAAAACTTACAGCTCCAAAAATGTTTTTCCTCTGCACAAGATCAACAAATTGCTGGGCAATCTCCTCTGCAACTCTGCTTTGAGCTTCAACAGTGCTGGCTCCTAAGTGTGGAGTAGCAATCACATTGGGATGCTTGGCCAATGTGTAGTCTTTTGGAGGCTCCTACATTTGCAATAAACATGAAATCATAGATCATTTTGCAATTAAAGACAATGGTATTCACAGGTAGACTAATTTTTACATGAGCATTACTATGGTCAATGGGCAGTTTTGGGGATGTGCTCTGACACAATTTTACTGGTTTTTCTAGCTAGCTCAAATGGTAGGGGTTGGGTATCATTGAGTGAAGTAAACCATACAAACAATGTTTGGAGCATTCAAATAGTCACTCATGCTCAAAATATGTGTCTACTCCCTCTGCCAGGGAAAATGGAATATGTCTTGGGTATTTTCTTCTATTTCCTGGCACTCTGCCCTTCAGAATCAGCATTTTGATGCCATCATGCCTCTCTCTTTAAGTGTTCAAAATACTGTAGTTTCCTTCTTTAGAAGCCACCCTTCATTAGGTTTCAGTAATTTCAAAATGTCAATGTTCTTATTTTTCTCTGTCCATGATATACATAGGGTCTTTAGGTGATTTTTGTGATAAAGTTGGCTCCCGACCAACAAACAATATGTCCAGAGAGTAGTGATCTATGGTTCTATTAACTAGTGTTATATAACAATAATACTAACAATAGCTGATGAATGGAACATTGTCTATTATTAATACCTCCAGAAACACATCCAGTCCAGCTCCACCACACTGACCAGATTCTAGTGCCCTCAACAAAGCATCTTCATCAATGATACCACCTCGAGCACAGTTGACAACTTTCACACCTTTTCTGCATTTAGCAAATACAGCATCATTGATGAGATCTGTAAAGAACAGTAAAATATTACTGATAGCACATAGTACAGAGAATGATGTCCACTATTTGTATAAATTTAAAAGATGTAGTTTATTATTCTGTATTATGTTTTCGTAGAACCAATCTGTGACGTTTCCATTGTAGAATACTATCCTCACTGCCACTGTGTAAGAATTTCAGAACTGAGCGGGCTCTTGCGGGATCATATTCAGAAGATATTCAATAGCCTATGTGGATTGTAGTCTTAATAATGTGTCTCTTGTTTAATTTCCTGGAACATTTCCCTCCAAGAGTAATCTTTCTAAACCATTATGTCATTTTATATGTCCGAAATATGTTTGCTTGCATTTTTTTAAATAGTTGTGAGGAGTCAGTCTTCCTCTATGTTCAGATTTTTCCAGATGTCTATGGTGGATCATTTTTCTGTTCATGATGTTCTTAGGACCTTTCTATAGCATTTCATTTCAAATATTTGAATTTGCTATCTTATTTTCCATTGCAGATGTCATTGCCTAAATCTCACATCATGTTGCAACTTGAAAAATGTAGCTTCTAATAGTTGTAACTATTTTACTGTTTGCTCCTTTGCCATAGGTTTTTCATCTGATAGGTTTTTGTATGGTCATTGCTTATCTCATAACACACAATACAACTTTTTGCAAATTTCATGAAAACTTTGTGTACGTCAGCTGTACTAAACTCAATGCATTTATAACTAAAAATAATTTAATGGGTCCCATGGTTTGGTGTTGGAAATTTAAGTGATACCAATATCTTACCTCTTGAATGCTTCTTCATTCACCTAGTAATACCAACAGTAGTAATCTGATTTTAAGAAGAATTACATGCTCCTGCTCAAAATGAAATCAAACGGACTAATGACACTAAAGTGTGCATGTAGCTTGAAATCTATTTTAAAAAACACTGACATCGATTCATCTTAGTTTAAACACAAGCAAGGACTAGAACTGATTGTACAAGCTTTAATATCCTAATATTCTAAACAGAAAACTAATCAGAGAATAATGATCATTAAAGCAGAATTTTATATGAAAATAAAACACAAGAGATGTTAGAAGGCAAGAAAAGATAGCAATGTGAGTACTTATACAAAATACACACTCCAAAAAAAGAATATTGTAATTGTCTCATGTGTTTCCAAGATAACTTGGTGATTTCCTAGATGATGACACTGCATGATGAATATGTGTAGTGTTCTTTAATATATAAATCCTTCAATGAATTTTGTCAACCTTAAGACAAGGATAACTTACACAAAGGGTTAGGATTAGCATGAGGATTAGTGTTCCAATGCAAATAACCATAATCTTTGCTTTTCAGGTGCTTACAAATGAACTATCCTTTTCAGGCTCAGAAGTTTTCTTCAATTAACAGTTACTATTTGCAATGCCAACCCTAAATGTAACCCACACCCTATTAATATTAGGTCCTGATTTCAATAGTAACACTCAAAACCTACACACCACAGTCAGAAACAATACTTACGAACCTACATTATATGACTCTCACAGTGACATCTATTGAAATCAATTTGGAACGACAACAATGAAATTTTTGCTTTTTTTTGACGATGCATTCTCTATTAGTACTAGAATCTCTGAAGTGCAGAAAAGCTTAAAAGACAGTTTCATGTGAAGACAACGCAATAGTCATAAAAAGCCACAATAACAATACAACAAATAAGAGTGCACCACTTACTTTTTGTCTGCGGAATGAGTGGTGTATGAACAGTTATATAGTCAGTCTTTGGCCAGATCTCTTCTAAGGAAAGCCATTTTGTGTTAAATGTGGCACTTTCTTCTGGACTGACAATTGGGTCAAATCCAATGGTCTGTGATGAATAATTTACTTATATTTATCACACATAAAGCTATGAATTTAATAACAGAAATTTCTACATAATAGAAAACATGAATACTATTTCTATATCTCAGCTGCTCTAAGTGTATTCTAAATGTACTGTCTATGGCTCTATGGGGTGTTAAGTGGTCATAGTATCTCAGCTACTGAATGCAAAGATGTGTGTGCAAGATTCAAATACCAATTTTACAGGGATTTAAATTTCAGAATGCAGATAAGGGGAATCCTGTATTTCAGAGAAAAAGCCACAAGCACATCACTAAAAGAAAAGCTTCCAAAACTGAACAATTCCAATGTTGTATATAGTCCCCAGATTCAAGAACATATGATGACATGTTTCCTCTTTGGCTATGAGGGTCAAAATATAGCACCAGAAGATGAAAGTCACAGGAAAACTATGAGACAATTTAAGGACATTTTGCTGATGACTTACTTGTATATACTTCTGAGAATATGAAACTGCAGAACACTGAGTTGATCCGCTGAATTTGAAAGATGAAAACAGTAACCATTGGACTACCTTATGTTTTCTTATCCCAAGAGTTTGCTCAAGTATATCACTGGTTACAGTTATTAAAACATAAATATTGCCATGCTGCTAGTGTAAAGCAAAGTTGGGATATTTGCATCTTCTAGTCTAACACACGTATATCTGACAATTTTATATGGGATGAGGAGAAACACATCCAAACCATTGTTGCATCTTATAACAAATATAGAAGTCAGTGTTCATATTCATTGTTTCTCAGGTGCAAGAGTTTTGAGCAACAAGGGAGGAGTATATACTGGAGAGTTTTCTGATAATTTCATACATTTGGTGATATTTTGCTGGTATTAATTGTTTTAAAAAAATGAAACAACCTGCTGAAAATCAGAGATATTTATGTCCTAAAATGCTAACAGAACACGCTGCTGAACTTGTGCTAGGCCATTCACTAGATGGCGAGTAAAAT
Organism: Meghimatium bilineatum; assembly: GCA_034231615.1. Classification (NCBI taxonomy): domain Eukaryota; kingdom Metazoa; phylum Mollusca; class Gastropoda; order Stylommatophora; family Philomycidae; genus Meghimatium; species Meghimatium bilineatum. The sequence goes on from CM067298.1 coordinate 65,885,316, forward strand.
TTAGATTGTGTATATTCTGAAAATGATATGGACATCAAATTGGATCATCATTTTAGTGCTGGAATTAAAATCAATGAATTTGACTAAAGATACCATTGTCATCACATTCTACAATGATACACAAAGGGACTGAAAAGGGGTATGTCATACGTAGTATATCATGCAAATTTTATACATATTTCTTTCACGATAATGTATTTAGAACTGCATGTACATTAGAAATGATTACGGTATGCAATAATAGTTATATCATGTATGAAATATTTAGAAACTAGATCTACTTATGTGCACTCCTTGTGCCTTCCTGATCAGAAGTTTAGAGGAATGGTTTATGATCAAGGAAATCAGGGGTCAAAAGGTTAATAAGAATTTCACAATACAGGAAAGATTAACCTTAGGCACACTGTGTGTACAAATCGGGCGGTGCATTTCGCCAGAATTGTGTCATGCCGTGATTCCTGAAGGCGTCTTCAATTGCCAGATTTGGAAAACCCGACACCGAACGAACAAATCTTGAAAAATCGATATCGGTAGCTTTTTGACAGAATGTAATGCCAACATTTAGAACACTTTTTTTGTTTGTAATGGCAGATTGGCGGGTAAGGAGGTTATGAAGCGATTTTGACAGTCTTCTGCATCGTAGCGGAGCGACAAGACTGTGAATCATGTTTATTATACTATTTATCAATGTATATTCAGTGAAATTATCGTTTCAACAGATTAAACAGCGGAAAAGTCGACAGTGATTATTAAATTATTCTACGATGTTTCCATTATGTAAAATATATAATAGTTAACAGATTTCAGTTTACGATCAATCAAAAATACGTTAGGTCTATATTTGACTATCACTTTCTCATACGTCTCGTATCACACACACACACAAACAAAACGTACACCAATATATGCAGAATTTAATTCTTTATTTATATGTGCAAATGGTATTTAAATATCTGTAACAATGAAAAAGTTATCGTTATTTTAAAACAGCCACAGACGATTGTGAAACATTTCCAAAAACCAATTCCACGGCAGAAGAGAAATTGCGCAACTGTAAACAAACCATGCTAAAGGTTAATAAGAAGACTTAGAACATTTAAAATGAGCCTTACACGTAATTGCTTCCCATCATCTTATGGAGATGCAATCATGTTTAGCTTACAAGTTACTGTCAACTGTTCATGCGTTCAGTTTTTGTAATGGCTCAGAGACAAACACACTATTTCTTTTCCTTATATAACAGTAAGGATCATAATTCATAACTTTAACAGGTTCAATACAGGGATCAGTGACCAAATTACACAACAACAGTCCAACTTTTCATACGCTATTGCATACAGCTTCCGTGATTCTGAGATTTTTTTTAAAGTCGTCACTTCGTATAACGATCTAGCGATTTGTGCACAAAATTCACTGGCCATCCCCCCCCCTCTCAGTGTGTAGCATGCATATCGAGTGATGGGGGATGACATCGCGCAGAACCTTGGATGTGTCAGTATATGTCTTTATGGTAATTTCATTCCATTTAATTATGTTTGCTTTCTGTTCTGTAGAAACCTGGTCACTGATTCCCGTAAAGTACCCTTTAACATAAATCAATTTATAAAGTTCATATACACTCACTGTCATGCCAAATGACTGCATTCGAAGAGCAACTTCTTTTCCAATTCTGCCAAGTCCAATTATGGCTAGTGTTTTTCCAAATAGTTCATTTCCCATGAACTTTTTGCGATCCCACTTGCCTTCTTTCATGGACAGTGATGCTGCCCCAAGGTTTCTAACAAATAGAAAACATTAGATTCTAAACATTGCAGTTTATCCTTAGCAAATGTCCAGTGTTTGCACAAACAAAGCATGTTTAGACAGGTGTATTTTTTCACATGCAAATCCTGCATTGCCACTGTTTCACACAGACATATATATCAAGATCAGTAGTTCTCATGTTTTTTTTATTTTTACAGTGGCTGACGTTAGAAGCAATTGTTTCTTCATTATTTCACCCTGTCCTATAAAAAAATTGATTTATTTCCTTTAGGCTTTCCAAGATTTACTTTCATATATCTACTAAATTTTGTCCATAATAGTTGCAATCCTCTACTCCCCCTCCCATATTCCAGTATTTTTGCCTGTCATGGCCCTCAGAGCTGCCAAATGGTCCATGTTGAGAATCACTGTCATATAAACACTCCTTTATTCATAAGAACCATATTCTATAAAGTGATTTTCTGTGTCATTCACAAACTCCTGTTGGTTATCAATCATGATGCAGCCCAGAGATGCAGAATGCATTGTGTCATATCCAACCAGCGTGGTTTTGGATCACACATTAATCTATGAATCCTTTACTGGGAGAATGATCTACATTTTTAACGACACAAAATTTGGTTCTGAAATGAATTTCCCTGCCATTAAATACCAAATACCAGCCCAGTATTTATTACTTACCCCACCCAACTAAATCTGTTGTGCTTTTTAACAGCGCAGTTCCTGGGAGTCCTTTTCGCAAGGGAATTAGGTTAAGATCACAGTATATCCCCATGTTTATCTTTGCATCTGGGAACACTCCTTATGACTTTACCGGTCAAATGAAAGTTCAGCACAATTATGGCAGGCATTTTGTAACTAGGAATACAGAGTGCCAAACATATACTTCAAGAGTGTTCTGAGCATGAAACGCTGAGGCAGACATATTGGCCAGAGGAAACAACACTGGAATCAAAGCTCTATGGGACACTGTATGAATTACAAAAGACAGTGAGTTTTATTAAGGAGACAGAATTACAGATATAGACATGTTTCAAGTGAACGAAAGAAGAAGAAGTAACTAGGAATGCAGAGGTAGTTAAATTACAAATTACTAAAAATAAATTCGGATACGCACAAATTTTTTTAAAGTGTGAATAGTAGACCCTTCTCCTAGGAAAGGACAGATCTATGAGATAGGATAATCAACTGCATCCCCAAAACTCCTTAAGACATGCATGGCAAGTCAGTGTTACTATATTTTGCTCCCAATTTTGGGCATTGTGAATTCACATGTCCGGTTCATTTGTGCGCCTGATGTCCCACTTGATTAGGCCTTTTCCTCCAAATACGCTCCAGATGTTCCTCAGTTTTCCAACTCTCCTCCTTCCCTGTGGGTTCCAGTGAAGAGCCTGTCTGGTTATATTGTCATGTTTATGTCTGAGGACTATCTACTGATAAATATCTTCAGTCTTGATGTGATTTTATGGGTTACATGCCAAAAAGCAATGTAGACTTCACATTTGTATTAAACAACCTAACCTTTTTTACTGAATAGATAGATCCATATTTATTAATTTTTATTAGAAATCTAGTAAACAGCTCATGTTATTTAACCTTCACATTGAATATAAAAAAACATTTGACAATACACTTGGATAACAAATTAATTTGATGTCTATCCTTATGCATATCTTTTCTTTTTCACGTACAACTGCATTACTTTTGGATAGTTTTTTTTTTACATCTCCCATCTATTCTGGTTTTTAAAATGATTAGATAATCTTAAAATAATACTCACGTGGAAGACAGGTAATAAAGTCCAACTGAATGACAATTAACACACTACACACTATCACTAGCGGATGTTGGCATGAAAAAATATGGTACATACAACAAAACAAAACACAGAATATAATCATACAAATGACAATACACAGGACAAAGTCGACATTTCGGACCAATAGACCTTTTTCAAGATACGTACATAACATACAAACATAAAACAACCACAAGTAGAAATGAATGCGTGTCTGAGTGAAATATGGTAGTTAGATACCGGAAGCATACGAACACGAAGTACACAAAGAAGATAATACAGGTGGAACGAGAGGAACAAAACGATGACGTAAATAGTGGCACAAAATGAATAAAAACAACAAAGACCAATACGACCGAGAAATAAGCAAAAGAGTGGTCGAAATTGAGTCCAAATGGCTTGATGGTACCCAACTCGAAAATGAGACGATTTTCTAGGGCGTACCTAGATCTATCATCGGTGGTGAGGAACTAATGGCAGTGACCTGAATGTCAAGGACACCACAGTGGCCATCGCCGTTGAAGTGATTAGCCGCAGGAGTGGGTGTTCTGTGTTTGATAGCATGCAGGTGGTTACAGAAGCGGTCGCTCAGTCTAAGGCCAGTCTCATCGATATATTGCTTACCACAGCGTTTACATATGATCACGTAAATAACATTACGGGATTCAAATGTAAAGGCCTCCGTGTCCTTATGTGGTTCAGATGCGCTCCATCTCATTTCCCAAGTCCAGTTTATCCATCGATGAGGCCTTTACATGTGTTGTTTTTATTCATTTTGTGCCGCTATTTACGTCATCGTTTTGTTCCTCTCGTTCCACCTGTATTATCGTCTTTGTGTACTTCCTGTTCGTATGCTTCCGGTAACTAACTACCATATTTCACTCGGACACGCATTCATTTCTACTTGTGGTTGTTTTATGTTTGTATGTTATGTACGTATCTTAAAATGGCCTATTGGTCAGAAACGTCGACTTTGTCCTGTGTATTGTCATTTATATGATTATATTCTGTGTTTTGTTTTGTTGTATGTACCATATTTTTTCATGCTAGTGATAGTGTGTAGTTCGTCATTCAGTAGGACTTCATTACCTGTCTTCCACGTGAGTATTATTTTCAATTATGTTCTACTAGCAGTACCACCTTCTATTGATTACTAGATAATCTTACCATAATTGTAGGGCCGTAGATATATATTTAGTAAGGGGAGTGAGTGTGTAGACGAATAATAAGAACATTTACCTTCCCAATCATCAGTTGCTTATCATGCACCACTTTCTTTCAAGTTAAAACGTGGGTGATGACATCAAAGTTTTATGGAAATACCGCAATTCAATTTCACCAATGGTGCAACACTCAAAACATCTCTGTAATTATAGGCTACGTTGACCATGTGGTGGAGCAAGCTGTTATTAATCAGCAAGTTCGGGGACACTCAGATGATGTTACTTCTCCCAGGCAAAAATGATTTGGTCAGAAATTCAACTATATTTATGAATCACATCTATAATGCTTCTAAGTCAGAAGCTACATTCTCCAGTGCCTATCACAGAATTGTCTCTGCAAAACCTGCGCGTATCTTCATAGGTTTTCAAATCCTGCCAAAATCTCCTATTCTAAACATGTTAGCAAGCTGCAGTTCGCTTGCCTTTTTACCAGAACCAATCTAAAACACATTTTTAGAACAGCTCCCTCTTGCTAAGTTACTTCCCTTGACTCCAATTTAAACTGCACGTCTTGTTCAGTTGCTGTTCTAAACTAAATTGCCCATCTGATCTAATGACTATTGGTCCTCGGAAAAACTTCAATAGTAAAGCTTTGATCTGATTCGCTGATCCCACATCACCATAGTTCTCAGATAACCTTATGTAAGCACGAAACAATCTTCAGAGAGATCATACCATATCTCAGCCATGTGTGCGATATGTAATTCCTCATCAGATATCACACAGTAACAATGAATTACTCGCCTTAAGCATGAATGTTTGCAGGCACTATTTGGTGGATAGTGCAGGTATCGTCACCAGAGTGTCTGCAACTTTGAAAGAGGGGGAAGGGAAAAGTGTTCAGACCTTATGTCAATATTACTGGTACAGTGGGGTCTTGCCTAATGAAGTATTTTTTAAATACCATTCCCCCTTTATTCAGTCACATGCAATTTCTTATCCGTTTGCAAGTAAATTATTTTTGACTTTTTTTAAAGAAAACCATTGGAAGGGATATAATCTACATATCTATATATGTTCATATATAATCTACTTTTTTAGCTTGATTGTACTGATAGTCATTTTCTGATTTTTCCCATGATAGATGGGGAAGGCATACCCCCTACCCTCAACTATGGTCTATTGACCTCTCAAAATTTTCATTATATTTATGCTCAAAATCTTTTGAAATTTTATTAAATTATAAAAAAGGAGATACTTACCTAGAGAGAGCAATTAGGAATGTGCAGGTGTGTTCTGCAGCACTGAGAGTATTTCCACCTGGTGTGCTAGTGATTTTTTAAAAATCCAATATGTATTGACAGTATTGTAATGACATCATGTGTTCAGTTGCATAATTTGAATCTCAAAACAAACAATTTATAAAATGAGTCATGTGCATTATTAACATCTCTGTTTAAGAAAAGAGTGGGACACTATTCTCAGCAATATCCAGAGCATCACATGAATCTACTGTCCTGGTCATGAAGGAATCAGGGGCAATGAAAAAGCTGGCACACTGGCAGGTTAAACTATTGCAGGTGGCACAGTGATGAGAAGAGTGAAGAAGTGAGGGCTGAGTTAATTAGGAGTCATAGATACACTACAAAATGATGAGAATGCTGAAAAATACAATGTACATGTTCAGAGAATGACAGAAATTGCAATTAACATTTTATAAAGTACCCATTTTCAAAGGCAAAAAATCCCAGCTCGTATATATGTATGTGTGTGTGCATATATATATACCAGTATATGTAATCAATGGTGGGGGGTAGGATTGGAGTGATTAAGGGATGGTACCTCACGGTGAGAGGCAGTCACTTTGTCCTCATAAGAAGGCCTGCTTTCCTATGTGGTCACTTATATCCAGCTTACGCATGACTCCTTGTGTCTGCATATATATGAATGTCAGAGCCCCCCCCCCATCAGCCTTGAATGTCTAGCTAAACTACATAGAGCTTCTCTTAAGGAGGATGTTCCCCTCCATTAGTACACAGGGCTGTTGGTGGAGGAAGAGGATCGAATTATTCGACAACAATTTCAAAGGCAGGGACCCAGAAGGCATGGTATCAGGCCAAGGGTGCACTAGAGACAAGTTGGTAAGCGGTCAGAACTATTCAGAAAGCAATGGCAAACTACAAAATGTAACTGCCAAGAAATAATGAGTCTACATCAAAGAAACTCAAAGATCTGATGGTGAGGCCCTCAGACCAGGCAGATCAAACACGCAAACTGGGGAAGAGGGACGGCAGAACCGATACGATTATAGGTGATGACGGCTAAAAACTTGACTGTGATACTGTGGAAAGTCCTGCAATCCGTCTTAAGAAAAGAATTATAATTGCTACATGGAACTTCAACAGTATGTACCAGGGAAAACAGCATGTTATAGAAAGCAAAATGAGACGATTAGACATTCTAGGGATATGTGAACATAAATTGGCTGGCCAAGGATACTTCATAACCATAACTAGTGGAATGTTCATATATTCAGGGAAAGAGAAACATGGACTCAAAGGAGTCAGTATATTACTTTCAAAATGTATCCCCAGAACACTTTTGGGATACAACACAATCAATGATCTCATAGTGACAATAAGACTAAACAGAAGATCCAAAAACATCACCATCATCCAAACATATGCAATATCAGCAACAGAAGATGAAGAAATACACACTTTATCGTGATCTACAACAGACAATAGATAAAATACTGAAACAAGACAAAATAGTAATGAGATATTTAAATGCAAAAGTTGGACCAAGAAGCGCATGGAAGGAAAGACATGCAGTAGGACCTTTCGCTATGTGCCAAAGGAATGAAAGAGAGAACAACTAGTAGATTTTTGCATAGACGACAACTTGACAATCACAAACACTCTATTGAAACAAAACCCTAGATGACTGTTCACGTGAACATCACCAGATAAAGTTTTTTAGGCTGGCACAGAATTAACATTAAAAAAATTACAGGACAAAAAAGCGGGGTAAATGTCAAGAACACAAAATACTCAATAGTGTTACCTGTAGAGACATATTCTTAATATACTTGTTTTGTCAATGACTTATTTGTTACAACAAATGATATTTTAGTTTGGGACATGTCTGCATATACCGGTAGTACTCTTCCCTTTGAGCCAGTGGTCCGTCCATTGTTGTTTACATTTGTTTCGGATAATGTGTTCAGCTCTTCTACGGTTGGTGGCAATTCCTGGTTTGGGCATACTTGCTCCCTTTTTCACCAGTTTATCAGCACTTTCATTCATGCTGATACCTGTGTGACCTGGTATCCCCTGCAATGTATTATTGATGTTCTAGGATATGTTTGTAGCTTGAAGTATGTTGCTTATGGTTTTCTCTGCTGTTGGGTTCCAGTTTTCAAGGGCTTGTAGAGCAGACAGGAAGTCTGTGAATATAACTATCCACAAGGAGCAGATAACTCTGTGAGTAAAGTATAAAGAATCTTTACTCCTTTTCAAACTCAGGCAACACATGAATGTTGAGTCAATATACAGCACATTTTAAACCTGACCATTGTATAGACATCAATAAAAATTGTTAACATATCTAGACCTACAAAATATGATTACCCAATGGTTTACAATGTTGTTATCTATGACGTCCAGCCTGACACATCCGACTTTAGTATGGCTTCTTGGTCACTATGAGTCGACATGGGATGAGACAGCCAACTCCACCCCATAGTCGCCTGTCCTTAGTTACCACTTACAACATGCATGGATGGTAAACAGTGATGCTAGTCTTTACTCCAGGTAGCATACAACAGGTGTCATTCTTGTACAGCCCTTTTAATATATCTCTAAAGCTAACAAAGTTGACATATTGAGTTAGTGGAGTAACTACTCACTTCATGACAATGATTCCTTTTTTAGTGGCAGCATCAGCATCAATGTTGTCTACACCAGTTCCTGCCCGGCCTATGATCTTGAGATTTGTTCCTGCATTGATCACATCAGCTGTCACTCTTGTTGCTGATCTTACTATCAACCCATCATATTTCTAAAAAAAAGAATCAAATCTACTTCATATTTAGCAAAAACTTTACTAATAGTGAGCTTAGTACACTGGATTCCTAGATTAACCCAGTCAAAGAAAATGGGTACCAGATGTGGGAAAATAAAGTCGGTGTGATGCTAACCACATCATCCATATTGTTGTCCAATTAAAAATATGGGTCTAACTACATATTTCTCAATAAATCTCAGACAGCTCAAGGAAAACTTTTTATACTAATATTTATGTTTATTCTGCAGAGTTTATTTTCATAGCTCAAATCAGATAACAGTACCTTCACCAAACCAAAGATTGTCAGCAATGAATTCCATGACTAGTGTATTCATGTCTTTAACAAAAAAACTCTACACTCCCAATACTGCATTTTTCTCGTTAGGGAATTGCAGAGAGTTTGTAAGTAACTTGTGTAATAAAAGCTATATGCCCTTGCTAACATCACAACATGTACAGAATAAGCTTTTAAATTTACCCATCAACAGAAAACTGCCCAGTCATTTCCGGAGTCGTACCCTGGACCTGACATGTGTGGGACCAACACTCTAACCTCTCAGCCATGCGCTGTGCTGCACTATTGTCATTAAACCTGTTAAAAGTGGTGTGGTTTTTGTGTGCCATAAGATCAAAATTGACATATTGGTAGTGTGCATACTTCCATAGGGTGCATCATGTCCATGTGGCAACCAGAATCTCTGATCTTCTAGTTCAGGCAAATCATAGGAGAAGTTGGGAACTTTTTACAACCTGTCACCTGTAAAAATATCATGTCACATCTTGTCTCTATTTCTTACTTTTGTGTTCTATTAAATGATGCTGATACATGACGAAAATATGCAGGGCAGAAATTATCCTTTTGTGACAAGACACCTAGTGACGGTGAATGCTAGATGTGCCATCACTGGGGATTGGTCAACAAAACTGACAGGTGAGATAGTTAGTCCAGATGTGTGCTGTACTCACTGGCAGGATGTCATAATCCTAAGATACTAGAATGTCTCCCTTCATGGACTAAATGTGCATCCATAAACACCCCCTTACATAACCATGCCTTTGAGACAACCTTATGAGTCCAAATGTCCTCTCAGTTACACAACTGAAAAGAACATGTATATAATAGCCTACCCAAAATGTGTACCAATTTGTTGTCATTGTTTTGCAGAATTATAAACACAAGTTAGATAGCCCTTGATAACTGGTGTTAGCCTATATATAGGCCTACATCACTTTGTTGTGACTTTTTGTGTTTGTGATGACACCAACTAGTCACCTATCATGAACCGACACCCCCCTTTCTCTTGTGCCAACCTACCATTTTACATACCTTTGTTGTAGTTACGGGTGTCTCCTTCCACCACATCCTGTTGGAGGCTATTTTTATATTTAGTCGAAATGTTTTCTGTCACTGTGTCTTGTTGTTTTATGACTTAATTTTGTAACACTTATACTTATTTTTGTTTATTTTGATATATATAATATATAGGCCTAGACCCCATTAGGACTAATATTTTGCTGCTGTGTGGGGATGAACACTACAACCATCTCCTGCTAATTTATTGAATATTTATGATAAATTCATCACTGACTGGCTTACTTTGTGCACTAACGCCATGATGAGTTTGAATTGGTATTTTGTAGGCCTATCAATAGAGATTATATATTTTTATGCTATTGAATGATAGTATCATTTCCTAGATGTTAATAATAGCATAAAATATATAACCTCTATCTATTCTATTTCATTTATAATTAGTTGTGTCAGTGCTTAGACCTACCCTTACTGTTTTCCCCGGGTGGTATTGCATCAGCACTAATAATATAAATATTTAAAAGTAAAAACACGGCACATGTGAATCTGCAACTACTCACTGAACGAACACTTAGACAATAGTACTCAACTACTACAAGTCTTTTAAATAACTAACAACCAAATAAAAAACTACCCAGGCTTAACAGAACACGTCCCCACTCTTTCTGACTAGTCAATAAATCTAAACGACGTGAACTGTGAACAATTGATTTGATGATTGGCCTACGGAACAATGTCATTTTCTTATCTTTTTAAATATTTGCACAACGCATCCTAAAACAATTTTAATATGATAGTCTAGTTAAGTAACTAGTTAAAGTTTGTAGCCAAGGCCTACACAACCAAATCAGACTAAATATTATTTGGTAGCCTCCATTAACACTAGGCCTATTTTTTTTTATTTTTTTTAGTAGAAAAATATTTAGGTCTAAAACTAAAACTAGTAAAAACACAATCAAATCAATCAAAATCATCTGTCAAAATTATTAGCGAAAAAAGCATAGGTCTATTTACCGGAATTTCTTTTATGAGTTCATCTTTAGTTAGAGTTGTGTTCTGCACAACTGTTATCCCATTGTTCTGGAGAATATCAACGCACTTAGCATCAATATCGTCACTGATCAACACGTTCTGAATCTGGACAACCATACTTGCGTATCTCTGTTATCACTTTCTAACTTCGCGGCGCGAAAGCAAATGAGGTCTCAGTACGAGTTTACAGCAACTCTTATTGCACACAATTGATATCATTTACAGTGTTGCCAAATAGTTTTGTTAAAATTAAAAACTATTCTCGTGAAAAAACAACTCCCTTTTGTGCCACCAATATTTGTTATGATGGTGATACTGAAATGATCTCTTTAGCTAGTTAGTTAGTTAGTTAGTCGTCGGACATCATCACTGCAAACTGGACACGTCCATAGTTGCTCCGATCTCTCCTTGAGTGTATCCGCCATTACACTTCTGCTGGCAGTACCGGTCCTATGCTGGTTGACCATCATTCTTCTGCGCCTTCCAAAATGTTCACCTCTAGCAACACCGCATCTCAATCCCTGATCTTTAATCCTAGCCATTGAAAAGGAATCATCATCCACATTCGTCTCACTCTCGCGTGTTATATCTCTTAAGGAGTTCAAAACGTCAGCGCGATCCATTGCCCCATCGCCCTGTGCCACAATCGCGCATGATGCCAGTTGATCCGCTCTTTCATTGCCTCGAACGCCCACATGTCCCGGCACGAAAATAAATGTAACCACTTTCAAGCTCGCCTTTCTCAAGGCCTCAATCCACTGTTCGCGAACGAGACCCACCTGTACCTTCTTAATCATACTCATAGAGTCACTCAAGATGCAGACCTGCGTTACCTTCTGTGTGCGTAGCCTCTCAAATGCCTTGGTCACCGCCATAGTCTCCATGGTCATACTACTCGTAGTGACCGTAAAGGCACCATTTTCCTCCTTGATCGTTTTACCTGCGCGCTGAACTGTAAAGGCCCAAGCACTGCGAACATGCCTAATTACAGATCCATCAGTGTATATAATCACATCCACCTCTTTGGTATTCTCACCGATTAAAGCCTGCACTTCTTTCTCCACAGCTGTGGGACACCATTCTCTGCATTCCCTGCTAAGTGATATTACTACTCTCAAACAAGTTTCGAAATCTGTGGGTAGACCTATCCATTCCGCACCTGCTGCCACATCCTGTAATCTGCACACGCTTTGTATGACATCCTCGGCACGTTCCATCCACGACCTCCCTCTCTTGAGTCTGCTGCCTTTAACTTTCTGTATTTCGGAATGCAATGGGTGTTCCTTATCTGCATGTATTTGAAGGTACGCCCGTGCACGGCAATACTGTAATCTATGCTCAGCTGTTGGGCAGTCAAGTAGGTATCGCATAGCTCTTGTCGGTGTGTCTCTTGTGTATCCCAGAATGATACGCATTGCTGAATTCTGGATTCTATACAGTCTTTCGATCTGAGTTTGGCTAAGAGTCAGAATTGCCAGTGCATATTCCACCACAGCCACAACCAAACCCTGGTACAAAAGAAATAACAATCTCTGCTCACACTGCGCAGCAGCCATAACCTTCATTGCTGCTAAGCCTTTGCCTGCCCTTATGATAATGTGGTCAACATGTTCCCGGAAACTCAGCCTTCTGTCAAAAAACACACCCAGATATCTCATTGTGCTAGTTCTTTCTAAACTTTTCCAGGACAACGAAACTTGTGGCATGGGTGTCTTTACCATGTGATTATTCAAGGAAAACCACGTCACGAATGCCTTAGACGGATTAACCACTGCTCCCGTATCTCGACACCAAATTGTCAGTCTGTCCAGCTCCTTCTGTAGTTCCACGACGCACTCTTCTCGATTTCTGCCCTGTCTATACACCAGGATATCATCGGCATATGACATCGTTCTGCCAACACCTGTGATTTGATTGCCAGCTATATGTACTGTGTATACATTGAAAATTACAGAAGATAGAGGCGATCCCTGTGGCAGACCAAGTCTAATAACCGTTGGTGCAGATATTCAGTTACCACACTTTAAAAACTACTACCCTGTGCATCAGGGCGGCGCCAACCCACCTCACGACAAAAGGATTAACTGCAAGGTTTAACAGCTGGTGCATCAAGATATCCAAGGACATCCTATTGTAAGCATCCTCAATGTCTATTGCGACCGCACATGTCTCCATGCGCGAATCGAACCCCTCAAAAACATCCTGCGCAAATATGGTTGCACTCTGCGACGTCTTATTTCCTGAACGATATCCTCCTAACAATGTTGGTAAACACTTATTTCTTTCAAGATAACACGATACCTTCCAGGCCACAATTTTTTCCAAAAGTTTGCCAATCGTATTCTGCATTTTTATTATTCTGTAGCCTTGTATCCTGGTGTGGTCCTTCCCAGGTTTGGGTAGTGGAACTAAATAGCTGTGCAACCAGTCTTCTTTCACTGTGCCCTTTAGAATGCTACTATTGAACATGTCCGCCAACTCTCCCAACTCCTCATCCGTTCTCCGACTAATGTCATCGTATCTAATGCCATCTGGCCCTGGTGCTGTGTTTTTTTTTGGGTACTTTTCAGCGCCTTCCTGATTTCTTCAACTGATTAGCATATGGTTTTCCATGCTCAAGTTCTTACACGTGTCTGTGATCGTTTTCCTGATTTCTTGATATGCCTCCACATTTAGCTATGCGCAGGTAACTCTCGACAGTCTATAACCATTCTGACAAAAGTTGTTCTCAGTTGTATAACTGAGGCAACAGCCCGGACTCATATAATTCAAAGGTATGGAGTTGTAAGTGGGATCTATGCATGTTTAGTCCCGGATGGGAAGCATTCCAGTGAGTCGGTACCCCATGATTATCACACCCTGCCAGGGGCACAGCATCCATTTCTGGGCCGATTATCTCATTATTCTTCTGTCAGGTTTGTTGGCCGATCCAAGTTATGGAGCAGCTAGCATTTTCATTTCTCGTCACCAAGTGGTCTGCCACAAAATGACAAAGGTACAATGTCCGTTGACGTGCATTTCTTCGCCATCCATGGGAATTACTTGATAGAAAACAAAAGTAAGAAATTGAGACAAGTTGTAACAATTACAATTTTTAACAGATGGCGGGTTATTAGATTATCCCCCAATTTTCGCTATCGCATTCCACGACATACCTGGAAAGACAACAGTGGCCCAATTATTTTCACCCTGAACTAGAAGTCCAGGTCCGAATTCCACACTTGCGAATATTTGTCATAAAACATTGTATAAGATAACGAGGTACTTAAATAGAATGCATTCTCAAAGAAAAAATATGTATTTATTTTTCTCATAACTGGGTTTCTATAATATATAATTTGACTATATCTGAAATTACTCTACGACAGACAGTTCTAGTTCTCTGTTGGTTAGCAAACATTCGTTGCAGAACACAATATCGTTCATTTCTGGCCACTCCACATTTTAAGCCCAGTTAATTTATACATGGAAAAGGAATCAGCATCCTCATTAATTTCATTTGATCGTGCAATTTCTCTTAAAGAATTCAATATGTCGGCACGGTCCATTGCCCTGCCACTCGATACAGCGGCAGAACTTGTCAAACTATCCGCTCATTTCCTTGAACACTAGAATGACCAGACATACAAATGAATGAATACTTTGCTATCCTTAAGGAGAGTGACATAAACGACCTGGTTGGCGAGTTTAGCGGAAGCATCAAGAACGGTACGATCAAGGAAGATCACAGCTACCTATTGCCACTAAATAAGCCCAATAAAAACCACGTCCAGATCAACGGCTACCGAATCATAACGATGCAGAACACCGCAGGTAAACTTATTAAGAAGATTGTAGTACAGCACCTCGCTCGAGACCTGGAAGAGAGTTGCATTTTTCCGGGCACTCTCGGAGCTACAAGAGTCAGAAAGAAACATGGCACGATGTCGTTGTTTCCGCCTACGACGTATTCGAGGGTTTTCATGTAGGTCTGGAAACGTGTGCTGTCACGATTGACTCGGAGGACGCGTATAAAAGAGTGTCATTCGAATACCTCACAACACGCTCTTTATCTTCAATGTTTACCCTTTCGTTGTCAGATGATATCAGCAGTGTTACTCGAGAGGAAGGTGATTCTCAGGTGGGGTTGTTGGACATCTAAACCCATAACAATACGCTCAGGCCTTCCACAAGGATCTCCCCTCTCACCCGTATTGTTCAATGTTTACACCGTGACAATCACACAGCAGCGGCTCGACGGAAGAGGTAGAACACTGTCCTTTTCGGATGATATCCTGATATACAGACAGGAAAGAGATAGAACGGAAACTGTCGAATCACTGCAGAATGAGCTACACCGTATCGCCTCCTGGTGTGCTGATGCAAGGGCACTGATCAACCAAGAGAATGCTGTGGTGACATAGTTCTCTCTTAATAATCACATTGTGAAGTCTGCGGCACCAGCGGTGGAGATGAGAGGGTACAATGTAATAAGGAACTCATTCTTACAATACCTGGGAGTGCAATTCGATCGTAGTCTGTGTTTCCGGGAACACGTTGATCATGTTATCGCAAAAGCGGCAAAGAACTTTCAGCTTTGAGAGTGATGGCAGCGGCTGACACCCAAAAACAACAGCTCGTAAACTTATTTGAGGCTCTTGTCCTCCCTGTCATTGAATATGCAGACGCCACTATCACCGCCAGTCATACACAGATTGAAAGGCGGGAAACAATTCAAAACGAAGCGATGTTGATCATTCTTAGTTACACAATGGACTCACCATGTGTGTCTATGAGATATCTCCTTGATTTTCCGAGCATATCTCATAGACTTGATATTGTGCGTGACAGTGCATACATAAGAGTGAGTTCTGACAGAGACCACCCAATACACAGCGGGCTCCCTCGTGTGAAGGGAAGTAGGCTCAAGAGATGCAAATCGTGGGTGGGTCGGGCCGAGGATACCGTTAAACATATCTATGCGCCAGAAGACATAGCTCCTGGCGAAGAATGGATACATATTCCTACGGTATGTTAAGACTGTCAGTCATTACGCTCAACGAGAACGCAGAAAACATAGCCACTTAAACGTGAGGTCAAGGCACTAATCTGCGAGAATACAGATGACACAGATTTGATTTACACAGACGGGTCGGTCATCCGTCACCACCGATGCGCATGGGCAATTACTGCCAGATCAAAAGAAAGAACAGTACACGAAGCCAGTGATGCCTTTACCGCAACAACGAGCAGTCTAACAATGGATTTTTTCGCCGCAACGTAGGCACTTTACTGGCTGGAATCGCAAGCCTATTCCCATGCGTGCATACTAAGTAACTCATTGAATATGATTCAGAAAGTCAAAACAGGTGATATACGTAGGGAATGGGCTAATGGGCTTGAGGGTAAAGGCAAAGGGAAGCGAGGAAGATGTAGGTAGAAATACAAGTGGAAGAGTAACATCACAAGATGGACAGGTTACGGTCTAGCAGAGTGCACTACCAAAACAAGAGACAAGAGTCATTAGAGAGAGCTAAAATGCGGGCATCACTACGAAAACTGTAGCAAAGCACTAAACTGACAACTGCTACATTTAAACGACTTCGTAATGTTAATCTCTGACAACATAACAGCAGACATAATAAAAACTCTAAATTAATTTGGTGTGAATATTATCATAGAACTTTGCAATGACATATATGAAACATGCTACATACTTAAAGACCTAACATCATCAGTACAGAATATAGAACAATAAGTCTAATGAGTCTTAACTAAAATACTTCTAAAGATAATACATGAAAAAATTAAAAACAAGAAAGAAACGAGGGTCGACGAAGAACAATTTGGTTTTAGGAAAAACAAAGAAACCAGAAAAGCTATACTTAGTATCGACTAGTGATAGATAAATATATAGAAGTCCAAAAAAAGTATCTATATTTGTTTCATAGACTACAGCAAGGCTTTTGACAGCGTCCAACATGAAAAATTACTCAAATGTCTTCAAGAAATAGGCATAGATGGAAAAGACTAATTAGAAATATATATTGGAAACAGACGGCATTAATAAGGTGTAAAATAGCTACTCACCATACAAAGAAATAAGAAGATGAACTATGCAAGAAGGATTTCCAAAAGCCAAAAAGCCCCGCTCTTATCGATTATATTACTCGTATATTCATTACTTTCATTACTACATGTTTTCCTGTTAAGGCTATGAAATTGTCGCCGCGACGTGTACAGGAAGAATTTTTTACTGCACCTTCGAAAGATACAAATCCTTGTCCCATCCGTGCATTGAACCCGAGACCTCAGGATTCTGAGGCTGGCGTTCTAGGCCACGGCCACGCGCATCACATCGATTATATATTCACCAAAACGTACTCAAAAGTTTTGTGATTGTATACTACGGAAGTAAGTGAATATATTCACCACCGTCAGTGCCACGTTATTTACCTTTGTGCAATGTTCGTGACAGATTTTCCAGATGCTGACTGGTCGTATTGATAGTAACCCCTCATCTTCTTGGCGCCAAAGTTGGTACAGTCAAATCCCATTATAACAACTTGGTCCAGACCCAATGAAATATGTATGTAATAATAGAAATTCGCTATAGACAATACAAACAATAAAATAAATATAAATGGGGATTGTGAAAAGTGTTGTTAAAGAGAGGTCATCGTTATAAAAATATAAGCTATATAAGTATTCAACTGTACATTCTTTGGAGAATCGAAAGATTGAAAATCTTTGTTTGCTTTAAACCGCTAAAGGTTGAACTATAAGCATTAAATGGTGTGGTGGCGGAGCCCGAAAAGGAAGCAAAGAATAGCAACATTCTTTACCTTCCATTCATTTCATATCGTAAGAAGTTCCTATACTATGAAGTGGAGTAGAGTGAGATGTCACATTCTATAAAGGGTTAAAGTGACCCAAAATTCATGCTGAAATAGGATGTGTCAGGTCGAAAGGTGCATATATCTCAGTTAAGTTATAAACAGGGGATCTCCCTAGCATAGTAGTTAAGATATTCTCTTGTGTTAAAGAGGTCATATGTTCAAATCCGGCTCGTATTGTCTTGTCTACATACTGCTAATATGCAGGAATTTGAGAACAAAAGCTGAAGAAGAAGAAATGGCAAGGGTAAACACTAAATCGATTGCGAAAGGCACTAAAATAACATTTATAAAGAAATAGAACTTGATAGAGAGATAGAGACGAAATGCTAAAAGGCAAATGCAGTAACATACTAACTGTCACCACTACTTCTTCATCTCAAGATGAAATGTTTGAGGAAAGCTGTAGGAGTCACCAGGCTTGATAGATTAAGACATCAGGGAAAGAACAGGCATAACACCTTGCACAAAATACATAGAAAGGCAACATGTCAAGTGATTTGGTCACGTTATGAGAATGCATTGCGACAAGTTGCACTTACAGACATATAACCAAATGAGATCAGGGTACAAAGCCAGAGGAAGACAACGAAAAAGATGGATAGAAAACGTCAGAGACATCTTGAACAAATACGATCATAGCACAGCCTTGGAACATAGCTGAGCTCCAATCACCCCTTCGCTTAATTCGACAAGAGTAGATAACATGTGGAAAGACAAAACACAAATAGACTAAAATGGCAACACTGATCAGCTGTGTAAAGGTTCTCTACCATTGGTTATCATCTGCCAGTCGAACCACGGACTTTTATTGGTTAGTCAATGCGCATTAATATTGCTGTTGAGATATTTGGTTAAGTAAATCTTTAAAATATTATTATTATTATTATTAAATAAATATACATTTTCCCAGATACATTTATAAATATATTTTGGGTCGTTATTTACCTAAATAAGTTACGTTATACGGTTTCAGAGTAGATAATATAGTATATCGAATACACGTGAAAGATCAAAGTAACATTAAACAATGCCCTTGGGTCACGCGATGAAAAACATTTAGGTTATAGGTTCAAATGTTATATAACTTTTAACCCTTCATGGTCATGTTTGATATCACCAATGATCCTAGCAAGGAGTGTAAATTGAAAGATATTTATAATTTGTGCAATAAAACACTCCTCCTATTTTAACACAGCAGCAACATAAATCAAACTTCGTTATGATTTTTAAAAAAAAAAGTCATTGGCTAACAAACTTTTCCCTCATTCCTCAGTTGGAGCAAGACGAGGATTTGTAACTATCCAATGAACTATTCCTTGGTCACTAACGGCGTAGACATTGTATGATAAAACTGTTTCATATGGCAACATTTTTTCTTGCGGTGTGGTAGGCCTACAGTGGGAAGCTAAGTAAAATAGGCATAGGCCTATATTTCCTGCAGAAAGTGGGAAATTAGAAGCAACAGAGATGTGGTTTTACAGAAGAATGCTGAGAATACCATGGGCTGCCAGAAAAACTAATGTAGAGGTGTTGAAAGAGTCAAATGCGAAACGGACCTTAATCAACAATATAAGAAAAAGGCAATCTTCTTTTTTTGGTCACTTCATGAGACAGGCAGGTTTAGAGAACATAGTCACAACAGGCAAAATTGAAGGCAACAGAGACAGAGGGCGACAACCTGAGAAAATATTAGTTTTACAACCTGGCACGGCAAGGAAACAACAACGACTTTGATACATAATACTGTGGACAGAGAGCTGTGGAGAGCCATGATTGCCAACGCTAGCCGGCATATCACCTGATGATGATGATTTCCTGCAGACTCTCTCCAGCTGGATTTCCTATAGACCCTCTACATTTCAAGTATTTAAGAATCGACGTCATTGCACCCCTGCAGACCCATATACCTAAATCGTGATCCTCAACAGTACTTATAAGACCTATCAACAGGACCCCATTCGTGACGTTTTTGATTATTCTCGTTGATCACTTTGTAGGCCTATATACTTGGAATCGCATGACAAAAATGCGGACCAACAGATTGCACAGAAATGGGCATCCTAGGTCATGTTTACGTTTTAGTTTGGGAGAAGGTTGTGCATAAGTGATCAGTCTCTTTTAGCAGAACGTGAAGAGTAGGTATGCTTATCGTTTCAATTGCGGACGGATTATTTAAGCGCCTAATTCAATTCCTCTCTGGTCCTTTTCTGCATGTTCCGCGCTTAATCCCAAATGTCTTCAGTCTCTGTAATATTTTTTCGACCAGTGAATTAGCATTTTCCACTAGGCGATCCAGTATTCCTTTTCAGATCTCACCTTTGTTCATATTCAAAGTGCCCATCGTAGTTGCTCTTGTAAGCAGCGTGTCAGCTCGATTATTTCTAAACCCTTCAGAATGACATGGGCAGTACGAGTAACTGAAGAGCAGACGTATCCATGTACTATGCTCACTCATGTTGCAGCCATCCACTTTGGACCTTCCGAAGCATGGACTAAGATATGGACACAATAAAAGGTCTGTTCCACGTGGTTTCCGAGAAGCATGGTAATGGTGCAATAACTGCCTTCACCCCCATTAGCATACTGGAGATTGTTGTCACATAAGCTTTGTTCTATAGGGCTATGATATTACAACTCTTACTCATATCAAGTCATTAAACAAACCAACACATTCAAATACTTAGGCGTAACATTATCTTCAGATGGAAAGATGGACACAGAAATAGACATTCGTTGTAGCAAAGCGAATCAAATACTGAGTCAATTATCCCCTTTATTGCAACACAAAATGCTACCAATGACCCCCTCAAAAAAAAAAAAAAAAAACTTATCCAAAGTATCTTCATTCCAACTCGGCGCTACCAACGTCAAACATGGTCAAATCTTGTTGACGGCATCGGCTTTATGAGTGAGTTCATTTCCAATTTGTGTTCAAGGAGCTTTTGCTCTAGAACATTATTTTTGGGAATGATGCCGTGTCTTCTATCTGTTGTTGCTGGTAGTTACTTCCATGTTTTAATAGCTGATCTGCTATCTCGTTTCCCCTGATTTGTGAATGACCCGTAATCCATCGGAGAACGTTTGCTTAATTGGGATAAGAGTAATGTTAGGACCTTCAGGTGGGATTGGTTTGGGTTCAGGAGCTTGCAAAGAAGATTTAGCATAGGTAAGGATCATTACTCTAACTCCCCCCCCCCCCGGTGGGATGATTCCAGCAGCAAAACTGTTGCTTCATTGATTGCTTCACACTCAGCTTTGAAATATGTAGAATGAACACGAGTGGGTATTGATTTCTCGAGTTTGCCGCTGTTTGACCATTCTATATAGATGCACCTACGACCATTTCTCACTGCCTCCTCAATTGAACCATCTGTATATACTCTGGACCAAGATGATTTCGGGTAGTCATTATGGAGAATCTTCAATACTAATTATTTTAAGCCAACCATTCCAATAGGGTTTGTTATAAAGTCGCGTTTATTACCATGACATGACTACTGAAGACTTTTGTCTCATCATCGGCATAAACCAGAGGGGAACACAATTTTTGCGTAGTCAGAATGGATATTTTTTTTCCATGTATTTGGGGGCCAATAAGTTATGTTTTTTTCTCCAATCCCCTGGAGCTCCAACTCGCTGTGCAAAAATTTTAAACTGTGGTTCAGAAGACCTTATCATACACAATTATAGTAACAATTAATGCATAATGAAATATGATAGAAATCACGAACTTTTAACACAAAGTCACAGAAAACATGAACGTAATAAAAAGTGACAGAAACTATCAACTTACAATACAAAGGAACATAAATCATTGAACTTGTAATACACAGTGACAGAAACAATCAACTTGTAATACACAGTTACAGAAACAATCAACTTGTAATACACAGTTACAGAAACAATCAACTTGTAATACACAGTTACAGAAACAATCAACTTGTAATACACAGTGACAGAAACAATCAACTTGTAATACACAGTGACAGAAACAATCAACTTGTAATACACAGTGACAGAAACCTCTTCTTATTACAACTTCTTATGTCAACTTATTTTTTCATAAATTCATATTTTTTACGATTTACAGATGCGTATTTTAATAAAAACATCAGTATTTAGCAATAAAAGACCCTTTCCCCCATTTTTGGGGGCCCCATCAATACGTTCAAAACATGCATGTGAGATAAAAATGTCAATATTAGTAATGATTACTGAAATTTAACACGAAATGACATTTTTGCGGGGCCTGAAATCCCTATCAATACGGGAAATCTGTACTGGTTGACACCTACATATGGTCCATGCCACGTGGCGTTGGTTATCATATTTTTCCACAACTTTCAATTTTGTGTGATGTAATTATTTACAATATAGATGCTTGTATGCTACAATGCCAGGTTGTCAAGCATCTTCTCTCTTGGTTTTCCCATACATCTCCTGCTCTTCAATTTGCCTGTTGTCATGATGTGTTCCATCTTTACTCTTGTCATGTTCAAGAAACTGTGAACTGTATCTTTCTGATGCGGGTAAGAAACTCTCATTTTGAATTAATTTCTTTCAAGATATCATCAATACACTTTTAAAAATCTGTCTATGATATTCTGAACATTATTTTATAAAACCACATTTTGTATATAATTTGTCACTATTCTGCTTATTACCAAAGATTCACTTCTATATATCAGAATTAGTTCTATATAGTGTCTGTGTATTGCCGGGGTCCGAAAGGGGAGTAAAGAATAGCAACACTGTTTACCTTCCATGCATGTCGTAAAAGGCGACTAAGGAAGTTATGGGATGGAGTTGGCTGTCCCATCTCATATAGGGTCAGTGACCCAAAGCCATGCTGAAGTCGGATGTGCAGACCGAAAGGCGCAAATATCGCAGCAATGTTGTAAACAATGACACAATGCATTTTGTTCTCCGGACTACATCCTGCTAATCTGCAGGAGTTTGAGAACGAATGCAGAAGAAGAAGTTCTATATAGAAACTATTAACAGAAACCATTAACCAATAATACAAATCGACAGACAAAAAAAAATTAACTTATACTATCAAGTGATGATATGATGAAGTGACCCAAAACAGTTAATTTTTCTTGATTATTTTTATTTTGAAATGACATTTTAACTTATTTAGCCAAAATAAAAATGTAGATATTTGTGTGAATGGTGAGAATGTAACAATGACTTATGTTGAAAGTCTTCATAAAAAACTAAACTGAAAAGGCACATTGAAAAAAAACTATGTTTAGAGTGTACATATACAAGAACTAGGTTAAAAATTTACATTAACAAAATAATTATGAATTGAACATTAACAAAATTATGTAGAAAGTGTATATTAACAAGAGTATGCTTAAAGTTTACATTAACATTAGCAAAAATATGTAAACAACTCAACTTCAAATCAATTTTGAAGTGTTTTTTGACAAAACTGAACCGAAAGTGAACATTAAAAATATTGAAAATGTTCAACAATTCCACCATGCTGCAAGTGCAAACATTAACATAAGTGAAACTGTGTTGAAGGTTAACAACAAAGCAATTTTGAAGTGTACTTAAAGTTCAACCAAAAGTGTACACTAACAATATTAAAAACGCACAACAATTGCATGTGTTGCAAATGTACATTAATAAGAACATAAGTTTTACTTTAAGTAACATCAAGTAAACTATGTTGATAGTGTGTACTGACAAGTTCGAATATTTTCACTGATGAATTTAACATTTCTTTCCACAGAATGCCCGCAGAGAAAAGTGACCCACTATTAATAGGTTAATTGTTTTGACTGAAATTTTCATCACCGGGATTTGCCTATATCTAATACAGTATACAAAAAAAACATTTTCTACTATCATTTTCCTAATCCCAGCAGTCTATATAAGTATACAGTTTACTTCCTGAATCCACCAATAAATTTCAGCTAACCACATTTATTACAGATTGACATAGAATCTATGAAATATGGTAAAATTATAGACACTAGAATTACTACTTTCAATGGATCAGGGTGGCCCACTCAAAAGAATATCAATGTGGAACAGGAATACAGACCTCCTGAACACATATTCCAAGACTGTCCAGATTACAAAGAACTGTGCTGCAATACATAGGCACATTGGATTGAACAGAGGCACAAACTTTAGGGCAGCCGCTCTGACCTGGAGCTTCGTCCTAGGGACTGAAGATCTAGCAAGACCAAACAAATCCTGAAGCAGAAGATGACTACTTTCAATAGTAAAATGACAAAAATATAGCATGGTTTAAACATCTATTTCAACATGATTTCCTGTCACAATGATCTTCCAGGGAACAATTAAAAGTGGAAGAAGCAGAGGAGGCAAAAGAAAATTATGGGCAGACAAAAGAAAAAAATTGTATAGGTCAAAACTTTTCCACAGTAATCTGCATCATTGAAAATATAAATACTCGAGGACAATATGTTGACACATACTATGCTGTACTCCTATGACCACGATAGGTTTGTGGATGGAGATCAATACCAGATAATGCTTGTATATGATAGACAAAATCAATATCTAACTTTTATTGTAAAGAGCTCAGGAAATATGATGATGGACAGGAAAAAGTCCTCTAACTACACTGGGCAGGTGGTGCTCAAGAGTCCAGAAAGTAGGCCACCTAGAAGATGAAACACTACACAAAGCCAGAGAAATTGGTGTTCATGAGCATACCTTGTTTGATTATTTTCCTTTGCTGTGTTGATCAGTTTATGTTTATCATTTATTCATCATCAGGTGCCATGCCGGGTGGCGTAGGCGGTCATGGCTCTCCACAGCTCTCTATCCAAAGTATTAAGTATCAAAGTCGTTGTTGTTTCTTTGCCGTGCCAGGTTGTCAAACTGTCTAATATTTTCTCACGTTGTCACCCTCTGTCTCTGGTGCCTTCAATCTTGCCTGTTGTGATTATGTTTTCTAAACCTGCCTGTCTCATGAAGTGGCCAAAAAAAGAAGATTGCCTTTTTCTTATATTCTTGATTAAGGTCCGTTTCGCATTTAACTCTTTTAACACCTCTAAATTAGTTTTTCTGGCAGACCATGGTATTCTCAACATTCTTCTGTAGAACCACATCTCTGTTGCCTATAATCTCCCACTTTCCAGTTTGTTTATTGTCCAAGACTCGCACCTATATGTTAGTATAGGGGTTATATAGCACTGCAGAACTCTCTTTCTCACCTCTAATGACAAGGTCATATTACACAGTATATTTTTCATTTTTCTGAATGTTGTTTTTGCCTGTCCTATTCTGCATCTTATTTCTGTTGAACTTCTTCCATCTGCTGTAATAATTGTACCTAGATATTTGAATTGGTGGACCTGTTTTAATACTATATCATTCACTATGATCTTGCAAGGTGTGTTATTTTCTTTCTTTGATCATTTATTACTTTACGTTAATTTATTTAGGGTTATTTGTGTAAAACACAACTCTCCTAATCCTAATTAAATTAATATTTAGATTAATTATCCCTAAAATAAGCAGGTAGACATCTGACCAGGGATTGGACCAAATAAACTTGCAACATAAAGAAGCTGTGACAGAAATCTTGAAGAAATAGCATGCCAGTATGTTTCATACAATACTTTCATCATCATCATCAAGTGCCGCCTCCGCAACGAATCTCCAACATCTCCTGTCTCTTGTCTTGGTGGTGCACTCTGCTAGACTGTAACCTGTCCACCGTGTGATGCTACTCTCCCACTTGTATCTCTGCCTACCTCTTGCTCACTTACAGTACAAGGAATATCACAAATATAGAGACTTCCTAGTTAACATTATGTTCTAAGTGGTGGTAAAATCCTGGCCATCCCAAATAAACATACTATTACTAAATTTCTGGTTCTTAAGTGGAAAGTGGAACATCAAACCACAATCATCATTCTATATATTCTGGGATGTCATCTTTACCTTTCCCATTTAGGTTCAGTCCTTTCTGATTTATTAATCTGCTACTGTTTTTTTGGTCTTCCCATAATTTTTTTTATACTGTGGGTTTCTATCCAGTTTATGTTTGATTATGTTGTGAAGTTGTTTTTTCTGTGTCCAACTCATAATTATATTCTCACTGTGATCTCCATCTGAAATTGTTTATTACAAAATATGACTGCATTAGCAATATAAAAACGTGTATGATTTTATAAATGCATGGCTGTGAAAATATCTATGTACAATGGATAAAAATGCTAAATTTGTGCATTTTAATGACTTATATTACATGTAAGAAGGCACAGTTTGAAGTCATTCATTATTACAACATATTTACAGAAGATGTATCAATATCCACTTGGTAAATGCACATGTCTTGACTGAAGACGTATACAATTGATACTGGTCACGTTAGGCAACAAGTAGCATCACGGGATCAGATGAAAATAGGATCAAGGGCTCAGATGAAAATAGGATCAAGGATTCATATGAAAGTAGAATCAAGGGTTGATATGATGAGCACTTAAAGTAAAACTTATAAATTATTTAAATTGAAGGAAGTGTCTTTTATCTATATCCCTCTTATGAAGACAACTTTTACCTCTGTACTGCTATCAAAAGATTTTTACAGACTTTAACTTTGCAATAAATCTTCAATGAATTTGATTTTTTATTTTGTTATCACTAGTCTTTTCATGTTGTTGAATGTAAATAACCCAAATATCGGAGGATGTCTGACAAAAATATTTCTTCTCCACTAACCCCCACCCCGTTCTTGGCAGTACTATTTGGTGTCCCCTTTCTATAGTTTTGCATCTTTCGTCTTTTAGTATTTCAAAATTTATACATATTGAACGCATCAATATGCACTTCTTATTAATATTGTGTTGCGTTCGATTTGTCACTGGGTGATGATTTTCTGGTGAGAGAAATCATTCTCCCAGCCAATTTGGTTAAATCCATTATGGTTTTGTATTCTTAACTGTTTTTGTTGTCTTGATAAGGTCCCAATTGGACAGACACATTGACAATTCTATTTGTTCTTTGTTTTATTGTTATTTTCTATATTTCATTATTTTATATTGACAGTTTTCTAGTAACCTATTTACCTTATTTGCATTTACCTTTGTTGAATGTAATTACTAAATAAGATAGTTGTAATTTTTGTATGCACTTCAATGGTTCATATATGTATAAACTGAAATAGAATGCTAATCTCAATCATTTAAAGGAGGGGGGAATGGAGATGAGAAAGCAAAAGCCAATGAATAACGGGGCAGACTACAATACAATAGAATTATATACCAAAAGTGAAAAATCTTCCTTTATTATTTTCTCTTTCACTTTTGATCAACAGGAGTATTAGTAACATTATTAACATGAGTTAACTTTTGAATTATTTTGGACTCATTAATACAATTCACAACAGAAATTTGTTTGTATAAAACTTTTCTGTAATGATCATACAAATGCCAATATAATTTAATAAACATTGAATCTAATCAAATAAACAATAATAAACAATCCCAGTAAACTTTTGTACTTTTTTTTGCAGAAAATGAAATGAAATAAATGTCAGGGGGTAGGCAATTTTTTAATGCAAATATTTCCCTTGGCTTTAATTACCCATCAGGGGTTGGAGGTTGAGATATTTAATTTAGCAGAGTTATATGGGTGAGGCTCTCAGAGGATAGCACACATATCTTTGCATCCAGTAGCAGTCCTCGTGACTGTAACAGACTTACCACATCTCTAACAAACTTATAATTATGTTACTCATTTTGTATCTAGGACTCAGCCCACAGTCAGTGATGTCACACAATTACACAAAATTTTGTATTTGCAGATTTTATAAAAAGTTAGATTGTAATCTCATCTATGGGGGATTGTACCCAATAATATAATTAACTGAAGTGCACTCTGTTTTTGCAAATAACTTGTATAAAAATACTAGTAGTTTACACTTAGTCAAAGACTCTCTGTGTAGAAAGTTTACATTTAAGGAATCACACATCGCTGAGAGTCTCAGGCTTTTGGACATGGCAGAATGCTTTGGAGAAAAACTCCACTGCACATAGAAAGTAAAAGCTAATTGCTCATAATTTCGGGGATTGAATAAACTTGGTCAAAGATATAGAACAATTTTTAAAAAAATATCTAATAAAAGTTATGGAAATAATAATGTGAACTGATAAAGAAAGA
Organism: Meghimatium bilineatum; assembly: GCA_034231615.1. Lineage (NCBI taxonomy): Eukaryota > Metazoa > Mollusca > Gastropoda > Stylommatophora > Philomycidae > Meghimatium > Meghimatium bilineatum. The sequence continues at coordinate 65,913,489 of CM067298.1, forward strand.
CATGACAGTGGAAGACATATGTGTATATTTTCCTATGTAAAATGATTTGTTTAAATACAGTAGGTAGACTCTCAGAAATCCTGGATATATCAAACCAGTGTTGTGCCAGATTATAGAATAGTCTCATTACTGAAAGGTTGTGAAAATAAATAGTATTTAAATAACATAAAACTACTTGTATATCTTACTTTCTTTTTCATATTTTTTTTACCAAATAATAAATAAAGCAAGAAAGTTAACTCCACTTCAGATACAAACAGAATATTATACATTTTAAAACTCTACTAAAGTAAGATAGCACAATGTATTTGCATATTTTGTACAAATTAAAAAAAAAACCAGAATACATAATTTGTTTGCTTCACTCAGATATGCAGTGAAATGTTCATCACGCAGGCAAGAAACACATCTGAAAATACCAGATGATTCAACAAGCCATAGTAATGTGTGGTCAGATTATAGAGAGTATACTGTACACTTTGTGTCTGTTATGATTGCGATCTTTAGTTATGCCGCAGAACTTTTGATTTTCCGATTAAAATATACAAAGAATATTTACATAAGTCAGGCACATTGAAAAAAGTGTGGATGGGCCAAGTTAAAATGAGGCTGCAATTATTAAATGTAAAAGATTTCTTCGAGTAATCATATTAACAATCCATATAATAAATTGGTGGGAATTGATGGAATAACAACTGAAGGCCTCTGGAGAGACTGGAGTAACTTGGTTACTTCAGAAAGACTTGAAAAAAAGGCGAAAAAGTCCTCGTACCTTATTAAAAATTTTTTAACAATATTTTTATTTGATGGTTAGACCATATAGTCAATATGTCCTGGTCATATATGCAGACATGATTCTTGTCAAAAACAATACTGCAGGGAACCGTCAAAGGGGGGAGAAACAGAGGAGGGCAAGTAAAGATATGGACAGACAACATCAAGGAATGGACAGGACAAGATTTTTCCCCACTCATCCGCATCATTGAAGATAGAAATCGTTGGAGGACTTTGTGTGCTGAAGCATATGTGGTACTCCTACTACCCTGACTGGTTATGAGTTTATAGATAGATAGATAGTCAAGGACTTTGTGAAGTGCTCCACAACAGCCTCTCAAGTCCAGGTGCAGTTGATTGCTGCGGAAGCTACTGTCCAGCTGATACTAAGCTTCTTGCATCAAATGAATCATGCACAATAGCGCCCACAGCAACATCTTCACAACAAGAGGTACCCCTGTTTCAAACAAAGCTTGCTACGGGAGCGACCAAGTGCTTGGCGGTATATCCAGGTATTGTTCGGCTATATAAAAAGCAAAGATTTCTCATGAAGACTTCATGAGGGCAATTGATCACAGACCAGTTTTGGATAGAGGAAGACATTTGCATGTCATTCTTTGGGATGGAGATGCCTGCAGCAAACAACCAAACCCACAATGCCAATTCATCCTAATGAAACAGTGAAACACCTCCTTCAGATAACCTTAACAGTTACTAACATGGATCACCAAGTCAACTTCAGAAAACCTCCACTTTTTAAAAAATGGCACTGTGTTGAAAAGAGTAGAATTACTCATCAGCATTTGGATATCGATAAAAACAACAACAACATACCATATAGTAACATGACTACATCAACTTAGTATTTATCGCTTCTTGGTTGTGTTACTCTCCACCTTGTTAGATATTCTCTGGCAGTTTGGTTATTTACACTTGGAAAGAAAGAGCTGTCCCATTAGATTGACAAAGAGCCATCATAGTACCAATACGGAAGAAAAAAGGAAGCAAGCAAGATTGTGGCACATACAGAAGTATTTTCCTGCTTAGCCATGTCGGTAAAATGTAAGCTAAGATTCTCGACCTGTGTATATAAAGAAGGGAGCAAAACTTGAAATTCAAGCATGGTGACATTTTAATATGACTGATACATAGGACACGAGAATTGAATCAGCAATGATTCATAAAATCATGTTTTTTTAGTTTACTGTCTCAGCCAGCAACCCATGAAAAACCCTTTATTATCCCATCTGGGGTTCCACCCAAGGATTAGAAACCCATGCTATGGAGCAATGGTTCTCAACATGGATCACCTTGGACTCTGACCATGAAGGAAAATTTTGAAATTTGGGATGGGGGTGGGTGTCACAGGAAGATAACTACTTGAAATAAGGGTTACAGTGATAGAACTTAAAAAGCCTTGATGACTTGTAAAGAAAGTCAATGACTATTTTTTAGGCATTGAGACAGTGGGCATTGAATTTGTTCCAAATGGGGAGCCACAGGCCAAAAAAAAGGTTGAGAAACATTGCTATAGTGGTTCAAAGTAAACCAAAAACCTTGCAGAAGTTGGATTTGTCAGGCCAAAAAGTGCAGATATCACAGCCAAACTGTAAACCATGACACAACACATTTTGTTCTCCAGAATACATCTTGCTAATCTGTAAAAGAATGATAAGTAGAAAAGAGAAGCTAATAAATTCACAAAATTAAATAAACTGAAATTCCAGGATGTCTGAGGTGTAAAATTGGGAGGTTATAGTATCAACAAGCAAAGATACATTAAAAAAACCAGCAATATCATAGCAAAAGTATCAAAATGAAGTCTAAAGGTGAAACATACAAATAAAAATCAGAAGATTTTCTGCTAACAATTTAAAGCAATAATTTGTTCACATCCTACTTTATATTAATCAATGGTATTTAAAATACTTTAAGAAATTAAAATATATATGATAGTATTTGAAAAAACATTCACATCTTGACAAATGATATATCTCAATTTGAAAATATGAGGCAATATTTATATTATCAGATACCGGTAGATTATTTTGTCCTCAGGTAATTATGGGTGTATATGCTATTTCAAGCTCAATTTTGAATATACATTGTAAAAATAAACAATAGCTTAAGCTCATCCACATTAAAGCTCTCAGCAGTGAGTAAACATTCGGCATGAAAAGGTATCAAATAATTGTGAAAAAAGAGGGGGCGGCAAGCAAGAAGCAACAGTTTATTAAAATGTTTACATTTAAGGCCTCAAATCTTTCAGTAAACTATTATCAGCAGTACATATATTCAGCTGAAATACACTGTAAAAGGAAAAGTACTAAATCACATTAAAGATATATAAAAAGTGTATATATGGCTTTGAGGCTGGAATGTGTATAATAAATAAGGAGCAAAACAATAGATTTGATATATTGTGCTTAAATTTAACGAATAGGTTGCTATATTTCATACTTTATATCACATGACTCGATACAATAACAAACATGAGCTTTGGAATGAAATCAATACAACAATTAATATAGCTTGAAATACATAAAGTTCAAATGAATAGGACACAAAGATGAAGCAAGTTAACAAAATCAGAAATGTGTTTACTTGGGAATTTACAAAGAAAGAGAAGGCAAGGAAGCTTAAAAACACCAGATAGCAGGATGCCAGAGAAATTGAGGCTAAAGAAATTAGCTCAAAATAAAATAAGTGACAGATTCATCTACATGTTCAAAGGAGAAACTGCGATAGATAAAAGATGAATACCTATGGTATTAGTATGGTATTATTGGAGCACCACAAATCAAGTGGTTTTCACACGCATCCAGACTACCAACAGACAGCATGCAACAGATGGCCATGATGCATAAACATCACAGCTATAAACCCAGAGGCAGACCATGTAAAAGATGGATCAAAGAAATCAAAGAGGCCACAGGAACAGGCTTACAAACAGCACACAAGAAGGCCATCTCCAGAAAACTCTTCTACCTCTGACGTCACAAGGCAAACAAGGGCCACAGAGTATGGATATATACACAGCTATGGTATATTTCAGAGAAAAGAAGAGATGGATATGCTAAACATCTTTGTATATCAAGAAGAATAGTAGAAAGTAGTGCAAGATGAGCACTGATCATGAATCTTCAAAGATGAAGCTAAAAAAAAAAACTAGGGAAAATAGTTGACTATAAGAGGGATGTGTTGGTTATATGAGGGATAACAGCCTGAAAGGTGCAGATATTGTAGCAAACAAAGCTGTAAGCCATGACACAATGCATTTCGTTTCCCGTATTACATCCTGATAAACTACATAGTGCGAGAACATACGGAGACGAGGAAGAGGGATAGGCATGATATGGAAATAACTAAAATGAATTCATATGAAAAGATGAAAATCTTTTTAAAGATATCTACTCTACGGGAAATTCGATTCTTTTTTTTAAAGCAGTGAATGTATGCATCTAAAGTTATTTCTCATCTGTCAGTTGCCATGCAGAGATAAATGGAATAATTTTCTAGATAAAAATTTGACTGTATCTTGAACAATAACAGTTTTATCATCAGAAACTTCATGATATTCACACTTCCAATAACCTTCTTTTAGAAAAATCACAGGTCAGAATAAAACATCTAGAATTGTTTGTTACAATTATTTTTTTGAAAGTATCACATAAACCATCATTATCCTTTTTTCAACTGAAATGAAGAGTCACAAATGAAATTACTCATTCCTTCATTGAGTCTTCCTTTATGGGACAAATATTGAAATTCTCTGACAGTGAATCTATTTGTTTTATATAATAATCTAGTTAAGTACCGTAAGGAATATAGACTAGATAAAGCTAAAAATTAACCCATAGCATTTATTAATGCTGTAGAGGTGTGAGATGTAAGCGATCTCACATTTCAGTGGCTCTGCTATATGAGGGCGGTAGCAATCTCCTCTCCCTCGCAGAGGGAGAGATAGACTAGATATGATCATTTAAAAAAAATATCATAATCAGCAAAATGGAGGATAAATCAATAATAAACATAAAAATACATGGAGAGATATTACAACAAATAAGCAGCAATTTATATTTATATTTTTGGACACAAAATCACACAATGGTAAATATGAAAAAGAGGTTCAAATGTGAATAGGAATGACTAAAATTAATTTCATGAGGATACTGTTAATATCCAAATAAATCATCCACAAAAAAAATGAAATTTTTTTACATCTTCTCTACATTAATGTGTAGTTCTGAAACATGAATAATGAACTGCCTGCAGAAGACATACTTAATGCCATTGAGATGTGCATATATAGAAGAATAGGGAAAAACTTCATGAAAAGAGAAGGAAAGAGGTTTTAGCAGGATTATATACGCAAAAAAGTATGATTAAAAGAAATAATAATCAAACAATAAAAATATATTGGGCATATAAAAATCATGACATCACTGTGTGTATAAACACAACCACTAAGACTAGCCTACATCTAACCCAACTGGTAGATCCATCATACTGTTCACCCACTGTGGCAACACAGGTTTGCAAGATGTGACACTGACATAAGGAAGCAGTAGGGTCCACCAAACATCTGTAGCAAACACACACCATCCACAGCTATCCATGGATGGCGCAGATTGCCTACTAGTGGACCTTAGTATGGAAACTACAGGGATGGACACATTATTGAACAGCAGATGAATAGGTAGAGATTGATGAAAACTGATGTGCTGGGCTGGAAGGCACAAAATAACGTAGGTCTGCTGTGAAACCAGTAGCACAACATATGTCACGCTAATTGGTGGAAAGCACACATACTTTTGTACTGGTTATCAGAGAGTGAACGTAGTAGAAGAAGGATGTGGTAGAGGTCAAAGTGTAGGTAAAAAACCCTATCCCAGTAAGGCAATCTATCAATGGGTAGAACACCAACAGAAATCAGTCCAACTCACCAAAAGTTGCTGTTCCTTGTACATGATGGAACTGGCCAGTTGGGTGTTCACTCTTGCAATTCAAAGAACACAGAAAAAAAAATCAGAAAGCATTTTACAACAAGCTTTGGCCCTTAATTTACAAGCTTTGACGCTTAATAAAGGAATATTTGACTGACAGAAAATTACATTTTCACCAACAAATGTTTCTCCAACACAAACAGTTAAAATCAAAATTATGTTGGAAAAGCACACAAGAAGTTGAAATTAAAATAGTACATAAATTGAAATGATTGGAAATATTTACTAAATTCAAGTCAAAACAAACTGATTTTACAGCAAATATGTACACACCACTTCTTGCATCCAGTTTAATAGTGATCATGTTAAAATTGTAATGGCTATATTCTTCTTTTATTCATCAGATAAGTAACAACAGGCCATCACCTGTAATATTAGTTGTTGCATAATCTTGCAAACAATTTAATACAGTCAACTTTGAATTATCTGAGGATAGATTAACTGGTTTGTGGTTTAACCATAACCTTTCACACTTTGCACTATTAAAATCTGTGCGAGTTAACTGAATACATAACATTGTGTCACATTGAACTATATCAACATCTATATATATAAACAGCTAACTTCGTAACTCTATGTTTTGTGTCGAACGAAATCTCAACAGATATCTTAACTCCAAATTCACACATTCTTGATACTGCCCCATGCTCATTAACTTCAAAATCCTCAGGTCGAGCAGATTCACATACAACATTTAATATCAGGCCATAGGCTGACCATCTGTTATGGTAACAGAACCAGCCAACTTGTATCTTTAAGTGGAAACCTGGCATAAGAAAAAAATGTCCAAGTCCTTACAGTTCCACTTAAGACAGGTTTCACTCTATATTTAGAATTTACTAAATAAATGAATGATTCGTCTGCTAACCATAGCGGTAAGTATAAATGACAAATTGTCAATGATAAACAATTAATATTTTGTTTACTATTTTCACACATAACCTCAATGATGGTTGGTTGGTTGCTGATCCAGCAGTCCATAGGCTCATGCCCTTTGACCTAATGTCATCAAATGGCATTATATTGCTGGGAAATCTGTGGATTTTCGGTCCACCCCAGGACAGAGAATAACTATCACACCTCCAGGAAGGTAGGTTTCAACCTATGCACTGCTCCCAGCCACTGTAGCCAAGATAGGGTTCACTGTGCTCATTCCCCGCCACCAATTGACTACTGGTTATGCCGAACTTCTCTATTGCTCCAGGCATGCAACCAAATGTTCAAGTCAAAAGGATTGTCACATCCTGAGTCACTGTGCCTTTATGATTAGTTTCAGCCATGGGAAAAAAACAGTGCTGTCAGTTTCCTCCTCCCCAATGCTGCACAGTACATCTCTGGCTCCCTCCCAACCACAGAGGGTGCATACAAATATATTCAAGTAAACATGAAACACATTTCAACAATAAAATAAAAGCATAATTGTATGTGCCATGAAGCTTCTATAAGAAGATAACCTCAATATAATGGCATGTCATCCACTAAGGTTTTCTGTTGCATGAGTGGTATGTCTAATGGGCCATTGGTGAGACCCACAGATGCAACCACATGTGCAAACCTCAATGATAAACAATTAATATTTTGTTTACTATTTTCACACATAACCATGTTAAATCATTGTATCTTATTACTTTGTCATTCTGTAACTTATTTTTCCATTAATAAGACTTTCTGTATAATGTTATTCCCCATTGTTCATAACATATTCAAAAAAAATGTAGACTCTTGTGCACACGTCTCTCTCTAAATATTAGCAGCATTTTAAGACACTTATTGGATACTCTAATCACTTCCACTATTGGGATTTTAATTTTCCATGATAGATGGCAACACCTTTTTGTGTCATCACAGTACAATTACTATCTACTATCAAAATCTACCTAAACCATTTCAAATGATTAAAGTTAGGTTTCTTTCAAGATTTCACGGGAAAAAAATATATTTAAGTAATTATAACATTTAACGTACAAATTCCCAAAACTAACACAATTTCACTTTATTATTTCGTTTTCCCATCCTTCTTGGGTTTTGTCCAGTGAGCTGAAATTTTAAAGTTATTCAAAATCTGTAAAAAACTTTTATAAAATAGTCACATTTCACACTGAAAATATGTCCGAACTTAATGATTAAAGAATACAAGAGGTGGTCGAAAAGTTTTGCACATCACTAAGAAATTGTAAGGACAGGCGAGATTGCTGTGTATCATTTTAAAGATGCTTTATTGATTGATAATTCCTGCGCATTCATGGTTCACACGGTGCGGTACATGAAAAATAAATTGGTGGGAAACTAGTTGTGTATGAAGCTGTGTCATGGATGAAACGGAGGCTTGTAGTGTAATCAAATTCTTGCACTTGTAGGGTAAATCTGCAAAACAAATTCATGATGAGATGTTCACTGTTTATAAAGATGTCTGACCTTCATATAATACTGTGAAGCATTGGAAAAGCCACTTTCAAATTTGACACACCAGTGTTCAAGATGAGTCAAGGAGTGGCCGGTCATTCATTCTAGCTGATACAAACAACATTGGAAGAGCGAAGGCCCTAACCCTCTCAGACATCCTTGATTACCGTCGAGGAAATCATTGCTGAGTTGGGACTCATTCATTGGACCATGTTGAAGATTTTGTATGAGCAGCTTCACATGTCAAAGGTATCAGCCATGGGTTCCCCATCTTCTCATCCCAATCCAAAAAAGAAGCATCTAGCTGAAGCATCTACAAAGATATTGGACATTTGCAATGCTGACAAAGATGATTTTTTTTTCCATAGATTGGTTACTGTGAACAAATTATGGGTGCATCTCTATGGCCTCCAGAGACAAATAAAAACCAGAGCAACCAATAGAAACATTCCTGTTCACCAGCACCAAAGAAGACAAAGATGGTTCCCTCTACGGGAAAAGTTAGCCTCACCATCTTTTGGGACTGTCGATGGGTAATACCCACCAATTACCTTCCTCATGTCCATTCTTGATTAGAAACTGGTCTCACAGCACGTGGGGCATTCCCATAAGTGCTCCGCCCTCTGTTCCAGCAGCTATCAGACTCAATGGTGTTTCGAGTCTAATGCCCCCGAAACACACATTGACATCAGGGCACAACTCTGGCCCTTGTGACAGGTTTCTTTGTTGTTCCGCCATACCCCCGCCGTGCCCATAACTAGTTCATGCACAACGTCGGCTTGTTGGAACAACATGGTAACTGTTATTGGTAAGTGTAAAAGATGCAGGATGCTGTCCAGAGGCATCCATCTGCTTCAGGTCAATGCGTTACCTCAAGCAATGCATGACTCCATTGTCTTTGCCCAGAAGTGCGGGTATGAAATTATGTCACAATCTACCTTTTTCACCCGACTTAGGACCAAGTGACCTCTTACTGTTTCCAAACATGAAAATTTTGTTTTGTGGGCGTTAACTATTCTGACATACATGCCTTGATTACTGAAGTGGAAACGTGGTCCCAGGTCCATGAGGAGGTGTTCTACAATCAAGGCATAAGAAGATGAAGAAGCGATGGAAGAAGTGCATCGCCTTGTGGGATAAATACATTGAGAAGGACTAAAGTTCACATCAATTTTCAGATAAGTGTCTTGATTCCTTCACACTAAAGTACAAAACTTGTCAACTACCCCGTGTACAATTTAGGTATAAGTGTCTACCTTTTTTATGAATAGTTACCGTAAATGAAATAAATGTCAAAGGCAGGGGGCAGTTTTTTCCTGCGATTATTTTCCTTGGCTATAGTTCCTATTTCATTTAGGAGGGTGGGCCTCTCAGTGCACATCTTTGCATTCAGCAGCAGTCCTCACGGCTGTAACATGCACACAGCATCTTTATCAGTTGTTGGAAAATTCAACAAACTAACTGTAGCCATTTTGTATACAGGACTGAACCGGTATTCAGTGACATCACACAATTTTGGATTGATGCAGATTTTTATAAAAAGCATGAAAATCCCTTATACAGGGATTGTACCGATTAAAGTGCTGATCCTGAATATATATACCTTTGCATGTGGAGCTGGACGACAATGAGGATATTTTATATCTAATTTCAACACCCACATAACAATTGGTAAGCAACTTTCAGGCTTGTGTAAATAATTATTGATGGATGTTTGTTTAACACAAATAACACAAGGCAACAAAATAAAACTTTTTTTAATCATCTGAAACCAAAATACACTTTTCTAAAGGATTTTTTGGCGCTGATTTCAGATCTGGTATCAGTTTTTTTCTATCACGTCAAGTTTTAAAGTTATGAGTGATGTTAGTTTTCACTGAACTTGGCTGTATTTTTTCGAGAATCGCAAACATCAATTAAGCAAATGATTCACATCTTCTAGACTAAATCAAATATACTCACATCACAGCATAGATATGTAGAATGTTTCTTCAAAAATGCTTGGAATTTGATTTTCTGTTATATTCTTCGCCTGGATTATCACGGAATAGCATCCAGCAGAAGTCGGCCATCATACTCTCATTCCACAAACCTTGATAACGGCGCTCCATTAACTGAATGTCCTGGTGAAAACGTTCTCCTTGCTCTTCACTCACCATACCAAGATTTTCTGGGAAGAAATCTACATGGGAGTGCAAGAAGTGCACTTTTAATGACATGCGACAGCCAAGGTTCTGGTAAGAATCTATTAGACGCTGAACTCCTTCCCTGTACGTAGGGGACTTATGATTACCAAGAAAGTTTTCACAGACCCACTTGAATGCCTCCCAGGCTTCTAGCTCAGCTCCTGACAGAGACTGTTTGAAACCTTCATCTTGTAAAACAGATCTGATTTGTGGACCTATAAATATCCCTTCCTTCATTTTTGCAGCAGTGATGTTTGGGAATTTATTAACAAGGTACTGAAAACCTTCTGAGTTTGTCTTACCCATGGTCTTCACAAGGGTTTTCATCAGTCCTAGCTTAATATGGAGAGGTGGCAGAAATATTTTCTGTGGATCAACAAGGGGCATATTTTGGACACTGCTTGCTCCTGGCGTATAGATATGCCTGGGCTCCCAGACACGTTTGACATAATGTTCCGCTGTTGCTCGACTATCCCATAGGCATAGGAAACAGCAGTATTTAGTGAATCCTCCTTGCATGCCCATCAACATGCCAATGACCTTTAGATCACCACAGATGTTCCACTGGTGTGTTTTATAATGGATAACTTCAAGCAAACTGTTCATGTTGTAATAAGATTCTTTCAGATAAACAGAATGTGCAACTGGTATGCTTGGTTTTAAATTTCCATTGTGCAAAAGAACTGCCTTTAAGCTTCTTCGCGAGGAATCAATGAAGTTATCAAAATAAGTTATCAAGTACACAAATGCAAGGTTTTTGCAACCTTTAAAATAAAAGAAAGTACAAAACAACGAAATCTCATAATATACTTGTCGTAATTACTTTAAGCAAACACCACACGTGTATAAATGGATTTACTATCCTATCGAATACACAAAAATGGTAGCATCGATACTAAATCACGTGACCCGAAACTGAACAAAATTGTAACAGCCAGTAATAAAGTATCGATACCAATCTAAATAAAACATTGTACTCGATTTGTGGTCATAACCACTGTTGAAAGATATTATAATTAGCTATTACAAAAAAATGTTACGTGGTAGAAAAAAACTAAAGACAGATTTGAAATCAGCTAACCAAATACTACAAAACCCATATAAAATTATCTGTGATGATTTTTGTGTGTTGCCTTGTGTAATAAAGCTACTCAGTCCCCTCCCAGCAACTTCTTAATGGGAAAAATGCAGTATTGACAGTTGACTAAAGCTACGGAATGTTACAGATTGGTTTCAACACAATTTAAAACTTGAATATATCTTATTTAAAGCAGTATTTAACTATGAAGTGTATCTAATATAAGTTATTTATGTTTTAAACTGATGGACAAACTGACAGATGATGGTTGATTTGTAATTTGTATGATGTAAGCTAATGTAGAGTATTGAATTTAGAGTAAGCACAAGTTTATTACATTTGAATTTATCTTTTATTAAATAAAAGCTTTTCTCTAGCTTGAATAGATGTTTTTAAATATATTAATTCGTTCTTGAATATTACTTATATTTGCAGGACCAATGGGGATGACAGCAGGAGTGCTGATGAAAATAAAAGCCCATTTGTTGACCATGGTGCACCAACACTATCCAAATTTCAGCCCAAGAATAGAAATGATTGGGTGGCAGCTGTTTTGCTGCCTTTGTCATTCTTTCAGCTTTTGTTTTTATAAATGATGCAATTGAAAGATAATAACACTATTTATTTTTGTTTCACAATTCATACAGCTTGGCCAAATATACAGTTGTAAGAAATGTGAAAGAAAATAATCAATACAGAAAGATTTATGTTAAAATAAAAGACTACCCTTTTAGTTACAGATTAAAATTGGATAATCCAATTTAACAATCTTTGTAAGACCAATCGTTGGGTTACGAATTTTGTCTACACATGATAAATATAGCAACAGAGAATCGCTTTATTTTATTTCAGTTATTTAGGGGGATGAAAATAATGATATTGAAGAAATTAAAAGAAAGATGAAATACATCCGGAAGTAATTGACCGTTGAGACAGTTAGCCGGATTAGAAATGATGTCTTAATTGTGAGAAAAATTGTGTTCAAAGTTGGCTCTGTATCGCTTATTATGCCATCTATTTTAAAAAAATTGGAAAAATTTTAATTATGCTACTCAAACAATAAAAAGGAGATTAAGACTAGGCATCCATTGAATATGAATATGAGTGCTTGCCCGGCACAGAGAGATGTTCAGAGTATCCATGACAAGGACAACGTTCTGGAAAAAATGTGTCACTTGATATAATATATATGTGCTTAACCAGAGAGAATTATCTTTGCTTCTAGGAAGACTGAATTTATTTGTTGGATTTTCAAGTTTGGCCAGTGTAGACAGTGTACTATTTTTTGGAGGTAAATGTCATTACCAACAACATTTCAAATACTATTTGACCAAGTTTTTATGTCTGATAAAGACTTTTAATCATTTATGTCACTGTTGCTTAACAATATCTTCAAGAGTGACCCAGGTTTCTAGTCAGTGTTTTACCCGTTAACTAGCCCAAAAGGACTGATATACATGAGTCAGGGAAAATTTCCATAAATATGTAACAAAATAGGCCAATAATGATAATTTTTTGAATATTTTATGATTTGTATTACTTTTAGTACAATTGGTAATACTTTTGATATTACATGTTCTTGAGAAGAAAAATATAATACTGCTTTTTCCCCTTTCTTTGTGTTTGAAAATTTGGCGTTTTCATATTCGCTTTTATGAAAAATGTATTGTAACTTGAAGCTACGGAGTTACATGCTATGAGTGGTACTCTTGGCAGGCGGCATGCCGCTTCGTTGAGAGTGATGGCGTACATATGGGAAACCTAGTACAGTGAAGTCAATCTTCTACGGCTTTTAAAACCCTTAATTAACCAACAATAACTAGGGAGACTATATGACTTCAAATAAGTATAAATTGAAAGCCCTATGTCTAAATATTGAAATGATATATGGCATATATATGTAATCTAAATAATCAGAAGCCAACAGTATCAATGATGAGGATATACCTCCACTTTTATGTGGAGTGCTAAGGGGCATGTAACTGTTAAAGAGTTAATATCTAGTGAGTAATCAAATCATCATGACACTCTGGACATGTCCATAGGTGCTCTGATATCCTATTCAATATCATCAACACGATAACTGACTGTTCTGGTTTGTCTTGGTTGATAACTCTTCCTTTGATTCCTATATGTCACTGGTTTCTAGCAACTTCATTTCCAGATTCTGCATTTTGGCCATACACACAGAAGAATAAAGACACCCTGCATTCTCCAACTGGCTTAATTCCTTGATTACATTGAAAATATCAGCACAGTTCATCAAACTTCCATTAGTCACTGATTATGTCAACACCTTTGACTGTTCTTTCATTTTTTCCCACACAAACATGTTCGGGCAGAAAAAAGAAAGTAACATCTTCAGTACAGACTTCACCATTGACCACCACTGTCTCCATATATAGGCATGCAATCAATATTTCTATGTATACTCATAGCATCAGTCAGAGAACAGACATATGTACTACTTTGTGTCTCCAGTGATTTCTTTGCCCTGATCACCATATCACTTGTTGTTGTACTGAAAGCAACACATTGTCTCTCCACCCAAAAAATGCATTTCCCTCTACAACAGTGTTTCCCAATATGGGAGCCATGCCCCATAGGGGGGCAATTTGATCATTCAGGGGGCAATTCAAACAAGTCGCAATTAGGTTTCATTTAGGAATAATTCAATATATGAATATAAACAAATATATACATGTTTCAAAGGGAGGCATCATAATTTTAGACAGACTTAGGTGGGGCATGGTAAAAAAAAATGCTTGGGAAACACTGCTCTACACAGAGCAGTGAATGCTCATGTACTGCATACTTGCCGAACCAGAGACCATTCAATTTATGCAATAACATCATCTGCGAACAATATTTTAAATAACTTTAAGAACTATAATTTTCTCATTTGTCTGTATATTATTTGCTTCAAAATGAGAACACACGCTTGTAATTACTTCCTGCATGTAAGAGAATTTGCACACAAGGTAGTGGTAGGCAAAATATAGCACACAGTACAGGTGGGCATAATATAGCACACAAGGTAGTGGTGGACAAAATATAGCACACAAGGTAGTGGTGGACAAAATATAGCACATCGTAGAGATGGGCACAATATAGCACACAAGGTAGTGGTGGACAAAATATAGCACACAAGGTGGACAAAATATAGCACATAATCCAAATTGGCCCACCAAGCTGATTTAAATCTCAAATATGTATAGGAAGACCCCAGAGCACAGAGAATACTACTTGGGAGGACTTAGAAAACTTGTTGGCCCCTTCCTACAATGAAAATGTTGTATGACTCAAAGCTCATTACTCTCACAAAACCAAAAAGATTGTCCTCCACTGAACAAAGTCATAAAATTGGTAATGGATAAGGTGAACATACTAAAGTTGTGACAGTCTGTCAAGTGTGACTACTGCACATGATGATGCACCAAAACTGCAATTGGGGGCATGCCAAAACAGATATGCTGGGTCAGAAAACACAAAATAATTCAGCTTCACAGTGAAACCAGCTGCACAACATCACACACCCTGATGGAAATCGGAATGCAGAAGACAAAGAATTGGGGGAATTTAGCAGTAAACCTCACATAAGTAGGACTGGGCACCTGCAAAGCAGATGAGGAGTGTGTTTATACAGCTATCAATATAGGTATCAATGGGAACTATCAGTATGTTTCCACTTGTGTAGCAACTGGGGCCTGGGCTTTTAGTTCAGGTGCAAAGAATAAGGTTACTGTCTTCTTTACAAGCATATCGTGTATGAAGGTGACTAAGGAAAATTGAGGGATGGGTTGATACTGTCACCTTTGAAAAAAATCATCATTCTCAATGCATGTCTTGTTTCAATTTCTTATTTTTATCATCTATCAAATGATCCCCATCGATGATGAAGAGATGCAGGCCAGCAGACATTGCACATGTTGTTTTTTTGGACAGACTACTAGATGGGGAGAATGCTAGATGTGCAATCTTTGTGAATGGGTCAACAGACCTGACAGAAGAATGATGAAATAGTTGAGTAGAGAAGTGTGTGCTGAGCTCCCGGCAGGACATGAAATTCTGGGATACTGGTGCATTGGAATGCTTTTTCAGGGACTAAACATGATATGCATCCACAAACCCCCCACCCCCAACACATTCATGCTTTTGAGACAACCTTATATGAGTCTGGGTATCAGTTACAAAAATGAGGTGCTATGCTTTAGTCAGAAAAGCTATGGAGTGTCAAGAGCAACCTGTAACAGGTTTATTTTATCATCATGGTTGGTTAGTTGATTGGTTGATGATCTAGCAGTCCATGGGCTCATGCTCTTTGACCAAAGATTATATTGCTGGGAAGTCTGTGAATTTTCGGCCCACCCCGGGCCAGAGAATAACTATCACACCACCAGGATGGTAGGTTTCAACCTATGCACTGCTCTGAGTCACTGCAGCCAAGATAGGGTTCACTGTGCTCATTCCCCACCACCAATTGACTACTGGTTATGCTGAACTTCTCTATTGTTTCAGGCATACAACCAAATGTTCAAGTCAAAAGGATTGTCACGTCCTGAGTCAGTGTGCCTCTATGATGGGCCTCAGTCATAGGAAAAACAGTGCTGTCAGTTTCCTACTCCTCACTGCTGCGCAGCAAATCTCTGGCTCCCTACCCAACCACAGAGGGTGCAAACATAAACAAAGAAAAAGAAAACAACATGGCATAAAATACATTGTAACAACAACAAAATAAAAGTATGAGAGGCATAATTGTATAGATGACATGCCATGAAGCTTCTATAAGAAGATAACCTCAATATAACTGCATGTCATCTACAAAAGTTTTTCTGTTGCATGGGTGGTTTGTCTAATGGGCCATTGGTGAGACCCACAGACGCAACTGCATGCATTTTTATCATCATCAGTATGCATACCCTTCAAAATTTGTTGGGGAGACTGTGTAGGTTTCCTAAATGAAATGATATTTCATAACTAATCTGTTATTATTGTCAACATTCTTGGAATGTTGGCTATTGCTTTTGAGTGATTACCATTCTTGTATAATAAATCCTTTTTTGACTCATTTTGAAATATCTTGAAAATTGTGATTACATTTATATATTTGACAAATTTATATATACATATATACAATTACTCCGTAAAAACCAATAATTCCTGTTTACAATGCTCTGAATTAACTTATTTTTCTTTTAATTCTTGCATGTGTCTATTCCTGCATTGTCTTGGACACACATACACAAAGCAATGAATTAGTTGACATGGATTATTAAAAAATAAAGAAGACAAAGTGGAACATCTGATATGGACAGAGGTGGTGATGTGCCTAGATCTCTCTAGTAATCCTATTTTTCTGTGATCAATGAGAATGCAATTATCAAGCAGGATTATGTTAGAATCAAGTGTCGTGAAGTGCTTTAACAACAGTTGTAACATTTCACTATAAGTATTCCTTAGATTGACCCTATTGGAAAATGTAAGAAATTTGGTAAGATACGAATAAAAATATTGGCATTAATGTATACTAGGCAAGAATATCACAGAAGGAAAAGGATACAACATGGTAGAAGATCCAGGCACGCATGTGTTGTTTGGTCATGAAAGTGGAGCACAGAAAAGCAACTGTTTTACCTCCCATGAATACCATAAGAAGTGGCTAAGGAAGTTGTGGGCTGGAGTTGGCTGTCCCACCCCATATAGTCAAAATGACCCAAAAGCCATACTAAAAACAGATGTGTCAGGCAATAGGTGCAGAAACTGCAGCAAAGCTGGAAACAATGATACAATGCACGCTACTCTCTGGAGTTCATCCTGCTAATCTGCCGGAGTATGAGAATCAATGAAGAAGAAGATCCAGCAAGTTGAGTTATTCCTGACACTGGTGATTTATCTCAGAAGACATATGCTTTGGTGTAGACTTATAATAAAAGCTTTATAATTTGTTAGATAGAGAGCATTTCAGATTTATTCCTCGATAGAATAAACATCTTAACAAAGTGATACCTTATGTAAAGCACTATATGATAAAGTGATAAGATATCTGATGTATAATAATGACAGATACCATATGAAATTATAATGATAAGATAGTTGATGGAGTGGTAACTTGATAAAGATATATGATGAAGTGATAACTTAACACACCTGATGGAATGATTTATCTAAATGACGCATCCTTTACTGCCAGTTTTACTGTAAGCCTCTCAGTTGTATGCAAACTGTCTCAACTTCTTTCAGTGTCCCATTCAGATGTATCAAATAAATAGTTTCATGTGACAATTTGATAAAGAAAAAAGCTTAATGGAATGATAGCTGGCTAAACATAGTAGTAGATAAATTGTTATTTTGATGAATAGCTTTCATCATCTACAATCCAATATGTAATAACAATACTTCATGCAGGTATGATAACAGTCTCAAACTTCTGTTGCTGCTTCTCTCTGTGTGGAGATGACAGAATAGTTCATTTATGGCACAGAATCCCCTGCCAATATTTAAGCATAGAAATACCTCTCCTAATCAACACTATTCACATCTGGCATATTCTTAAACTAAGAAAGATGTACTTATGATTCCATTTACAGTGTTACAAGCATTTATAATGATACCAGCTGTGAAAATTTCAATCTTAACAGCATTTTTTCATGTATGAAAAATATAATCTCAAGGTAACCTAATCTTCAATGAGCATCCTTTATTACTATATAGTGACATATAACAGTTTTATATGAGGAATTGATCTCAGACAAAAAAAATGCTAAAGCTGAGAATAATCATTTCTGACTTGCCCTGTGACCACATGTGACTGTTGGCTTGAACTTTCTGATCCTGAAGAGGAAATAGTAGACAGGCTGGTGATGCTCATTTGATTTGTATCCAAGTTTACACTTGCCTCTCGAAGCACCTTATGGAAAATATATTTTGTATATATATTTAAGTGATTAGTCAAGTATTAAAATTATGAATATTTAACTTAGATGTTAAATGGAAATTGTTGTTGTCTATCTATCTATCCACTAAACCCTTTATTGCCTTTCAGCGTCAGGGGTAGAAGAGTTATCTTGTGAGATAGCCCTTGTGTGTGCTGAGTATATTGTGGAATTTGTTGCCTCTTTTATTTCAGTGGTCCATCGTTTTCAAGGTCAGCCTCTAGATCTGTCTTCACTGTATGTGTAGCACAGCTTGCAGTGGTATGCTGTCTGATGGTAGTCTGCTGATGTGTGCAAACCATTTGATCTGTTGGCTCCATATATACTCCAAGATTGGGGCAGTCCCGGTTCTTTATCTATTATTAAATAATGGTGACTCTCCCTAAATAACTATCTGCATTACTAAATACAAAAAAATATTGCAATTTCTAAATTAATGGTCTCAACATTGTTCAGCCATTTTCAGATGAATGCTGTCAGCGTGGTTTCAAAAGTTTCTTCTTCTTCTTGTTTCCTTTTTTTACCCTGTACGGGTGTGATGGAGATACAATGTTCTTGTTCTCACTATTTAGGCAGCTTCAGATAATGTTATTTGGTGTTTGTGTAATGTCTCTTTGATGTTGTCGATCCAGCATACTCTAGGTCTACCCCTGGCTCTTCTTTCTGCTTCTCCTCTCTTCATATATGCTTTATAAACTAATTGATCACATGGCATTCTTTAGTTTAAAAGTTTAAAATCTTGAAAAGTTAAGAATATAAAAAACTTACTCGCAAGTGATCCTCTACATCAGCAAGACTCTGATCTATCCAATCTAGAGTTCCTGACATTCTGCATGCATTCTTGGTAATCATCACTAGGTGACTCACAGATAACACTAAGGCTGTGAACCTGTATTGGTTTACATATATATTTTTTTAATACAGCATAATCATGGTCACGTGATCAACATGGCGGTGGACGACAGTGAAAAATTTCTTCACCCGCTAACTTGTGAATGTTTAAGCAAGAAAATGTTATCTGAAGCTGTTTTTCCTGTGCTATTGTGATATATTTCGCTGACATAATGGATGTTGTCAAGTTTGACCTACAATAGCGTATTAACTTTTGTTTATGTGCGATTTGTGCGTGTGGACTGTGAAATGACCCTGTTTGTTAGTGTGACACAATAGTTCGAAAGATGGCGACCGGCGATGATTTTCATTGTGCATTCCGGATAGATGGAGTTCGTTAGTTTCGGGAGGACAATTCATCTAAGAGAAGGCCACTATAAAATCAAACCACTACTGCCTTGTAGGTCAGGCTATTTAGTCAAAGGCTCGTGGAGAACACCATAAATAACCCAGTAGAAAGCCAGGGGAAACTACTACTGTAAATATCCCTAGATTACATTATGTTTCGACACAACTTAGATAATATGCTAGTTCCAATAAGCAAGTCCATCAAATACGAGTCAATCAAGATTGCAACCTGGAACATTCGGACACTGACAGACTTAGGAAAATTAGATAACATAAAACAGGTTGAATTGGAGGCCACAGAAATGTGGTCTCTGAGAAGAATGATGAAAATACCATGGACAGCCAAGAAAACTAATGCAGAGGTTCTCATTGATGCTGGTGTAAAAAGATCAATCATATCAAACATTAGAGGCAGACAGTCAAGGTTTCTAGGGCATGTGCTGAGAAGAACACAGCTTGAACACTTAATAACTACTGGAAAGATCAAAAGAAGAAGAGATAGAGGTCAACAAAGAGAAAAGTTACTAGATGGGCTTGTATCGTGGCACGGTAGAAGCTCACCAACCGAGCTTATTGACAACACAAGAGACAGAGAGTCGTGGAGAAACATGATCGCCTATGCCAGTCGGCATGGCACTTGATTGATTGATAATCATGGTTCAGTAGTAATGAGTTAGATTCACATACAGGAGTATTGTGGCTCAAATATCAAGTCAATTTTAGCAAAATCATCGCTGGAGCCATTGTGTAAATGTGTTAACATAGTCAGTGTCCAGCAAGTTGTAAGAGTTTAAGCAGATTGTAACATATTGTAACAGATAGATTATCTATACACCTTTTAGCTCCTTGTGAAGCATAGGTCATGAACAAACCAGCTTCATTTTCAAGCTATTGCTTTCAGTTCTTTTCATGTTCTATTAAACCTTTGTGTCTCTGTATCTAAATATTTCCTCTAGGTATCTCTTTCCCTGTGGGTTCCAGAACAATGCTTGTCTTACAATAATTTATGTTTATCTCCTTAATATATGTCCTATTCACCTCCTTGTTCTTAGTTTCATTTATACCCTCAAATAGGATGTTCTGCACTATTTTATATGATTGCAAGCTCTACAGTTGGGTTTATTCTGTTCAGATGGCAATTGTGAACAATATACCCTGTTCTGAGTTGGAAAATGATATTTTATCTTTTCTTTACAGTGAGTTTATGTTGCAGTTTGGTCTAGACCCATTCATTTCATAATACATGGCAGTTGTTATATAAGTCCAGTTGTTCCTTTTGGCATATCATTACAGACATAACAGTATGGAGAAATTAGTATTGGAAAGTTTGGTTGCTGGTATCAAGGACAAGGGCCACCACATCTTCAAACAATGGGCAAATGATATCATGTCCTCAGCTGTAACAGGTTATCTCTTTCAGAATTGTGAGATTAGAGCATCCATAATCAAGGCTATGTCACCTGAATAAGAAGATGTTAATCTGAATATGATTATATCTATTATCAGAAGGTTGGCGACTAAATTAAAGTAAAGCATCGAAGACAAACACAACTATACCTAGCTTCCAGAAGTCGTGGATCCAACGGAGGATTGATAGATTGCACAACTTCATCAACACGTGGGTTAATTCGTTTAGCAACTGATACTATTTCAGCGAGGGTCTCCTGAGTTCGTATGTTTGATGCATTGCCCATTGTCATGCCAACCAACTTTTCCGTCAGGTTGTGACAGGTTTTCAAGATTGATAAGCAATGCGGGACGAGACCACTGAAAATATATTCAAGTTTTAATATATTTGAGTGTTACTTTAGTAAACTGTATAAATAAAGTTATATTACTCAAAGCAGAAATGTGATTGATAAATGATTATTTGTTTACTATCTCAAAGTATTTCTCAATCTATTCATCTTACAATTTCCTGCATAGCACATATTTTCAATGAGCTTCTTCCATATTTTTCTATTTTTATCCTTCTCATTCTTTTCATGTCTAATCAATTCTTCTTCAGCCTGTATTTAATTCTTTGCTCTAGAAGGGGGGAGGGAGTGTCTCAGTCATCTCTTTTCCTCCTTCCCTGTGTATTTCAGAACAATACCAGTCACACAATACTTTGCTAATGTATAATTTATCCACATCCAACCATCCATTTTATTTGAATTTTTAACAGATAAGATTTAGAATCCAATGAACTTAAAGAATAAAAACAACTAGAGTAACTAGTTGTTAATAGAGTAACTAATAGAGAGGTCTATAGAGGTAAAAACAGATCTGTACCTCTGTTTTATAGACTACACTAAAGCTTTTGACAAAGTTAAACATAGCGAAATTATACACATGCTAGAGAATCTGAACATTGACAGCAAGGATTTAAGAATAATCAAGAACATGTACTGGCAACAAACAGCAGCAATAAGAGTAGGAAAGCAATTTGGCCCTTTTCAACAAATAAAACAAGGAGTCAGACAGGGATGTGTGCTTTCACCAGACCTGTTCTCTCTATACAGTGAAAACATATTGCGTGCAATAGTAGATATCCCAGGAATATCAGTGGGAGGACATAACATAAATAATTTAAGATATGCGGATGACACTGTTCTGATTGCAAAAAAGAGAGGAAGACTTTCAAAACTTAATTAAAGTAGTAGTCACAGAAAGCAAAGAGAAAGGCCTCTTCCTAAATATCAAGAAAACAGAAGTAATGGTTATTTCAAAGAAAGAAAATAACACACCTTGCAAGATCATAGTGAATGATATAGTATTAAAACAGGTCCACCAATTCAAATATCTAGGTACAATTATAACAGCAGATGGAAGAAGTTCAACAGAAATAAGATGCAGAATAGGACAGGCAAAAACAATATTCAGAAAAATGAAAAATATACTGTGTAATATGACCTTGTCATTAGAGGTGAGAAAGAGAGTTCTGCAGTGCTATATAACCCCTATACTAACATATGGGTGCGAGTCTTGGATAATAAACAAACTGGAAAGTGGGAGATTGGAGACAACAGAGATGTGGTTCTACAGAAGAATGCTGAGAATACCATGGACTGCCAGAAAAACTAATGTAGAGGTGTTAAAAGAGTTAAATGCGAAACGGACCTTAATCAACAATATAAGAAAAAGGCAATCTTCTTTTTTTGGCCACTTCATGAGACAGGCAGGTTTAGAGAACATAATCACAACAGGCAAGATTGAAGGCACCAGAGACAGAGGGCGACAACGTGAGAAAATATTAGACAGTTTGACAACCTGGCACGGCAAAGAAACAACAACGACTTTGAACATAATACTGTGGACAGAGAGCTGTGGAGAGCCATGACCGCCTACGCCACCCGGCATGGCACCTGATGATGATGAGAGTAACTAGATTTTACAGATAATGCTATCCTATAACTACAGACAGATGAAAGAAAACATTAATATTTTAAGTTACCTCTAACTAAGGTAACGTTATGTTATGTGCTATGTTCTTCACTTCACAAATTGCAATTAAAATGAAAGAAATATAAAACCATTGCATTTAAAATGAAAGAAATGTAAAATCATTCAGAAAACCATCACCAGGAGATGAATGCAGGCTTATAAAAATATCAGAACAAGCTCCTTCTGCTTCTCATTTTGCTCCTTAGACTGGACACAGCTGACTCATGTAGTACACAAAATTTAAGACTGGTAAATGAGTCATGTGTACATGGATAAAAACATCTATAGCACATACTTAAAGAATGCTCCATATATGATTTTAAACTGTCCACCACAGTGACATGTGTTGTTAAAAGGGAATTACTTCTTTAATCTCTATTGTGTCTTCAATCTTAATGGGTAACCAAAGTAAAGTACCATGTAGAGACTTCAATTCAGATATTTTACACACCAGTCCACTTCTCCAAACAGCCTGTGAATATGAAAGAATGCTCTGGAACCCTATCCTATACAAGCTGAGGAAACACTCCCCATGAGAAGAAACATTCTAAAGAGTTGAAATACCAAAACTCAACTGTCTAATACTGGCAAAAATTGCAAATTAGTAACCCCTGAAAGTTGAAAACCATCAACATATCAGACTTCATGAACCACAATATAAATTTACTTAAAAATATTAGTACTAAGAACAGAACTGCACAAGTTATGGATTAAAAATAAACAAAATAAATGAATATATAATAAAGTTATACTGAACTAATACTGTTTTATGGATGTCAATTATGGATAATAAATAAATTTGCAAAATAATTGTATGTGCCATGAGAATGAGCTGACAGGAATAAAATGGATTAATAACACCGTTCTCGAAGATCTTGACTACGCAGATGACCTGGCCCTTTTGAGCGCAAACCACACAGATGCTCAATCTAAGCTTGACAATCTCCAACACCACTCAAATCAGATAGGGTTGAAAATCAACACATCAAAAACTCATATACTAGATTTTACGAGATCCAACGACAACATAGAAATTCAAAATGTTCCATTATTAAAAGTCAACAATTTTACATATTTAGGCACCAATCTAGCATTGGATGGAGAATCATCAAAAGAAATTTTACACCGTATTGCCCTTGCAGCGGGTGTTTTCAATAAACTACGTAACATCTGGACGTCAAACACACTAAGAAATACCACAAAACTCAGGTTGTTTAACTCCAACATCATCCCTATTCTATCATATGGATGCAAAAGTTGGAATGCCATAAAAGCCACAGATAAGAGACTTGACTCCTTTGAAAACAAATGCCTACGTACCATTCTGAATGTTAAGTGGAGTGACTTTAAATCTAACACTACTATAAGAGAGGAAAGCAAACAAACCTATATATCTTCCTTCATTAGACAAAGGCGTTGGACTTACATCGGCCATGTTCTCAGAATGAACAGCCTAAGAATTCTCCAGCAGTCACTATATTGTGTGCCACCTGGAGTAAGAAGAAGAGGGAGACCTAGAGAAACTCTACGAAGAACCATTAATAGAGAAGGCATGTCAATGAACCTAAACATGCAACAATTGAAAGACCTGGCAACACAAAGACAGAAATGGAAAGCTATGGTTTCTGAGAATGTGGCTCCTGAGGATAATGTTATGGAAACCTTGGACAACTGATAGAGAAATATTATATGAACATTAGCAAGACCATTGCTCACTAAAGAAAGATGGAAGATTGATAGTCACAGAAACAATATCTTCTCCATGTTCTTCCATTGGTAGGGATGCAACTGTGGTAACTTGGAATATCATCCTTTAAGCATGTACCATTAACCCCCGACCGGGTATCCTGCAATTTCCCCGCTCAGCACCTACTGGCTTAATTTTACGCACCCCGAATTTTCCGTGTGCTCGCAATTATTTATGTTTCTTTGCATTGCTATCCCGCGATTTCCCCATTAAAATTAATATAGTTTTTAGTTTCCCGATAGAAGTCACGTGTTATCGCTTGTGAAAGGAATTCGCGCGCAAAATTTGTCTATGAGGATGTGTGCAGAGTGTTTTGTTCACTAGTGATAAGATATTTGGTTTGCGTTGTTTGTGTGTTGTATTGACTGCTGTAATAAATAACTGAGGATGAATATGTGTATTTAAGGTACTTATATTCAGAAGATGTAGGATAGCTTCAATTAGCAACATAAATTTGAAGGACAGAAATGAAATTGAATGGGAATCTGATGATGATAGCAACTACATGCCTGGCATTAAAATACATTTTTTTAAAAGCCAAACTTCTGGAAAAAAATATGCTATCAGAGGGTTAAGGGCTGCATCATTTGATTATTTTTGTCTTAAGATCACTAGTATTCTTGTGTAGTGGGCATCTATGGTAAGTGGTAACAGACATATGAGTATTGATTTATGCAAGAAAATGTTGACAACATAGTGAGAGAAGGTAAAGCGTGTATCTCATTTTACAATGGAACCCTTTTATAGCATCTTTCTGAAACCACAATGCAAATCTAACATCAGAAAGATGCCTAGTCCATAATAAATCATAGACAAGTATTCTGAAACTAATTGCAAACAAAAGACTTACGTAGCATCATCAACCCACTGCTCATTGTTTAGAAGTTCTTCAAGTCTAGGGTTTGTCAACTGCACATCACCAAGTTCAACGTCCATACTCGACTGTGAGCCTATGACATCTTGAGATTCTATGATAAGCTGAGCATCTTGCCTTGAGATCAGATAAATCAAAATAAAAAATTGAATTATTGCACCAAAGTACATATAAAACAAATATCTTAATAAAGCTATATTTATGTAATAGAGAAGCAGAATGAGAAACAGAAGGAGCTTGTTCTGATCTTGCTTGTTCTGATCTGTGTATAAGCTTGTATTCATCTTGTGGTGATGGTTTTCTAAATGATTTTATATTTCTTTCACTTTAATTGCAATTTGTGAAATGAACAACTTATATATACCTTAATTAGAGGTAACTTCAAATATAGACACTGTTCATTAAGTGTCTTAAAAATATTTTAAAAGAATTATAAGGGCACTGGGAATGA
Source organism: Meghimatium bilineatum (assembly GCA_034231615.1). NCBI lineage: Eukaryota > Metazoa > Mollusca > Gastropoda > Stylommatophora > Philomycidae > Meghimatium > Meghimatium bilineatum. The sequence continues at coordinate 65,939,605 of CM067298.1, forward strand.
TGCTTTATCAAAGCAGTGCTCAGCATATTGGCATATGGGTCAGAAATATTGACACTTTCCTCAATTCACAAAAGGAGGTTAAGCATGTTTTATATGCAGTGTCACCACAAAATATTGAATATAGATGGCAGGACAAGATTACTAACATATAAGTCTTGCAGTACACTAAGATACCATCTCTCTACTCAACTCACAGACATAAATGTTTAAGTCATTTGAAAAGAATGTAAAATAATCGCACACCCAAAGATATTCTTAGGCAAATTTGTATCTGGTAATAAAATATGACCCCAAGAGACATCTGAAGGTGAAGCTGTGGGGAAACCATGAGGAATTCCTGCTGATGACTGAATTCATGGATGTGGCCCACCTTTCTGTTTTAGATTTCTGAGCATTGGAAACAGATCGCAGAAGAGATCTGATGAACAGCAAAGGACCAGAAATGAGATATTACGACTGCAAAACAGCCTTGAATGAGTTCATGAACAATCAACATTCTTTGGAAGAACTAGCTGCTGATCGTACAGTCATCCCTCACTACTTCGCGGTTCATTTATCACGGCCTCAGTACATAATGAATTGTTCAAAAAGACACGTTGTAAAGGGCATCTTTGGTCAGAAGAAAAAACAACGGTCACAACTCCCCATCACGATGTTCCTAGTACGCCGAAACGTTCTGCAGAAGCTCCTCCTGCTGCCTCTACGCCGCCTCCTGCAGCTAACCCAGCTCTATCTGAAGCTGCCCGCGACGATCAAGCGCCCCTAGCACCTGACGATGAGGCGTCATCTGAGGAGCAGTAAAGCTCTCATTAACCTGTGCAGTAAATCATTTTTATCTTCTTCACCTCCATCGTACTGCACAGGTGTTTCATCAACATTTATAAGGATCAAGCAAAGAAAAGCTATTGTCAGAGGTGAATTACGTACCTTGTTATAAAAGAAAAGTAGTTATAAGAATAAAAGAGTTCTAAAAACATATTTACAATATATACACTTTAGTTACATCTACGTATATTACACACACGTATCATATTTATATTATTTAGACATTATTTTATGTATGTAATTTGTACTATTAATAATTTATTTACATGTTTGAAACTATTCTTTAATGTTCTAATGATAACATATGCACTTATATGGTTTCATATACACTTATTGATATACATACACAAAAATGTATGTGTGTTAAAAATGAGAGGATGCAACTACGGTTTTTCACTTATTGCGGCCGGTTCTGGTCCCTATTAACTGTGATGATGATGATGATGTTCGTCCGTCGTGATCGACGATGACCAAAAACTCAACCATAATAATAATAACAATAAATAATAAAATAATAAAGTTAATAGTGCGTTTTTAAATGACTAGCAAGTCCAATGCGCGCACAAAATGTTCTTTTACAGAATTGACAACAATAGAAGGTATCTGTGTGAGGTTGAGATGTTTTTTCTTTTCTACGTGTCCGCTTCTGTCTTGCAGTTTCTTGTCTGAATTCTTCTGCCGCTAGTGCTCCCGTTCTAATGCTGTAACGCCATGCTGTTCTATCCTGAGCGAGGCTCTCCCAAGCGCCTACGTCAATGTTAAGATGTTTCAAGGACATCATAACTGTGATAACTGCGGGATGACTGTACAGAGCTACACAGAGGCACCCAATTGCCTGAAGGGCTCCTGAGAGAGAAGTCAGAAGACCTACAGCACCAGCACCCTTAAACACAGATTTTTAAATTTATATACTGCTATTGCCACTGTGGATAACAAAAAAACAGCCAAATCAGCCAGAAGAGAGGCTGCAATTTGAGAGCTTCATAGTTCATTTGTAATTTTTACACTGACTTGCTTCATGACCATCTGTGTACAGATGCAAAATGCCCTTATCATCATATGAGATATTGTATAAATGTGGTATTAGACTGTGTACACTAAGAGTTAATGAAGTATTACAAATCAGTAAAAGCCCAAAGTAAAAAATATAAAATGACATTTTGACAATTTGTATAATTAATCAAGAATGTAGAAAATATCAGAGCCATTCATTGATTTGTGGTATTTCTTTCTGCAAAGATAATGCAAAATTACAGGACAATTATGAAGCAAAGAGCACAAAACGCAATAAATAAAATGAAGTAATGGTAGATAAAACACAATTTAAAAAAATACTAAAAAGTAGGAGACTGGAAAAAAATAATTAAAACTTTTAAAGCAATGAAACAGAATGGAGCAATAATACAATTCATTAATAACATTCATTACGAGTAAAAATTTATTTGATTTTTTAATAACAATTGTGGTTAACAAAGTAAAATATCAAATATAAAGACATACCGTGATTCTTTGTTATGTTCTTCTGTTAAGTGGTCTACCTTACTGCACTTATATTTCAGTATAACAATCAATGTGATCAATGCTGTCACAAAAACCACAGAAAGAACTCCAATAGCTACTGCAACCACAAGCTCCATTCTAAAATCCTGTTGAAATTAAAATGGTAGAAATTATTCAATTTCTAAGCAGATATTAAAAGATATATATTAGTAGAAAAAGATTACACATTGAGGTATACATTACACATCCTTCACATTTATTGGGAGATCACATTTGGGTTTGTTGGTTAATAAAACAATAATGACCAACAACATCTTACATATAACAAACTAGTGTTACATATAACACATTCACTATATGAACTTGTCCAGTGTGAAATAATCATAACCTGCACTTATAACTCAAGATAGACAGTTTTAAAAATGTAACATATCCCACCAAATTTTGATGTTTTGGTATATTTCTTAGATTGTTTCAAGAGTGTCTTTGCTTCTTTAAAACCCTAGAGTGTGTGATTGGATTACCTTTTATCATAGTAAGCACACCTTTTTTTTGTGTTTCACAATATACCACAGCAGGATGGCATTTTTTATCGAAGTGTAGAACAGGTTTATGAATGGAATAGATGTTTCAAGGCCGATAAAGAGCTAGTCAAAGGTGATAATTGATAATAGGTGAGACTGCAGCCAAACTGTTTACAAACAGGTATTGACCCAAAAAAGTAAACCAGTTTTACAGTTCAGAAAATACACTGACATATAAAATATAGTTAACACAGGCTAAATTGACGATTACAGACAAATAGTGTACAAATAAAAATAATAATGTTGATATTTTCCATTTTGTTTAGTGTTTTTCAGTCTTCCAGCTCCCGCTTTCCCAGTGGATTCCAGTCCTGTGCATGATTGGTTATTTTGTAATTCCTTCTGAGGTTGTGTTTTATCCATCTTCAATTTCTTCTTCTTCTGCATTCATTCTCAAACACCAGCAGATTAGCAGGATATGGTACAAAGATATGGTTTACAGCTTAGCTGCACCTTTCGGCCTCACACATTAAATTTCATCATGGCTTTTGGGTCACTTTGACTCTCTACTGGATGGGTCAAAAAACCTCCTTAATCACTTTCTATTTCATTGGTAGTAGGTAACCATGCTGCTATTATTTGCTCCCCTTTCAGGGCCGGTAACATATAGGTGCTCCATTTTCTATCTCTGCCTACTTCAGGCACTGGTATGCTCTTTTCTATTATCATCATCAAGTGTCATCTCTGCATTGGAGGTTGGCTGCAATGGACCTCCAACATCCTATCTCATGCCTTGGTGTGCACTCTGCTAGACTGTATCCTGCCCATTTCTTGGGCCCCTTATTTGTATCTCTGTCTGACACTTACTCACCATCCCTTAACTCTACCTTCAAGTAAGGTCTTCAGAAAGGTATCATGTCTTTTAATGTCCAAAATATTTTATTAGTTTCTTCTTCTTCTTCAGCGTTCATTCTCAAACTCCCGCTGGATCTTTCTTATAGCAGGGCAATAAGTTCCTACTAGATTTCCAGAAAAATGTAGTCCAGAGAATGGAAATGTGTTGTGTCGCCATTTTATTTGTGCCAATGGCCCGACACATCCGTCTTCTATGGGATTTTATTTGTTTGATTTGTAGTTGAATGGCTGAATGTGGAGATTCAGAGTGCATGGCTGAGTAAAAGGAAGGCTGTGTCTTTGTGGCAGAAAGTAAGAAACATCAGATATACACCACCACAGGTGATTCTGAACTTGAGGCAAGTCAGTGATGAAAAAACAGAAGTGTTGAAATCATTTGCAAATGAAGCAAAAGTTGCAAGATGGGAGGAATTCTGTGAAAGAATTGCAAGAGAGAAACCAGTGAAGATGTTCTGGCACATGCATAAATCCATGAGCAAGCTAACAAGACAAAAGGCCAAACTATAGAACACAACCATCTTCGGCGATGAAAGATAGTATAGAGATCATCAACTTTACAATACCAGGGAGTGCTGTATGACAGATGTTTGTGTTTCACTGAACATGTAAATTATACAATCCTGAGACCTCAAATGGGTTTGACAAGATAAGGAATGACATCTTGCACTGCTATATCAAGAGCTGTGGTAGATTATACCATGGCTATCCTGACTCATAGCCAAATGCAGATTAATAGACATGACTGGATACAGAATGAAATGATGCATGTCATTGTTGGATGTCCCAGAGATGCAAAAATAGTGGCAATGCGCTTCTTGCTGGATTATCCTACCATGATGCAAAGAAATGCTCTTTCATACTTGTGCATCAGTGCTGACAAGAACCATCCATTACATGATGATATTGAAATTATCAAAGGAAACATATTAAAAAGGGGAAATCATGGCTTGGCAAAGGAGGTTATTAAATGGGTATACACATTAGAGGAAATGTGGATAGTAGGAAAGACAGTCTATCAAGTTTACAACTTCCCTATTATTACCACATTGAAGTGGTAATCACACTTTCCAGGAAACGTGACAATGACATTCCAGCGCATATAGATTCTAAGTCCAGGATCTAATCAGTGAGAATTTCTCAGATGGGATTATTATTGTCTAAACTGATCAGTGTTTTTTGTTCAGCACACGAGCAGCACTTAGGATTCATGGCTGAATGCAGAGGGAAGTCTATTAGGGAAGAATGTGGTGCTTTCTATTAGAAGCATGATGGAGGTGATGGCAGTGACGAAGGCAATGATATGGCTGGAGTCCCAGTGTGCTACAGGTGTCTGTTTTCTTACTGATTCTATGAGTATTCTTTGAAAGATTCTGTCAGTCTGTCTGTGCCGCCAGTGGCTTGCATCAATGACAAAATTTGTACTGAAGAGTATCATTCATTTTATTATTTACCTGGACTCATGGGTGTTGAGGGAAATGAAAGAGCATGGTCACAATGACTAATGGCAGTTCAATAGACCATGCTGATATTTTGAATGCAATCATGGAGTTGGACGAGTTGGAAGAATTGGCGTGTATTTTTTCTCCGTAACTATGGCTATAAAGCAGGAACTGGGAGTGAAGCAAGAAACGAGCGGAATATAGAAATCAAAAGAAAAGTTATCAACCAACACAGAACCGGAACAATTAGTTACCACACACTGAAGGATACACATGAATCTGAGATCTGACTATGTATATACTGAATATGAGATCAGAGCACCTATGGATTTGTCCGGAGTGCCATGATGATTTCATGACTATCTAATGAACTGACACCAACAACTGTCTGCAAGAAATCATTTGGGAAATATGTCCAAACATTTTCATTTTTTCTTAGCATGTTCATTTAGTCACTGAGAAAGCATACATGATTGTTTAAGTCTGAGATACCAAAAAAGTCATTGCACTGATGCATCAATAAAGTAAAATATAATTGTAAACAATAACATTAAACAGCTAACGTTGACTACAATGGAAAAAATGTATCAATAAAGTGACAAAATAATTTAAATCATTTATAACATGTAACCGCTTACCTTGACTAAAAATATGTCATTTATGCAGCAGTTGCTAGGACCTAATGTAAAGATATAGGCAAATGTTAATATATTTTTTGTTCAATATTATACATATTTACACTATTTTCTTAGTCAGTCACGTCTTTTCTATTAGAAGTCAACAATGAATCAGATTAGATATCTCTCTTCTGAACCTGTGTATTGGTCCTTCAGATAGTCCAATGTTTTATTATATAATACTTTGTCTTTCTGAAGATTTATATCCTTTATGTGTCGCCTTTCTTGACTAATGTGGCAAATGGTTCTCTTCCATTTTGCAGAATATGGATGAATCATTGCAAATTGTGGAACTGTTCCTCTATGAAAATGTAAGTTTATCCTTGAAGGTCATGGCGGCAGAATTATCTGAACTATTACAATATGAAAAATACTGTTTAACACAGAAATCTCTAATAAACCTCAATTTCATGTAAAATAGGACATTGTTTAATTTACTTATTTACATTTAGTAGGTTGCTATTAGTCACAACAGGTAAAATTGAAGGTGACGGGGACAGGGTGACAATGTCAGAAAATATTAGACAGTTTAACAACCTGGCATGGCAGGGAAACAACAGTGATCTTGATACATAAAGCTGGAGATAGAGAGCTGTGGAGAGCCATGATCGCCTACGCCAGCCGTCATGACACCTGATGATGATGAGGCTGGTATTACTTTACAAATTACCCAGCTGTCAATTGCCTTCACTTAAATCCTCCAAAGTAGCCCTGCATGCTGATCATTGTCACTTGATACGCCCAAACAATGTCACTTGGCTGATCTGACTTTTCTCATGTTTTTAATTGGCTGGTGACATGAAGTGTATACAAAGTGACCAATAATCAGTTGACCAAACAAGATAAGTGACTATTTGGGATCAGATCACCATACTATTCTGGAGAAGGACTTGCTTCCACTGATGTAACCATCACATTGAAATTTTGAGATGTGCTTAAATAACTCTAAGTAACAGGGCTTGGCTACACTAAAACACAAGGTTGATAAGGTTTACAATGAATGCATAGACTTTCAGACTATAGGGTTAATACTCACTTATGATTGACTAAACTTCATCACTTCTTAGCATTGCAAGACAGAACTTTCTGGTTCAGATACAATCCATCTCAATGAATCTCTGTCTGTGGTCTTTCCTTACTGTTAACTCTAGTTCTTGTAGGTCTTCCTCTATGTTGTCCATGAATCTTTACCCTTATCTACCATTTTCTTTTATTTGTATATCACTTTTAAAATCAGTTTTAATTTTTATTTTTACTGCATGTCCTACTCATCTTAGTACATTGTTCACGTTCCAAATGAACAGAATGAGCTGTATTTTTATATAGATCTTGTCTCCAAATCACCATGTCAAAATTTTCATATTTGATAGGTCCTACTATCTGTAGGACCTATTTATTTCAAAGAAACAAAATAACACACCTTGCAAGATCAAAGTGAATGATATACCGGTAGTATTAAAACAGGTCCACCAATTCAAATATTTATGTACAATGATTACAGCAGATGGAAGAAGTTCAACAGAAATAAGATGCTGAATAGGACAGGCAAAAGCAACATTCAGAAAAATGAAAAATATACTGTGTAATATGACCTTGTCATTAGAGGTGAGAAAGAGAGTTCTGCAGTGTTATATAACCCCTATACTAACATATGTGTGCGAGTCTTGGACAATAAACAAACTGGAAAGTGGGAAATTAGAGGCAACAGAGATGTGGTTCTACAGAAGAATGCTGAGAATACCATGGACTGTCAGAAAAACTAATGTAGAGGTGTTGAAAGAATAAAATGCGAAACGGACCTTAATCAACAATATAAGAAAAAGGCAATCTTTTTTTTTTTGGCCACTTCATAAGACAGGCAGGTTTAGAGAACATAGTCACAACAGGCAAAATTGAAGGCAACAGAGACAGAGGGCGACAACGTGAGAAAATATTAGACAGTTTGACAACCTGGCATGGCAAGGAAACAACAACGACTTTGATACATAATACTGTGGACAGAGAGCTGTGGAGAGCCATGACCGCCTACACCAGCCGGCATGGCACCTGATGATGATGACTATCTGTATGATATTAGTCACTTATCCAAGACTACTCTTGACACACACTTCAATGGCACAAATGATTTGCGCGCTGAGGATATTCTAGTGACTGCCATCAAATCATGCTCCTTGGATGACTGGACTCTCTATGTAGTTGAATAAATTTGTATTCTACAATATCTTCTTCTTCTTCTGCGTTCATTCTCAAACTCCAACTGGATCTAGCTGGATCATGGTCCTGCTAGATTTCCAGCAGGATGTAGTCCAGAAAATGGAAATGCGTTGTGTCGCCGTTTTATTTGCGCCATTGGCCCGACACATCCGTCTTCGGCGGGGTATTCTACAATATGTTTGGTAATAACAAACTTCATTCCTACATATAGATATCCTGTTATGTTTTTCTTGTGTCAATATTCTGTTTTCTCCCAGTCCTTTCTGTTTTTCCATTACCTATTATCTATCCCCAGGTGAATGATTGCTGATCATATCCATATTTGCTGTTAAGCATAGTGGTGGAAGCCTTAGTTGTCATTCCAAGGACAGATGTGTTGCGAGTCCACGTTAGTTCTCTCTTGATGTTTCCTATCCACCATTTTCTTGGTCTGTGTTTGGCTCTATATCTGGATATTATTTTGTTATATACTCTTATTGGTATTTATTTATTCCATTACCACTTCTGGTAATGTGTATCATCTCAGACCAGAGACACCTACAGCACAATAACATTAATGATCATAAGGGCAAATTAATTAAGTATGGCATGTCATGGATTGTATAAGCTAAAAAGACAATAGGAGAGGTAACCACATTTCTTAGCTTGTCAACAAGAAAGGAGTGGCACCTGACTCATGGGTAATGATGAGCATCAAAAGGTTATAATCACCCGTGGCAGGAAATGCGTAATTAAATAGGAAAAACTTGATGTTGATCAACTGATTGCCAATAACACCAGAGATAATTTATGTATATATCCAAGTATAAGCCAATCCATATATAAACAGAGGATGTGACTTTAAATATCCACAATGTGAAAAAAATTGAAAAACTGTGGATAGACTGAAGTATACAAAAAATTATACTATAGTCCGTTCAGATTCGTTTGCCGAGATGTTAAATTATTTTTATCAAAAACGTATTGTTCATTTGGATTGATCATTTGAAGTTAGGTTTAGAATAATAATGTCGCTATAGAAATATTTTTTTATCAAAGAAATGTGATCCAGTATCAAAGATACCTTATTTAACCTATATTAAAAAAAAGTTAATCTAAATTATAAACAACCGCTGGATTATGTAGATGCTTACATCTCACAGCTGATTATTAAATATAAAGGCATGACCCTCACGGTAGAATGTGCACCGTTCTAAAAGTAGTTGTTTCCACTGTACATTTGTATAAAGCAATGTTACATTTGGAAATTCCCGTTTAGCACCAAATATTATTTTTCCTGAACTTAGAATTATGTGAAATCAAAAACGGCTATTTACTCGATTTCAAGTCACAAGTCAGAGGCACGTCTCAATATTTACAGAAAGTAGGCGGCACTAAGCATATTACCTTCTGCAAGTCTATGTGAGAATGAATCTGAAAGCGAAATATTTTACTGAGCATAACATTGCTATAAAGATTTATCAATACTTCTGCAGAGAGCGTAAAAAGGGACATCTTTATTGTTCTTTATCAAATCCTGAGAAGAGAACAATGCATATTTTAGGTTTGTGTAAACGTTCATTTGATCGAATAGTGGAAGCAAGCGGATATTTATTGCCAACAAATTCACGAAAGCAAGGAAGGAAAGAAAAGATAGACAGTTTCGATAAGGACCTAGTAAAAAGAGAAATATGTAGAATGTTTGATAAAAACGAAGAAGTGACACTTAGAAAGTTGAAGATTTGGCTGAAAACTAATAACGACATTGAAATATCAAAAACTTTATTATGGAAAACTGTAAGAAATGCAGGCTTCACCTTTAGAAAGTATGCTGGTGGAAAAAACATTATTTGTGAAAAGCCACATCTGGTAGCTCTTAGAAGCAAGTATTTACGTGAAGTGAAGGGAATGCGCGAGAATGGTTATGATATTGTGTATTTAGATGAAACTTGGATCAACGCTCATCATACAAATGAAAAGGAATGGCAGTTAGCAGATGGAAGTATTAAAAGATCAGTACCAAGTAGTAAAGGGCAACGTTTGATAGTTGCACATGCAGGTAGCAGACATAATGGGTTGTTGCAGAATGCTCATCTAATTTTCATTTCAAAATCCATTGACAATAGAGACTACCACTCCGAAATGAATGGGCACATATTCGAAGACTGGATCGAAAAAAGTATTCTTCCAATATTAGATAGACCTTCTTGTCTGATAATGATGATGATGTTCGTCCGTCGTGATCGACGATGACCAAAAACTCAACCATAATAATAATAACAATAAATAATAAAATAATAAAGTTAATAGTGCGTTTTTAAATGACTAGCAAGTCCAATGCGCGCACAAAATGTTCTTTTACAGAATTGACAACAATAGAATGTATCTGTGTGAGGTTGAGATGTTTTTTCTTTTCTACGTGTCCGCTTCTGTCTTGCAGTTTCTTGTCTGAATTCTTCTGCCGCTAGTGCTCCCGTTCTAATGCTGTAACGCCAAGCCGTTCTATCCTGAGCGAGGCTCTCCCAAGCACCTACGTCAATGTTAAGATGTTTCAAGGATGACTTGAGCGTGTCTTTGAAACGCTTTTTCTGTCCACCAGCTTTTCGAAATCCTGCCTTGAGTTCTCCATAATATATTTGTTTTGGCAATCGCGAGTTCTCCATGCGCACAAGATGGCCTGCCCAGCGTGCCTGCGCCTTCATAAGTATTGTGTGGATGCTGATTGAGGTTGAATTTTCCAAGACCTCGTAGTCTGGTACTTTGTCCCACCAATGGATGTTTAGTAATTTACGTAGGCAGGTAAGATGGAAATGATTTAACTTTCTTGCATGTCTAGCATACACTGTCCACGTTTCGCAGGCGTATAGTAAGGTTGGTATAACAGCAGCATGATATACTTGTAGTTTGGTGGTTGTTCTTATACCTCTTCTGTCCCATACATTTTTGCGTAATCCGCCAAATACAGCACTAGCTTTTGCCAGTCTCTTGTTAACTTCCACATCAATGTTGACATCGCGAGAGAGAGTGCTTCCAAGGTAAGTAAAATTGTCGACTACCTGCAGTTTTTCCTTATTGACGATGATGGAAGTAGCAGTATGTTGGCTATTTGATGTTGCTTGGTGCATGACTTCTGTTTTTTTGGTGTTAATAGTGAGACCAAAGTTGTTGCAGGCCTTTGAGAAGCGGTCTATGGTGCTCTGCATGTTTACGACAGAGTCAGCATACAATGCACAGTCGTCAGCATAAAGTAATTCTCTAACAGTACTAGATTTAGTTTTCGTGTTTGCTTTTAGACGACGTAAATTGAAAAGACCACCATCCGTTCTGTAATTGATCATTATGCCTGCTGTTTCATTACTATGGTGTGTTTCCGTTAACATGGCTGTAAATAACAGGCTGAAAAGAGTAGGGGCCAGCACACATCCCTGCTTTACACCATTTGTGACAGGAAATGCAGGAGATACTCCTCCGTCGCAGATAACACTAGCCATCATACCGTCATGAAATTGTCGTATCACAGTGACAAGTTTTGGGGGGCATCCGAACTTTGTAAGCACCTTCCACAGTCCTTCTCTGTTAACGGTATCGAATGCTTTAGTTAAGTCCACAAATGTTGCTAAGAGTTCACTATGTTGCTCTTGTGACTTTTCCTGAATTTGTCGTGCAGAGAATATCATATCAACTGTACCACGACCTGCACGAAAACCGCACTGACTCTCTGGGAGTAGCTCGTTTAGTAGAGAATTATTTAATCTGTTGAGTATGACACGAGCGAGAATTTTACCAGCTATAGACAAAAGTGATATGCCCCTATGATTATCGCAAGACTGTTTGGTACCTTTGCCTTTATATAGGTGCACTATAGAAGCATCTTTTAGATCTTGAGGCAATGTACCTGAGTTCCAGAAAATACCAAAAATGTCAGTTAGTTTTTTAATCAGCAGTGGTCCGCCATTTTTATAAATTTCAGCAGGTAAGGCATCCAAACCTGGAGCTTTATCATTTGACATTTGTTTAATCGCTATAATAACCTCTTGACTGCTTGGAGGTATATCGAGTTCTTCTCTTATCCTAAGTTGTGGTATTCTGTTTATGACTTCTTCATTTATTACTGATGGTTTGTTTAGGATTTCTTCAAAATGTTCAGCCCAACGATTTAAGATGTCATTTTTATCAGTGAGAAGCTTCGACGAATCGGCATTTAATAGAGGTGGTGATCCCGATGAGTGTGGACCATAGATAGTTCTTAAAGCCTCATAGAATCGCTTATAGTCCTTTCTGTCTGCAAACATTTGAATTTCTTCAGCTTTTAGACTTAGCCATTTATCCTTCATCTCTCTAAGCTTCTTTTGACAAGTGTTACGGATCTTGTTATAGGCTACTTTCTTGGACGGTGAAGATGCTGCCCCTTGTAGTTTCTTGAAAGCTTTGTGTTTCTCTTCTAACAAGGATGTTATCTCAAAATTATTATCATCAAACCAGTCTTGGTGTCTATGTACCTTCACTCCCAAATGTTCCTTCGCTTTGGCGTAAATAATTCCTTTAAACGAAGCCCAGCTATCTTCAGATGTGGTATTAAGAAGATCTAAGTCTCCCAAGGCTACGTCGAGATCCTTGGAGAGATTATTTTTTATATCGTGGTTACTCAACCGATCAGTGTTTAGGCGTTTTTCTATCTTTTGTCCCTGTGGACGTCTTTTTCTTGCAATGGTGAAATTTAGTTTGGATACTATAAGCCGGTGATCAGTCCAGCATTCAGCTCCACACATTGCTTTTGTGACACGAACATCCTTGATGTCCCTTTTTCTGGTTATGATATAGTCTATAAGATGCCACTGCTTGGAGCGTGGATGCATCCAAGAGGTCTTTTTGCGCGTTTGCAAACGAAACATAGTGTTGGTGATAGTGAGTTCGTGCACAGAACATAGCTTTAAAAGAAGGGAACCATTGCTGTTACATTTACCGATCCCATGACGTCCAAGAACACCTTGCCATGTCTGGGAGTCTTTGCCAACTCGGGCATTGAAATCACCCAGGATAATGAGTTTATCAGTTCTCGGTGTACCAGATATAGCGGCATCTAACTCTTCATAGAATTTATCCTTTTCCTCATCAGGATTTGTCATTGTCGGCGCATATGCAGAAAGTAATGTGGCAAAGTTATTTTTGCTCACTTGCAATCGCAACGACATCAAGCGATCGCTAATTCCTCGAGGCAGACCTGGAAGTTTCTGCACCAGAGATGATTTTATAGCAAAACCAACACCTGATTCACGCCTCTCTGTGTTTTTACGTCCTATCCAGAAGAATGTATACCCTCCACCTCTCTCTGTCAACTGTCTGATAATAGACAATGCTTCATACCATAACGTAGTGAACGTAGAAGATAGAATCCCAACATCATCAAGTACAAAAGATGCAATCAAAACGTGGCTCATAAAAGAACACATACCAGTTACCGACAGGTACTTGAAACCCGAATTGCTTAACCTTGTAAAACAGACACAACGAACAAAGATATTTAAAATAGACAAGTTAATTGAAGAATATGGTCATAGATGTTTGAGACTACCTCCATATCATGCACACTTAAATCCTATAGAGCTAATTTGGGCAAAAGTTAAAGGACACGTAGCATCTACAAATACAACTTTCAAATTATGTGATATTGAGACACTTACAAATCAGGCTCTATCAAATATACATAAAGACTACTGGGTGAAATGTGAGGATCATGTGTTACGCCAAGAAGAGGAATATTGGAAAAAGGAAGGTTTGTTGTTTGTTCAGCCGAAAACAGTAATCGACCTATTTGACTCGTCTGATTATGAATGATCATTACTCTGATTAAGTCTACACTAAAAAAAGTTTGATTTGCAAAATTTACAAGTTGATTTGTAAAACATTTCATTGCTCAATACCACCCAAGCAATTCAAAAAAATGTTATAAGCAAACCATCAACCATTACTTATAAAAATTAGCCCGCTTGATTCAATACAGAAGTTCAGATATCTTGGATCAACTATTACAGACAAAATTTCCTTACATGAAGAAGTATATGTACTTATTTCAAAGGCAGCGACAACATTTGTGAAACTCACACCAAGAGCATGGAACAATATCAAATTGACTCTACGAACAAAAGATATATTTTAAATTTTTTTTACACCTGCCACCATGTAAAATTTTGTGGACACGCCTATGGGTCATCATTGCACTAGATTACTGTAAAATATTTTGTTTATGGTCGAAATAATATTTACATGGGCAAACATCAAAAGAATTCGCCGCTTTCAAATAACCGTTACAGCTAGACATCAAGTAACACATATGTTTTCGCGACATGGACATTTTAACAACGTATGCCAAAATTCATGTGAAATCATCAAGAACTTTTTGAATTATAAATCATAACATCTCGGCAAACGATTCTGAACGGACTATAGTACTGTGTGGAATACCATTATTATTCTTCTTCTTCTGCGTTCATTCTCAAACTCCTGCATATTAGCAGGATGTAGTCCTGGAGAACGGAATGCGCTGTGTCATGGTTTACAGCATTGCTGCGATATTTGCACCTTTCTGCCTGACACATCCAACTTCAGCATGGCTTTGGGTCTCTGACCCTATATGGGATGGGACAGCCAACTCCATCCCATAACCTCCTTAGTCGCCTTTTACGACATGCAAGGAAGGTAAACAGTGTTGCTACTCTTTGCTCCGCTTTCGGGCCCCGGCAACACATGGGCGACCATTATTATAAGTATGATGGAACAAGCAAAATATTCCTTAAAGGAAATTAAACAAGCTTTAGCAATGTTAAGACATTTCTTCCAATGGTCACACCTTACTGGTACTCACATAAAATACAAAATCAAGGATAGTACAGTGACAGTGGAACCTTTCCCTGTGAGACGTAGCCAGCCTCATAAAACCTGCTATCACCAGGTACCACAAGTGTTCTGTTGGATTTCACAGGTCAAGCGCCCGAGGCGCAGTGAGCCGAACCAGCCACCATGGTGGAATGACAACACAGAGAAAGCATGGTGGGACAATTGGCAGGCTGTCAACAGATTTTTTTCTGTTTTCCCATCTTTACAACCTTCTCAAAGCTCTAGTCTCATACGTACACAAGCAAAACATAAACCATTGTATGCATTATTGAATTCTTTATTTACATGTAAAAAATTATGCTAAAATCTCTAATAACAAATTAGTTATTGCGTTTTCTCAAACACTAACACCTGTGTTAGTATTTTTTTATTTTGCAGAAAAAAAACGTCTTCATCATTTCCTCAAAGATCTTGCATGATAATTATTTTTTTTTAAACCACGGTAAATCTTTCATTTTTACAGACACTGCGCTATAAATAGCAAACTTTTCATTTTTAAGCAGACGACTTCATGGAGTTCCGCAAGAAAACCAATCAACTCGACGCGTGCATTGACATCACACCCCCGCTGACAGCCAAGCGATTGCATGCCACTGTGCTATAAATCATATCAATTCACCCTTAGACAAAAATTCTTAGAGAATTAATGATTAATTCTAACCCTCCTAAAAAATACTATAAATTAATTTTAATACTTTTAAAATCACCCCCTTCGGTAAAAATTTGATTGTGTCCACCGTTGTGCTATAAATCATATCGAGTCATGCCTTTTTAAATTCACAATTTTTAAAAATCTAAACACTGATTCTAACCCTTCTCCCTCCTAAAAAATCTATAAACTAGTATAAACTAATTCTAATCCTTTTAACCCCCATTTACAAAATTCTATAAGTTTATGCAACTTATCTAACACTGCAAATGTCACAACGGTGGACGAAATCAAATTTGCGCCCCCCCCCTTCCCTTTACTAAAACCTATGGTACAAAATTGTCATTCCGCCCAGGACCATTATTCCTATCATGTTAGGAAATACCTAAAAAACTAGGTCAAATTTCACTGTCTGTAAAAACGAAAGATGTGCCAAAACCCATATATTTGCAGTATGCAATTCCTTATTTAAATGTACAAAAAATTATGTTAAAAACAAAAAAGTTATTGGGTTTTAAACAAGAAACAGTACACTAGTACACTACTAGTACAACAGTGTTGTCAACACCATCCAAAAATAACACAAATTTTCAAAAAAGAAGTCAGTTGTGGCAGACTGTAATGTAATTTTAATGCAGAGTTCTGGCTAAATGTTAATTAATATTACTACTATCATTAGTTAGTATCACCTGCAGGAGAGTAGTGTACTTTACTTAGTAGGTCTACTTGTGTAACTTACGCTAGTATCACTAACACATCAGGGTCCGTTGGCGTTGATTTTTCTATGGCGAAAATGAAAATAATTGTTAGACCTAAAAAATAATAAAATGTACATTAAACAATACCACATTAAGTATGTTTATTACACAACGTTGTGACATATAAAATAATGTAGGCCTATATAAATTATGTTCCCTTACTGTGACAACTTCTTATTGTCCAGACCTATGTCTTTTTCTTTTGTTTTGATTTGTTCATCAAAATGGCGATTAGCGGAAGTCCTACTATACTTACCTAAGATTGTTTTCACCGTAATTGTCTGGTATCGTATAATAGTTTCATAGTTTAAGATAACCCCTACCTCTGGCAAAGAGAGAACATTATTGACAACAGTTGTGATACAGATGGGAAGAGAGTGCCGCGACTGGGCTGCCAACAGAACAGATGGAATAATCCAAGAATTCATGTTGTTGTTCGTCCATCACAAGTGATGATGACCATTTGTTGCATCCACTTTTAAAAATTCAATTAGAGTTATGTCCTTGATAAAGAGTTCGTAGATGCCTAACGAGTCCTATTCCAGCTGTAAGTGTCCTTGGACAGTTCGGGAATGGAATGACCACTGTAGACGGATCTTGGTCTATCCGTTACTTTCTAGCTACTCGCCGCTGTTGAGCTGCTGCATTTCTCCTCTTTTCATAAGATGATGCGCTCTTTCTGATTGTAGAATGCAATTTAGATCTATTTTGTGCAAGTTCTTCCCATGTATCTTGGTCTATTTCAAAGGCTTCCAAGAACTCATAATGCATCACTCGAAGCCACACGATACCATAATTTAAACAGACGGCTCAGTAACACAAACAGATGTGGTTGGGGTTTCGTGGCCTACCAAAATGGCAAGAAATTAACTGAGGAGCCAGCTGCTCACCCCACTACAACATCGAGTATGAGAATGGAAATAGAAGCGGTGACAGCAGCTCTCACCTGGCTGGCGACGCAACGACCAACAGACTCAGTGATTCTATCGGACTCTCAACGTATGTTGCGTAAGATATAAAAGTGTATGATCTGAACTGAATGGGTCACTCAACAACGCGCAGAGCATTACATGGATCTACTGTCCAGGTAATGCTGGGGTCAGGGGAAACGAAATACCCGATATGTTGGCCGGTAAAGTCTTGGTGAACGGCACCGATATAAAAAGAGACAGGATTGAATTGATTAGAGCAGTCATGGGTACCCTACGATAAGGAAGTCGAACGAGACAATGTACATATTCAGAGAATAGTAGAAATGGTAGTGACTAGAAGCGATGGGAGAAAGTGCACCCTCTCGGGAAAGATCAGAAGAACACGTAATCAGCAACGGACTGGGACTCTGAGTGTATACACTTTTAGATGGCTGACGGAACGGAAAGCAGAGCATATATCGGAATGCCCCCAGTGCCGTGACGCTTGTTTCTAATCAAGAATCAACCCCTTCCCAAAGTCAAATAATTTATTTTATAAAAAAAAAGTTGTGGTCGCATTCAGGTATTATTTCCGTCAGGGGCCATCTGCTTCTTCTTCTTCTTCTTTCGTTCACTTGAAACATGTCTATATCTGTAATTCTGTCTCCTTAATAAAACTCACTGTCTTTTGTAGTTCATACAGTGTCCCATAGAGTTTTGATTCCAGTGTTGTTTCCTCTGGCCAATATGTCTGCCTCAGCGTTTCATGCTCAGAACACTCTTGAAGTATATGTTTGGCACTCTGTGTAGTCTGTCCACATGTACACATGGCCGTGTTGCCAATCTTGAACTTTGTATACACGTGACTGCGGAGTTGGCTGTGTCCTGTTCTGAGACGTAGAATTATAACTTGTTCTGGTCTGTTCATAATATGATAGTCATCTTGTGTTGATGTTTGTGGCTTAGCCATCTGCTGAAGAAAATATATGTAGGCATGCATCAATTAGTACATATATGTATAGTTTCAGCTTTAACGCTGAACCACTGATATACTCCTACGTATTTAAATTAAATTACTCATGAACATTTTTTCAGATTTTAATATAGTGGGAACTATCTTTATTCAATTGTCTTCTTTCCACATATCCATATTATATATACTAATGTGCAAATATCCATAATTGTATGGCATATAATTTACTCCTTATTTCTGACACGCGATTGACACGATGCTTTTTTAAGAACTACCTATGCTTATATGTCATGTGAAGAAGTGTTCGTTCTGTGTAAACAAAAAAAAATAAGTGTCCAGATTCTACCAAAAACCAGAAGTATTGTGCGTTGTTTTCGGTATATATTGTCCCGGAGCAAGAAATATGTAACGATTAACCTGGACTAATACAAGACGGATTTCTGCCAGTGTGATATATAACAGGAATGTCATCGTATTGAATGTATTAAATGTTATTAAGTGTTTGTAGAAGTGGCCGATGGTTCCCATGACTTACTCATATCCCATTAACAAAAATCAGGGTACATGTTATTCGTCGTATTAAAATATTATTACGTGTTGGTGGAAGTGGCCGTTGGTTCCCATGACTCACACATTCCCATTTTTTTCACTGACACATTATTTGCCGTATTGAAATATAATTACGTGTTGTTGAAAGCGGCCAAAGCTTCTCATCTTTACTAAAAGATCGTCTAGAGAAGTGACAATGAGTGCACATTGACACAAGGAAGCATATCAATATGGACTGTGAAATATCAATATCAGTTAGTGAAAAGTTAGTTGTTATACGATGGAAATAATTGTATCTGAATATGTATTTGTATAAATATGTGGGCATATATTATGGTGTAAGTTAACAATATATGTGTTTTATGTCTATAAGTATGTATATTGGGAATGAAGGAAGGTATCCATACCTACATCCAATTGAGTTCTATACACCAACTCTATGCACCATTGACATTTGTTTGTGTTTCAATGAACATGTAAATTATACTATTTACGAAAGACTAGAGTAGCATTTTCCGACATCGCACACAAAATGTACAGCTTAATAATCACCTGAACAGAATACACCCACAATACACTTAGGGGTTCTGGCTGTGCACTCACCCTATGAAACTATTGATCACCACCTTTTTAAATATCCTGCACTAGATAACACACGGGAGTGAGGTAGACTAGTTGATAGTGAGCTTGCTTGCTATCACTGGGTTACAGCGTGTCAGGTACAAAATCACGTCCGGCCACATAAAATTCCGGGTTGTGATTTCTCGTTTGACACGGCCATCTTCCAATCGACTCCGCTGTAAATGAGTAGCTGACGCGTGAGTTAGGAGAGGTAAAGAAAACAAAGAAGCGTATTGGTCATCTAATCTAATAGTTACTGCGGCTTAGTTCATGAAGAGTTTTCTTCATCCCTGACGGCAGGTTGCTGCCAGACATAACTTTACTTTACTGGATAACGTACGAAAAATGCTTCTCCCTCGAAGACCAGATAAATGGGACAAAGCAACAGCGCACAAACACATGCATATATCATACAATAGCAATGGGTCAAAGGATCGCTGGATCAGCAACTAACCATTCAACCAACAAATGAGCTAGCACGTATTGCTGCCTCCATCCTGGTTTTGGCTTCATCTGTCACAACACTTTTCTAAACCCGGCCGTGGAAGATCATTTATTACCTGTCGCCCTTTCCGAAACATTCTTGCCCAATACTTCACTGTCTTTGAAAAAAACAACAACATTTTCCACCATACACCACCTGCATTCCTTAATGGATGTTAGTTGGTCGACACCCTTCGACTATAAGAAACCGAATCACTGTTCGTTGGTCAAATTTGGACGTATTCGTTATCACATCGGTCGTGTCATCGACTCCGTACACAAGACACTAAGCATATGAAGAAAATAATCATGTGGTCATTTGTTCATCCATTCACACTTATTACATCAGTGATGGCATCTTCATGGTCTTCGCGTGATGCACGCTGGCGTAAGTGACGCTGTACGGGTGGGTTTTATTTAAACAAGCCTCGTATATTTGTTTGCCTGGATCCCCAGGAATTACAAACAATAAAGCTCGTTTATCCTTTTGTGAAATTGTAGGGGATGGAGATTTTCCAGACCCTTTTTCATACACAGAAGTCTCCAGCTCAGCTGTGTGCAATGCTTTGAGAAGAATAATATAAAAACATGGTTTTATGGATGACGTGCTGTAAGATTTCCACTGGAAGGGTCTTATTATATTGACATGTTATATATTTGGTATTTGCTGTTGCATCGTGGTTAGTCTGATATCTACTAATGAGACATACATACCTTCCGTATGCGGGTATACATATATATCGGGTGTCTATAAAGTCGCTGTGCACTGATGTAGTACAGACCCACGCTAAATACTTACAATTCACCTGCCGTAGTATCACCATCAATGTAAATGGGTGCACATTAATATTGTAGACACCTGGTATATATATATATATATATATATATATATATATATATATATATATATATATATATATATATATATATGAATAAGTTCTATGTAAATGTGTTGTTGCTGCGCAACACCTTCTTTGACATGAAAACATATGTGTGACTACGTACGCCATCACCTTGCGTACATGCACTACATATTATCTGGATAGTAGACGACTAACTATATATAAGGGTTAACCAACATTGTGAGTGCAAATTTCAGAAACGTCTGGTTTTCAATCAGCCTCGTGATGTTAAGCGAGTATGTACGTTCTCTTTTATACATACGAACCAGGCTGTCTCTCCAACTTGATTTTGGAGTTCAAGATAAATTAGAACCATTTGAAGAGTGAACTTTAGATATCGGATCGAAAATTTGACGGCAACAATGAACTTCCGGACCTCACTGTTAGGGGCATCTGAAACATTAGATTGTTACTACAGTTAGCGCCATCTTGCCGATGTAGACTTCTTGTTTCATAGACACAGACATATCCGTTGATACGAAAGGGATTTTTGTAAATACATGCATTACCATCCGGTCTAGACATTGCTTCTACTATTTATTAAGAACTAAGGAGAATTAGATATAAAGCGACTGTTTACTTTTCAACAACTGGAGAAAAGATGTACAACAGGTCTACGACTCTGTAGAAACATTTCTAAAATATAAGTCATAAAATCTCGTAATAAGAGCAATATGTAGACAGTGCTCAGTAATTGAACACAATGAGGGATTATAAGAAAAATATATTGATGTTACATGAGATACAAGTGCTATCCAGGATGCAGAAAATCATGTTAAGAATGACCAAGTCCGTAGATGAGGGGAAGAGGGTATCTAGTGCTCATCCCCCCCACCCCATCTTTCCTTTTAACAATGAAAGTAGGACATATTATTTAGTGCTATGAACAAAGTAAAAAAACTGCAACAATCTCACCAACCGCATCCCAAAAAGCGTTCTCAAAAGAGATTGCAAAAAAAATCAGCCCATAACAGGGTGACTTGTTGTTGTTGTTTAAATAAAAGCGTAACCCCCCCCCTCCCCCCACCCCTCGACCATTTTTGTTTTTCAAGCACCTCAAATCTATGTCCATTAGAAAGGTGCAGTTCGGAAACAGAACTTTCTCAAATACAATAACCGCTAATAAATTAATACAGCCGCATGCGGCATGCCTATGGGTCTCAACATATGGTCCACTAGACAAACAATCCATGTAACAAACAAAAAAGAGACTAGACCTGTATATTGAGGCTTTCTTCTTTCAGAAACTTCTAACACGTTGGTTAGTTGCTGTTGCAGTGATCAATGACTCATGAACTTTGATCCAATGCCATTACGTGTTTTTGTGAGTTGTTGTTTTGTTCCATATACTGTGTTCCATTTATTTGACCGTGGAGGGAGAAGCATTTTCCTGACGTCATCCAGCACTGGACATTGAAAAAAGGTGGTGGTCAACAGTTTCATACGTATGCTGGCACCCTGGAGTGAGTTTTGGTTGTATTCTGTTCAGTTGATTTTTAAGCTGTACACATTCTGTGTGCGTAGTCGGAAATTGATACTCTGGTCTTTCCTTCCCATGAAATTGATGTTGTATTTGGGATTTGGGCTGGTCATATATTTATAGATTTCCCTCCTAGTGTATCTCATGGCACTTCTGTTCATACAATTCCCTTTGTTCACAGATTTCAACATCATTTTTAACTGTGCGTTGGCGTTTGTGTATTTGGCTGTTCTTGTTGTGCTCCCATTTTTGCTATTCTGCCTGCTTTGTCTTCGCCAGGTGTGTTTGAGTGACCAGGAATCTACTGCATGATAATGCTAACTTCATAAAATGTAAGCAGCTGGTTGGCATGGTGATATATTTCAACTAGCTCATCTTTATAATGTCCATCACATTCTAGTGCTTGAAGAGCAGAAATAAAGTCTGTAAAAATCACAATGTTTTGGACTTTTGATGGAAAGGCATCAAATATGGTCTTCAGGTGGTACAATGCAACTTCTAGTGCTCTATTTCAGCTTCATAATTAGAAAATATCTCCTCACAGGCATCAAACAACTCATCATATGTTTTGTCATGGCATTCTATATAGACACCATCAATCAATAAGCCCATAACCCTTCAGAGTCCTAGGGGTACCACATTGGATGCTTCAGCACACAGAGTCCTCCAGCGAATTCTAGCCTCAGCGATGCGGATGAGTGTGGAAATATCTTGCCCTGTCCATTCCTTGATGTTGCCTGTCCATGTCTTTATTTGCTCACCTCTACTTCTTCCTCCCTGGACAGTTCCTTGCAGTATTGTTTTTGAAAAGAAATCGTGCCTGCATACATGTCCGAACAATGCTAGTTTTCGTCGTTTCACTATTGAAAGCAATGGCTCTTGAACACCTGCACACATCTCTACTTTATTTCTTACGTACAAATTGGTCTTATGTTCCCTATAGGAAATTTGTAGAATTCTTCTGTAGCATTTGAACTCGAAAGCCTGTAATCTTCTCTCCATGTCCGCAGTGAGTGTCCAACTCTCACAACCATACAACACAACAGAAAGCACCAGCGACCTATACAGTTTGATTTTCACTCCAACACTGATGTTGCTTTTCCAAATCACAGTTAGCCTTGACAAGGACGCTAAAGCCATCTCCAGCCTTATTTTTAGTTCTGCTTTGCATTTACCATCGCTGCATATACTGGATCCGAGGTATTTGAAGGTATTCACCTCTTCAAGCTTGTGTCCATTCATCATGATATTCATCTGGTTTTCTGTGTCTCTGCTGTTTACCAAGATTTTGCTCTTATCTGAATTGATTTCCATTCCGTACTTGCTGGTAACTTTTTCCAACTTTGATGTTAATTCTTGCAATGATTGTTCTGACCCAACTATAAGATCAATATCATCAGCGAAACGCAAGTTGCAAATAGGGTGACCTCCGATCGATATAGACGTGTTATAATCATGTAATGTCTCTTGTATGATGTGCTCTAAGTATATGGGGACATTATGCCTCCCTGTCGAACTCCCACAGTTGTTTTGAAGAACTCTCCAATTGTATTGTTTGACAAGACAGCAGCACTATTTGCATTTTTGTACAGAGCTTCAATAATGTCTATAATTGTGGTGTCAAAATTGAATTTCCTCAGTATGTGCCACATAGACACTATAACCTGCTTTGATGGTGGCTTTTACAGCAGACTCTAAGTATAGATATGAATCCACTGTTCTGGGTAGTTGTCTATTTTTTCTGTGTTGCTTTCATAAGACTCTCTGGGTCAAACCTTTCGTTGCATTATCTCTTAACTGTGTTTGACTTCTGGCAATTTAAAACATGTGTGTGGTGGTAAACATGTTTCAACTTTTTGCAGTTGTTATCTCTTGTCTGGGAGGTGATATCTGTCTTTTATTTCATTGGCATGGCTGAGGACTGACTTTTGTTTTATTCTCATGTTTTATTTCACAAGCCTCCATTGCAACCATGTCTCTCCGTATCTCAAGTGGTTCTACATTTGTATGTATTTCACATGCAGCCGTTGGTGTAGCCGTTTGTGCATTGCTCCGCACTTTGTCTATAGATTATATATGTCTTGGAACATGTTGTCAGGAGTGCACTGTTGTATTCTAAAGCAGAACGTATGTAACCAAGACATAGTCATCTGAGGGTATCCTTGTTAGATCCCCAAGATGTGCCAGTGAGTCTATGCAGTAGTTGTAACCGTTTCAGTGCTCTATTTTTGACATTTTCTACATGCTTCTTGAGAGTGAACTGCCGATCTAGCGTGACTCCAAGAAATATTTTATGTTCTTCTCTTGGAAATTGCTGTACATTCAACCATATACTGATATTTTCTTTGGCTACTTAATGACTCTTGGTAAATATGGTATAGACAATTTTCTCAGTTTATTTTCAGCTTCAATTTTTTACAGAATCCGAACAGTCTACTTAAATCTCCATTTAGTCGTTTGGCTGCGCTTTAAACATTCTCCTGTCTCTGGCATAATAATAGGTCATCAGCATAGAGGGCTCAGAACTCGTCTTCTATACAATCGTGATTTTCTTGTTGTTTAAATGAAAGCGTAACCAACCACACCCCCTTTTCTCAAGCACAATTTGGGCATGGAATGACAACGGTAGACGATTCTTGGTCTACCCGTGGCTTTCTAGCTATTCTCTGTTGTTGAGCTGCTGCATTTCTCCTCTTTTAATAAGATGATGCACTTTTTTTCTCTACAGCGCCATGTAGCTCGATTTTGTGCAAGTTCTTCCCATGTATATTGGTCTATTTCAAAAGCTTTCAGTTAGGTCTTCAACAAATCCCTGTAGCGCTTCTTTTGACTACATTGAGATGGTATGCTCTTCTGCAACTCACCATACAGAAGTTTCATTACAGGTGATGGTCTGTCATACGTGTCAGATGGCATGTCCAGCGAATCTGTGTCTGCATCACAGTAGTGTTAATGCTAGCAATACCAGATCTCTCAAAGATGTATGCTGAATCTTGTCTTGCCATCTGATGTTCATAACTTTTCGGAGACATGATGTATAAAAGGGATAGAGCTTCATACATTGACGTCGATACACAGTTCATGTTTCACCAGCGTATAATAGCACCGAGTGTACCACTGTTCTATAAACTTTATAGAATGCAGGACTCTAGGTAGCTTTTGCCAGGTGCTGGTTGCAACATGACTTTTGTTTTCTCCCTGTTAGTAGCAAGCTCAAAGATGGTACACGCTTTTGTAGAATCTGCCTATAATACTTTGTAGAACAGCCTCAGAGTTAGTATTTAGGACACAGTCATCAGCAAAAAGGAGATCCATGATCGTGTGTGATTTGACTGTGGCTATTTCTCGGAGCCACGGAAGCTTGAACAATTTCCATCAATGCGATATATGTCTGCTCCCAAGTTCAGATCTGACAGCATCTTCCAATATCATCATCATCAGGTGCCACGGCGTAGACGGTCATGGCTCTCCACAGCTCTCTGTCCACAGTATTATGTATCAAATTAGTTGTTGTTTCCTTGGCGTGCCAGGCTGTCAAACTGTGTAATATTTTCTCACGTTGTCGCCCTGTTGCCTTCAATTTTGCCTGTTGTGACTATGTCCAACATAGCAGAGGTATTACTAAACATTCTATACATTTTAGATATTACACAATCCTGTTTAACTCCATTTGAGCGAGAAACGTTACAAATAACTCTCCAACATGCTGAACTCTATACCCATATCAGTTGTTTCACATTCTTTTCTGAAACTACATTGGCTTTCGGATAATAAATACCTTCATTAGATGATATGTAAGGCATTCAAAAATACTCTTGCAAATATCTTCCTTGCGATGGATAGTAGAGAAATGCCTCGATGGCTAGGATTGGCGGTTCCCTTTACGTTTATACAAGTGTATAATTGTTGCATCGTTGAAATTTTGTGCAACTATTTCACTTTTTCAATGATTGTTAGAAAATTATATGTGCAGCTTTACAATCACCTGAACAGAATACAACAATAACACAATTCAGGGTGCCGGCTGAGAACTCATCGGCATTAAACTGTCAACCATCACATTTTGAAGGTTCAGCGCTGGATGACGACAGAAACATGATTCTTCCTCCGAAACCAGATACATGATAAATGATGATAATGATGATGATGGTGTTCCTCCTTCGCAAGCGAAGATGAGCATGGCATGAAAAATAATGAATGCAATGAAAAATAAATAATAATAATAAATTGGTAATTGTCTAATTTTGTTTGTAAGTTCGTAGATGTTCGATGAGTCGGATTCGTGCACAGAAAGTTCTATTGCAGTGCATGAATGAGTGCTGAAGGTTCAGGGTAGGAGAATTTTCGGATTCGTCCTTCCGCTTCTTACGCTTGTGGATTACCCGTAGTGTTCTTTCTTTTTCAAAATTCATGATGCCAGCAGTGATCTGGGTGTGCCAGGCTAAGCGATCAAGTGCTGTAGTCTCCCAGGAGCTAGGATCGATGATACAGTGCTTGAGATAGTTTTTAGGTGATAAGATTATAAATGAAACACCTTATAGGGAACGAAACAGCTCACAAACACATGCATAATCACACATTTGCATGGTTCAAAGGGCATGAGAATATAGACAGCTAGATCAGCAACCGAACCTAGAAGAAAGACATGGATGAAGTTTTGGGCAGGCAATTTCTGAATATCAATATCATATTGTTATTATTTAGATTAATATAATGTGGATTTTGCAGACGGCGAATTCATTTGCTATTTTAGGACCATTGCAAATCAGCGTAATCACATTTTAGATTTTACAGTACGCAGGTTGTTTTTCCAGCTACATTTTATTCATCGTTACTAATTTGGGAAATAACAGAATAATTCCGTGCTTTTCCTGTGTTCATCAGGAAAGAACACTAAAATATGTCAACGGGAGGGACGTAGTCAATCAGTTTGCCTTAAAATCGTAATTAACTTAATTAAACAACAATTTCTCGCTTTTGAAGATTTTAGTATTTCGGCACAGACGTCTTGACCGAGATCGTTATCTGTATAGAAGACCTTCCAACAAAATTAATTAGGATACCATTCTTGACATTTTTCAATATTTTTGGACTTTCAGTTAGTGACTATATACTTGGAGTCGCCATGCTTATATTTGGCATACGATTCTAAGTATGTTAATAGTCTATCGTCTATTGTCTATTCCCATGTGAATGATGGTCAGAATATCCGTACTTGCCGTTAAGCGTAGAGAGATTTAGTTTTCTATCCAAGGCCAGACGTGTCGCTTTGACTGCGTTGAATCCGTATGTTTAAGGTTGTCTTGATATTATTTATCAATAATGTTATAGCTCTTCCTCTGGACTTCTATTCGGATCTTTTATATGTTCTTGTCGGCTGCTGGTTATGGTTCATTCTCATACGGTGTCCATATTATTTGTTATTTCTTGATGTATTCGGTGCATGGTCTTATACAGTTTCTTCTCCTGATTTCATAATTTCTCATTTTTTCTAGTTTGTTCACTCTTACGACTTTTCTAATGTTGTAAGTTTCCTCTGCTGGGCTGCTATCAGCCCACATGTCTGGTATTGATAGCAAAGTGGTGGCATAAAAATACTGTTTATCATCTGTCTCTTGATTTCCGTCTTGATCTTTGGATTGAGCAGTAAACGTGATAGCTGGTATGTCACTATGTTGACCAACCGAAAACCAAACAATAATAAAATCGTCAAGAATGGGGGTCCTAATTAATTTTGTTGAAAGGTCTTTAATAGAGACGATCATGTCTACGCACAAGGGCCATACACGCATCACACTTAAGGGGTATTTTCTATGGCATTTCTCTTGTTAACCTAGAAAATAAGTTTCTCTAGTTTAAGCTAGAAAACAAGTTTCTCTAGTTTAAGCTAGAAAACAAGTTTCTCTAGTTTAAGCTAGAAAACAAGTTTCTCTAGTTTAAGCTAGAAAACAAGTTTCTCTAGTTTAAGCTTGAAAACAAGTACTTCTCCTGGATATTTTTTTTTCAAGTTAATCTCGTGCAGCCTCAATTATCTTGATATATTCAAACCTTTCCGAGCTTTTCGTTTGCTTGTGACACAAAGTATACGCAGGAACCAATGCTCTGTCGCATCAGTCAAGAGGAGTGACTGTGTGAGAACAGTAAGCATCACTATTCTGGACAAGAACTTGGCAAGCATTGTACATCACATCCCGACTATATTTGCTAACAACCGACTCATTCTAAGATGTTTTACAAGCCCCTTTCATGAAGAAATCTATACGGTTCATTGTTTTGTTAAAGAAAAGACCCGGTGGGGGTTTAAAAGCGAACGCAAACAAAATTGTACTCACCTCCAACACTCTTTTAATACCAAGAGATTGTATCACTCTTAATCATTATTGATGTAAAATATTGTATGTGAGTAAAATATTGTACCATTCTCCATCATTATTCATATAAAATATTGTACAATGCACCATAATTATGCTAATAAAATAGCACATCATTCTCCATTAAAATATTTTAGCATTTTCCATCATTATTCTAATAAAACTTTATACCATTCTCCATTATTATTATTATAATAAAACAGTATATCATTCTCCATTACTATTCTAATAAAATATTGCATGTATTATTTTCCATCAATATTCTAATAAAATATTGTACCATTCTCCATTATCATTCTAATAAAATGTGTTTTTCGCCATCGTCATTTCATTGAAACAGACTATCCGTTATCATTATTTCATTGAAACATTGGACTATCCGTCAACTGTCATCATTATTTCAATCAAAACATGTAGTAGTGTTCGTTAACGTCATCCTATATTTTCAGTCATGTGTCGTTGAACTAAATGGATATTTTTGACTCAATTCAAATTGTGACAACGTGATATGAACTCAAGCTTTAAAAACACCGACGAAGGGTGTACATGCTGCTTTGTCAAGAGACGATAGCGATTTGGTTGTGATTCATTGATATACACATACAGGAGTAATCCATTGCTGTTTAAATGGCAGTCTTGTACAGTCGCAGACGTTTTATCCATTACTTGTGAGAACACCCGAGACTCCTCGTCACGCTTGGTTTGCAGAATGGATGGAACTCGCTCACGCGAAAATTGGCCGATTTTTCGCTACGACGGATCCGCTATGCAACCTCGGGGCTATTGTTGTGCGGGTTTTCCGCACCAACAGGCCTCAGCGCCTCTTTTCATAAACTTGTTTGCGCCTGGAGCAGGAATCAGGTTTAAACTTTTCACCAGTCGTGGACCTAAAGATATTACGACTCAATTTTGGTCGAGCGGCTGGATACAGTACAAAATCTCTCTCTGGACAGAAACAAATTTCATAAGGATGTGTGATACATTACGTACACCAGGGTTCCGTAAAATTTTTGAAAGGTCCAAATTCTTTCCCGCGTAATATAAAAGCGCCGGCTCTAGAACGCAGAGGAAGTTGGATTCATTTTCACTGGCAAAAGCACGGCTCTGTGAAATTGAATTGCTGCAAGAGATAACAAATGTGGAACATTTTTATTTCGAAGAAATACCAAAAAGATTGTAATTCTATTGTTCATATTCTACGGGAACTAATATTTTACAAGATCATTTCTAATGTACAACCTCAGGATTGATACTGTTGAAAACAATTGTGATAGAGCACAGTCCAATGCAATAATTAGAATATCGGCATTGCCAGAACATTTCTTAGACAAGACACATGTCTCTAGCCCCATAGATAAGGGGAGAGGGTATGAGGTTCAAACCCCCTTAGCAAATCAGAACATGGCTTTTAGTACTAGGGATGTAGCCAAAAGGTACTAGGTAAAACTCCTTCATTAATGATTTTCGCAAAAAAAAATATATTTTAATAATAAAAGAAGGAATTGCACAAGAAACGAACGAATTGAACACTCATTCTTATTGGCACTTATTGGCAATGCGCAGGTTCATGGTCTCATACAAGGTCTGGTGGCAAAAATGTATTTTCTATGGCAAGTGCAAGTAGTGATGATGTTTGTTTCAAGATCACTGACACTGAATATTTAGATACTGGTTATACAAATGTCTAATACGTGTTTCTGTATCATCTTCCTACACGTTTAGAAAAGCTTGTGGACGTGAAAACAGTCTATCCATTTTTCATTATCGACAAAAAGCACAGGTTTCATTAAAGCAAGCAAAAACTGTGCTGTCACTAAGCAATAAGATATTGAATTATTATTTTTTTCCTTCTAATAACAACCGATACTGTTAGAGAACGAAGACATTCGACAAATATGAACACCTTCGCAAATATAGCAGACAATGTAGACAAACTGAAAGCCAAACATTCGGTCGTGCCGTTAAGCAACTTCCTCATGGGAATTATGTTTTCTTTCTATTAGCGAAAGACATGGTGAAAAGTTATAGCTTTTCTGTATCAGCGGTTAGCTGTAGCGTGTTGAGACTCCGTTGAATAAAAGATCTCAGTAAACGAGTTATTCGAGCATAAAATCAACAATTTTAATAGTTATTTGCGCTGTTTGAGAACTCGTGTGACAATTGTTCAGTACAACGAACAGACACTAACATTAACTTCTTCGTATATATAATCTTGTTTAAGCATGTGCGGGTCACATCTTAAACGCACGACGCTGACAATTTTTACTGAACGTGTCATTTAATTTAAATTATAATTTAAAAAAAATGTCTATTTTTTTTGCAAAAGTTTTCTTTAAAAAGCATATAACATTGGTTAAGGAGAAATTACAACTGTGCTCGTGCATTGTCGGGCTCAAGTATATACATCTGAACAAAAAGTAAACAAGATTTCATTCGTTACGCTTTTGACTATTATCGTGGGTTTCGTTGGTCGTGTATATCTAGATGTCTATGGTTTCTCCCATTATATTCGTCAGCAGAAACTCCTCTCAGATAGCAAACACTTGTTCTTTCAATTCATTCCTCTGGGATCAGATTTGTAGGCTTCCATAGAATGGACATCGCTAGATGGTGTTCCCCCTGAAGCCTAGGTGTTATTTAAGCATAGCCATCGGTCAGTTAAGTCATACGTTGGTATAATATGGACAACATTATTCAGTTGATCTGCTATAATAAGCCAGAGAAAACGCACTTCCACATGTATCTATATATATAAATGGATAACTCTGTAACTGCGTACTGCCTTCCCGGTATAGAAATTTCAACGGCCTAACTGATTCCTATAAAATTTGGCACGTAAATTAATTTGATAATAATCTCTTCTGTGGTCGATATGAAAAATCTTAAAAGTTCTATTATGGTCCGCAAAGCTGAACATTGATATGATTGGTTAACCTTTTACCACTGAT
Organism: Meghimatium bilineatum; assembly: GCA_034231615.1. NCBI lineage: Eukaryota > Metazoa > Mollusca > Gastropoda > Stylommatophora > Philomycidae > Meghimatium > Meghimatium bilineatum. Next base: position 65,971,217 of record CM067298.1, read on the forward strand.
AGTTGCACAAAGGTCAAACAAATGTAGGCAAATAAAACATCCCTGAGCGATTGCATTTACTCTGTTTTAATAGGTTCACTATTCTCTCTTCTTGCCTTTTGCTAGTGTTGCGTATATATATATATCTGTTTATGAGCGAATCGTAGAATATTGTTTATATTAGCCTTTCTGTTGTGTCCTTAAATTGAAATATATCGGTCGTTGAATTCTCCGGTAAACGTTGTTAAAACGTTATCAGAATAACATATCACAGCCACGAGTAAGAGTACACATTACTTAAAATTTACGATTTTACGCTGTTTTTAGTGTGTCCGGAAAAGCTCACTTCGTGCAAGCGTGAAGTATAATATGGAAAAAACTGTGGGTGTTCAATCCTAAAGATAATGGTGATTCTTTAAATTTTGTCTGTGATTAGTATGTAGAAACTGAAACATATCAAAGTAATCGCTACGTAATAACAAAAACATATTCGCATCTATAAAGTTTTTTTTCACGGTCGGGCAACGCCGGGTATTACTTCTAGTTATATTATAAAAGGAATGTGCTGGGCAGATAATGTGGATGGTCCCAAAGGAACGAGTTGAGTATGTGAAGATATATATCAAAGTTTCAAGTTACTATAACTAACATCACTTATGTGAGGACAAATTCAGTCTTTCGGTAGATTTTACAATAATGTCGATAACAGAACATGCTCCCAGCTGCTTGGAATGCTCTTCTATATTTGTTTTATTAATTCTTCTTGTCAGGAACCATTTAAAGCTAATCAACTACAATTATTAGTACGCATAGATTTGATCAATATATTTTTCAGCTGAGAAGACATCTCTTTACCAACTGAGCAGTAGTGATATGCAGACGAATGGTAAATATCTCATTAAGACCTTAGCAGACTTATGAACACGGGGGACTGTAGTATTGTTCAAGGTTGATCAAGTAATCCCCATGAAATTACTTAATGACTAACTAGTATTGAGATAAAATACTGAATCAACGCAACAAAAAGAGACAGTGTCCCGACTGTGACTGACAGCCCGAACCACCCTTTCAGAAATCTTACTGTCGTCCATACTTATGAGTGTGTGTATAGAAATAAAAATGTACAACATAAGTTTATGAAACTTGTAAGAAAGAAAAGAATCTTTAGTTGTGTGGTATACAATGAGAAGACTGAGTACAGTTTAATGTGTACAGTTGAAATGTATTATACGAAATCTCTAAGCGAGTCTGCATATCCATCACTGGTGGATGATTCAAGCGTACATTGTAATCTTGGCAATGCTATCTCAAATGCAAGGATGAAGGAAGCAACAACATTTAAAAATTATGTTCGAAGAACAGTCGCGGGAGGAAGAAGTTGAGGCAGAAAAAGAATTCCTGGATTGATATCATCAGGGAATGATTTTTCTACACTCCTCTGAATGGCTGAGGATAGAGGTGTTTGGAGGGTTTTTTTGTGCTGATGTCTCCATTGTGACAGCCCTACCACCTTGAAGGGTTATGTATAATTACTATTATTATTAGTATTTGTAAAATTGACAATGCTATCTGAAATGCGAGGATGAAGGGAAGAACAACATTCACATAAAGCTGAGTTCAAGAATAATTAGAACGAGTAAAGGCACACAAAATAACGTGTATAGTAGTGCCTCTGATGCTGACCAGGAAGCAGAGCAGTAGATATGTAAATTTCTTCGGTAAAGATTGTTTAAACTGAAAAAAAATATAAATGTTTAGTTTTCGTGATTTTTTGAGAATTATTCAATGGGAGGGGGAAAAGGGGGGGGTATCTATCCATTATTTCTTCCTGCTATCTAGTACTAAATTACTGTTCTGGTTTCCAAAAAAGGGGAAGGGAGGAGGAGATTGAAACCACACACCCCCTACTCCCACATACACACACTTATCTACTAGTTTGTCAAGAAACTTTTATTTAGTTTTATAACTAAAAACTAGGATAATATTTATAACTATAAGAAGAAGTTCAAACGCCTAGTTTATTCGTTTGTTTGTATGATAACAATTTTCTCTCTTATGTATCTGGTGATTTGTCTCAAATGTATCATACAATTTCTCGTTCTGGTAGTTTGATGAAAATCTATGCTTAAGTCAAATGTGTCAAACCAAGCGACGCAGACGTTGCACCTAAACTGTAAACCATGTCACACGACATTCATATCTCTGGATTATATTATGTCAAGAGCAGACGTTAATAACGAACGTATAAAAAGAAGAAGAGTACAATGAAATATATACATCTGACGGTAAGAAGTTATAGTGACAGAGTCGTTAAAGTGGACGATAAAAATATAAATACTTCCGATTTACAGATCAATAATCCCCAATAAACAAATCACTACATGACCAATATTAAACAAGATGTATAGTAATTGATCGCAGAATAAACGGCAAAGTTCAGAAAAATTATTAACAGCTGTACCTGAATAATTTTCTAGAAATGTAACTTATAGGATAAATGCACAATCAATGAAGCTTCATCAACATTCCTAATCATGCCAATATATTCCTTTTTTTCCACAGATGCCAAATAAAATCAATAACGCAAAAACCTAATAGACATGCTCAGAGGACTATCTAAGAGAATTGACATCCAATAGTATGAGCAGACATGCAACATAAAATGATCTACGTAGTACGTTTTTCTGGAAGCAAAAAAAATCAGTCCCAAAACCTCTTGAGACGAAGAGATTTGTCACAACACACATGAACAGTTGAAACAAAATAAACTATCTGTCCATAGGAAAAATGCCATTAAATATTACATATTACCATTCAATACTCAACTGTCAGACGATTTATTTTTACAGTTAGATGATTTGACCTCGTTGCAACATCTACGACAAGGAAGATACAGATATGATGCAAAGAGGAGAGAAAACTACCATAACCTGAAAAGCGCATAAAATATGAGGTCTGTTCTGAAGTTCATTTCCCCCCCCCCCCCCCCCGACAACCGATATACTTGTACCTACTATCCAGTTGTTCATATCTCATTCACAATAGTCTCCTTGTTATTCAACCACTGATTTTATACACTTATTTAGCTCCCCAGCCATTGAAAGGTTTGGTAGACACTTTTCGGAATATCCCTAATTTTTCGTCGCGTGAATCTTCTAAGTCTCATTCAATCGACGAATTATTATTGTTATATTAAGTTGCAGAAATAAGAAATGGTCACATGGAGCATGAACGTCGGATTATGGAGGTTGTGGAAGCAACGGAATGTGTTGTGTCTGTTAAAAAGGCGTTCGTGATGACAGACTCGTGTACAAGGGTATTGTCATTTTTAAATGCATAATCCAACTGCCTTGTGCATGTACCATGTGCATATCTTCAGCAACGATTTTGTTATACTTACCGATTAATTTTTTCCAATATCCTCACCCACCTCTCTGACACGTCTGTCAGAGCATACGATTTCTTTCACAATTCCACGATCTGGTCCGTATGGGTGTGGATTGTCTGCGTTGACGAAGTCATATTAAAACTATCTGCCCCCACTCATGAAACGAGAACACCATTCAAATGGGTTAGATCTACATAGACATGACTCTCTCAAAGTTGACTACAGAATTTCATAATTTTTTGAACCTTTATTTACCGAAAACAGAAATAAATTAACACACTTTGTTGATGCTTAACGTCCATTTTTCATTTTTGAATTGTGACGAGACTACACTAGGTTATTTTTACTTATAGGAGTTTCCACAGCACATGCAAGAAGCTTACACCGCAAACAATGGATGTGGTAGGCCATTGGCGCAAATAAAAAGGCGACACAACGCATTTCCACTTTCTGTACTACATCCTGCTGGAAATACCATTGTCCTGCTAGAAGAGAGATCCTGTTGAAGGCTTCTTGAGAATGATCGCTGAAGACGAAGGATATGCTTCCGATTTCGTACATAAATTAGCGCATGGTCGTCACATTCCCTCGCAAAATAGCAATTCTCTACGTATTACGTTTTTTTCTGAAAGCAGAATCAGTCCCGAAACCTCTTGAGACGTAGAAATTTGTCAGAACACGCATGAACAGTGAAAGAAATAATTGCCATTGAATGTTGCATTTTATCATTCAATATTATTTTTCCTATAGTTCATGTCGTGTAATGTTATTTACTTTGTCTGCCCACGCCCTATTGTTTCGTATATAAGCCAATTATTTTCGACACAGATGTTGCCATATTCCAGATTGCTAAGCTACCAGCATCTTCTGTCCCTGTCTTCCCTCGTACTTTTCAACATGTGATTGTCATGACAATAAAATAGTAAAAAACAAACTAAACTTGATCTTCAATTTTACATAAGGTATACTAGTTTAGTAAGTACAAAGAAAAGTGCCTTTACTCATCAGATCATCACCATCAGTTGCCGTCTCCGCAACGAAGGTTGGCTGCAACAGACCTCTAACATCCCATGCCTAATGTCTTGGTGGTACACTCTACTAGAATGTAACCTGCGAATCATCGTGATGTTAATTTTCCAATTGATCTCTACCTACCACTTACATCCCTCAATTTTACCCTCAAGTAAAGTCTTCAACAAAGTGCGAAAGCAGGTGAAATAATTGAGTTTTGCCAATAACTGGAAGCACGCAGGAAAATATACACACACATTACGATCGACGAAAAGGACATTATCAAGTTCACATCATAATGTTGATGAACCAACAACAATGTTTAATACACGATGAGTACAAGAAATTAATAAATAAGTGGTAATAAAGGAGCTCAGGTCATTCCTGCCTCGACCATATATTCACTCTTAGAACAATAATGGAAGAATGTCTAGAATTTAGATCTAATCTCATAATAAACTTCGTTGATTTTCAAAAAGCCTTCGACAGCATCCATCGACCATCGCTTTGGGAAATTTTAAAAATATACGGATTCCAAAATAAATATATAAATGTGATAAAATCATTCTATACCAACTCAAAATGCTGTGTTAGAACAGAAAAAGGCAATTCAGAATGGTTCCCTGTGATTACTGGTGTTAAACAAGGCTGCCCTATGTCCCCATTATTATTCAATATCGCAATTGACTGGGCTATGAGAAAAAGCACATCCAACACAAATTTAGGAATCAAATGGATAAATAAAACGACATTAGAAGACCTGGATTTTGCCGATGATCTTGAACTATTGAGTGAAAACCATCATGATGCAACTTGAAAAAGTACACAAATTCTCCTATCTAGGAAGCAAATTAATAATCGACGGTGATGTCTGACAGAAATTACAACTCGCATTGCCCTAGCATCAAGTGCATTTAACAGACTGTCTAATATCTGGAAGTCAAAGTCAATCAGCACACGCACGAACATGCGCTTATTTAATTCCTGTGTTATTCCGGTGCTATCATATGGATGTGAGAGCTGGAAAAGCTCTTTATCTTCAGAAAAGAAATTACTGAGCTTCGAGAACAAATGTCTTCGTAGGATAACTAACACCCATTGGAGTGAATTCAAATCGAATGAGGAAATCAGAGAAGAGACACATCAAAATTTCATCACAGATGTTATCAGAAAACGCCGTTGGTTCTACATCGGGCATGTCGTACGCGCAGACATCAACAGAATACACTACCAATCTCTTGAATGGATACTTACAGGCAAAAGAGCATTGGGTGGACCAAAAGAAACACTCAGAAGAACAATACTTAGAGAAAGTAAAACAACCAATATTTATACTATTCAAGAACTGCACAGAATAGCTTTGAACAGGCAGAATTGGAGAGATCTGACCCCTGCCCTATGCGCTAACTTCAGCGCAAAAGGAAAATGAATGAATGAATGAATGAATACAGGAACTGAAGCGTCAGAAACCAACCGAAACAAAAGGGAAATTTAAATAACACAGCGGGTTATCTACAAGTAGGAATCAAGAATATTTAGAAAAATGTCTAGGGCAGTGTTTCCCAACGTGGGGACCACGCCCCACAGGGGGGCAATTTGATTGTTCAGGGGGGGGGGGCAATTAGGAAGTTGTAATTAAGCTTAATTTAGGGAATAATTCAATTTTTTAATAATTATATATATAATTATATATATATATATATATATATATATATATATATATATATATATATATATATATATATATATATATATATATATATATATATATATATATATATATATATATATATATATATATATATATATATATATATATATATATATATATATATATTTCATAGGGGGACATTAGAATTTTAGAAATACTTATGTGGGGCATGGTACAATAAAGGTTGGGAAACACTGGCCTAGGGTATCAAATAACTGGATATATCAGTTATAAATTGCCCGCCGCATTCGGCCACAGAGTCGTCCAATCAATCCTTTATATATATATATATATATATATATATATATATATATATATATATATATATATATATATATATATATGTATATACATATATATAAACAGTGCGTATTTATATTATAGCTGTATGGTCATGAACCACACATAAAAAGCAACACTGTGAACGACATACAAGAATATTAACAAAAAATAATTTACTATAATCAACGCATGATCTTCACAGTTTTGAGCCCATACATTTTCAATAACCGTAATTTAGTACATGCACAATTGTGAAGAGAATGTAATTACCTTGGCCAACCGAGTAAGACTGTCAAAAATGACGGGATCCAAAAGAAACGGTCGAATTTGGTCAACAGTGCGGAAGATAACCCAATAAAATTGTATGGCTTTGTTAACACCAATTTACTTGGACAGAAGTAGGGATTTCCGTAATTGATGAAGCAAATAGGATCAGGTCTTCACAATAATATAGTTGATGGTAGCTGACCTCTGGTAACTCTTTTCTGAACTCTTTGTGACTTGAACTTGGGGCAAATTGTGAGAAACTATTCAACAAATTTTATGTATAAATACATCTTCTTATCGTCCATGCCGTTTCTTGTTGTTTATCATGTCTTTCCACGGCCTTCTATTTCGTGTGCTGCCAATTATTTCTGATACCGATGTTCTCTCATGCCGCAATGCTAGGTTGTCAAGCATCTTCTTTCCTTGTCATTCCCTACCTCTCTTGCTCCTCAACTTACCTGTTATTACAATATGTTCCATCTTTCATCTGAACATGATGTATCCAAAAAAATGTGGACTGTCTCTTTCTGATGCGGGTAGACAGCTTTCTTTTTGAATTACTTCTTTAAAAATATTTTCACTTCGCTCTTTATCTGTCCATAGTGTTCTCAACATACTTCTATAAAACCACATCTCTGCTACCTCACCTCAATATAATTTTTCACTGTTCTGTTGAGCGTCTAAGATTTTCTTCCATATTTTTTTCAGTTTTTCAGTTGCCACCCTAATTGCCTGAATTTCTGCATCATAATTATTGCAAAATTTCCCTGTTGGTGTTCTGATCGTATCTCTAAGCTTTTGTGGATATTCTATATATACACATGTACCTTTATTACTCACTGCATTCTGTGCTGACCCATCTGTGTATACTAGGATCCATATGTCTTGTGGATATTCCTCGTACAGGAAACTGAGGGTGACTATCCTTCGCTGTACACTGTTCTGTTCGTCCTCGCTTAGTATTCCTTTCACGTGGGTCTGAATGTATATTGGTATTCCATGCCTTTCCCTCCAAAAGGTTTGTTTTGATACATACCTTAAAGGGCTGTCAACTTCAGGTAAGTCTGTAAGTTGTCTATGGAGTCGTTTAGCTTGGTGAATAAATCTGCTTCTTTTCAGTCGCCCCATTGCTAGATTTTGAAATCTTTCCTTCATTGGATGACTTTGCATACACTGATACTTTTATGCTTGTATTAGCACCTGTGTGTCTCTGTGTTCGCCAAGTGTTTGCATTCTTCCCATTTTCTGTATCTCTACTATGGGTGTTGAGTTCATTGCTCCCAGCATTATCCTGAGCTCCTGGTTTTGCACTTTATCTAGATCTTGTAATGTGATGTTTGATGCAGGACACCACGCAACTGAACCATATTACAGGTGTGGTCTTATGCCTTGCTGGTAAACTTTACGCAGTATATTCCAACTGGCTCCCCATGTGGTTCCACTTAATTTTCTAGGGATAGCTAACTTCCTCCTGACTTTTGTTGTTGCTTTGTTTATGTGTTGCTTCCATGTCAGTTTATCATCAAAATTAACTCCGAGGTATGTTGGTTGTCTGTCTTCTTTCGAAAGCTCCCCATCTATCTTAATATCACCGGCGCTTTGTTTTGTTGAGAGGGTAAGGAGTGCAGTACTGCATTTATTCGTGTTAACGCTGACGCACCATCTATTTGCCCATAAGGTTATGGCATCAATAGCTCTTTGTATTTGTTTAATGACCACTGTCTCATGTTCTTCAATGCGCCAGATCACCAGGTCATCATCATACATTGCCACTTTGATCCCGTGTAGTAGTTCGGCAACTAGGTCATTGATATAAACCAAGAAAAGTGTGGGTGACATGACTCCTCCTTGGGGGACTCCATGACGCAGTAGGACGTTCTTGCTCTTGCAACCATTTAATTGTACCCTGGCTCTTCTTTATCCAGGTATGCTTTTACCCATTTGTACATTCTTGAGCTAACCCTGCAATTTCGCAATTTCTTTAAGAGCCCTTCTTTCCAGACCTTATCAAATGCTTTCCTGAGGTCTATCCATGCTGCTAGTATCAGTTTCTTATCTTGGAAGGCATCCTCAATCTCTTGGGAGAGGTTGGTTGGTGGCCTGATCTTCAGTAGAGTAGCACTGTCTGAAACCTGTTTGCTGTGATACCAGAAGGTTTTCACTTTCAAGGTACCACTTCATCCTAAGATTGATAATGCGTTCAATTGTTTTGCATAGACAGCTTGTGAGGCTGATAAGCCTGTAAGTGGAGACTGTGTTGCCATCTTTTCCTGTTTTGAGGAGTGATATCATTATTGCTTCCCTACATGCCATGCCTACGGAACATTAAATGTGGTCCAGCTTGTGTTGAGGATATGCAGTAGCTTTTCTCTTGCTGCAATTCCCAGGTTTTTAATCATTTCATTGGACACTCCATCAGCTCCTAGGGACTTTTTCTTTTTCAATTTGGATATTGCATGCTCCAGTTCTTTTATTGTAATTGGTGCCTCCATGACTTCAGCTATAGGTTCGCCTTCTCCAATGTGTTGTTGGCCATCTCGAACCTCCTGTTGTTTGTATGGCTAACTTTGACATTATTGTCTTCTGCAAAGTAATTAGCTACATGTTTACCCGTTGCAATGTTTCTATCTTTATAAAGTGTGATCCTGGTATTTCTCCCTGTACCTTAATCATTTAGTTGTTTTACAAGTTTCCATAATTTCCTAGTGTCTCTTTCAAGGTTCAGAGACTGTTTTTTTCTTTCTAGCTGCTCTGTCTGGCTTGTAACTTGGCTTTTTGAAATTTAGCCTACGTTTGCTGATATTTTTTGTCGTGTTTTTGGCTAGGTCTGTTCTTTTCCTGCAGTCCAGATGTTTCCATCTCATGTTGCAGCTTCTCCAGATCATTATTATAGTAGGGTTTGTAGTTTTTACGTGCCCCCTGGGTATGGTTTTATTAGCAGCATGTAGTATGCATCTATTAAATTCACTCAATGCTCTGTCTGGCTTGTAACTTGGCTTTTTGAAATTTAGCCTACGTTTGCTGATATTTTTTGTCGTGTTTTTGGCTAGGTCTGTTCTTTTCCTGCAGTCCAGATGTTTCCATCTCATGTTGCAGCTTCTCCAGATCATTATTATAGTAGGGTTTGTAGTTTTTACGTGCCCCCTGGGTATGGTTTTATTAGCAGCATGTAGTATGCATCTATTAAATTCACTCACTGCTCTATTGATGTCTTTGCCCACGTTCATGTCATTAGCTAGAATACTGGTTAAAAACTGGTACATTGTCCAGTCTGCCCTCTTAAAATTCCACCTAGTGCGTGTGCTGCTGTCCTTGATAAATTTATTGTTGATTTCCAAAAATACTCGTGTGTGGTCACCACTTCCAAGCTGCTTTTCAACGACACGTGTGATGTTCCATTCAAGGCCTGGTGAGTGGAATGCCAGGTCTGGTGTAGAGGTTGTGTGCCATGCTCTCGAGTAAAAGGTTGGAGAGTCTGCTGGATGGTTAATAAGTATGAGATTATTTTCATCCTGCCAGCTCTCAAGTTCCTCACCTTTTTTGTCCATGTGATCATAGTCCCAGATCTAAGAGTGGCAGTTGAAGTCACCACACATCATAAGTCTCTCTTTTTCTGGGATTGTATCTTCTTCTTCTTCAGCGTTCATTCTCAAACTCCTGCTGAATTCTCTTGTAGCAGGACCATTGTCATACTAGATTTCCAGCAGGATGTAGTCCAGAGAAGGGAAATGCGTTGTGTCGCCGTTTTATTTGCGCCAATGGCCCGACACATCAGTCTTCGGCGGAGGGTTGTATCTAATACCAATGGTCTATCATTTGGGAAGTAGTAGTTAGGAGATGTAATTATGTACTGTTTGTCTTTAGGTGGAACATCTGGTATTCTGCCACGTTCCGTATACACTTCCAGCTGACATGCAGTGATATTGTTTTTAACAAATGTCAGAATTCCATCCCTTCGTCTGTCCTTTCGGTCTGATGGGTAGCACTGGTAGCCTCTGATTTTAAAGGCTATATCGCTGCTGAGGTGTGTTTCTTTAATACAGCATACACTAACTTGTTCCTCAAATAGAATATTTTCAATCTCCATTTGTTTACTGTATTCATCTATTTTGCTGTTGCATTCAGCATTCCAGTGCATTATTTTTATTGGTCGTTAGTTTGTTTGGCCAGTAGCTATATTCCCTTGCCTCCTGGCTCCTCGGGGCAATTGAGAAGGACATCCAATAATGACCAGTCTTAGTTTCCAACCCCTGATGGTTGAACTAAGCCCCATCATCACTTCAAGGGGCTGATCTAGATGGGGTTTTGAACATGTTGATTTACTTCAGACTGAACCACTCTACTTTGATGTTGCATTCTGGAGGACATGCATGCATTGATAATACCATTACTTCTGTTTTTCTTCTATTCAAACTACGCCATTTGTTTTGACTTTCTTGTGCAATGATATTCATCTTTTTTTTTTTGTAGCTGTTTTTCATTGTCGACTATCAAAACTGCATCATCAGCGTATCGTATGTTGTTTATAATATGATCCAACCGATATTCACGCACACACACACACACACACACACACATTTCATTTGATCCTCTGACCAAAACATTTTAAATATCGTTTACACACACACACACACATGTGTGTAATTGTAATCAGAGGATGTGGTGTCAGATTATCTGAACCATTACCTCCTTTATCTAGTATGCCGTCTCCGCAACGAAGGTTGGCTGCAACAGATATAGTTCTCTCTTTCTCTCTAGAGTCTAGAACTATCCATCTCCAAAGACCTGTTCTATCCGTGACCCTACAAGGCATAAAGGGGTATAAAGCGAAAAGAAAGATCATAAGCTTTGCTATAACCAGATTGGACTCCGCGGATAACAGGAGCATACTTCATAACAAGAAGTACAAATTCGTAAACTGCATGAAGGGGTGCAGGGAGGCTTTCTATGGGTAACGATGCACAACGTTTGTTTGAAGTGCAAATTAAATGACCAAATTCCACAACGAGTTTCGAGAGGTTTCACATAATTACAAGACGAGTTTTTTCTTTCCTGTTTGCTGCTTGATAACATATTTTGGACACAATTTTGAAGTTACAAATAAAGAAATAAATATCTTTGTATTGTGTATTCACGACTGAACACATTACGGGGCACATGCCTTCTTAAAACTTAAGCTAGCTATATTAGTTTTTGTGATATCAAGTAAGCGTTATGCACATGTAGTGACCATTTTCCGCTACAAAATACTACACTTTCAGCAAACTGTTCTAAGTATGTTAAAATTACCCATAGAAATACTTTTCTTAAATCTTTATCGATCTTAAAGCATTGCTTACACTATTAACAGTCAAATTCAATTTGTTCGTGTGGAGGGAGGTTGTTTATCATAATTTTAATATTGTCTTCTCACGACACCATTTATAGGCTTATTTATTAAACTTCAAGTATTATTTCATGTGTTATTTATTCATCAAGTCACTAAATTGGGTGCCACCAGGAGTATTAAGAGGAAGTAGACATAGAGAAACTCTACGAAGCACCATTACTAGAGAAAGCATGTCAATGAACCTAAACAACACCCAAGAACTGAAAGACCTCGCAACACAAAGACGGAAATGGAAAGCTATGGTTTCTGCCCTATGCGCCGCCTATGACCCTGGAGGAACCTAACATAACATTTATCCATCACGCATAATTATTTGAATTGTATTTATGAATTTGACCAATGTTTTTAAATAAATATGAAACAAATTCTTGTAGTTCTCATTAGCTTTGATCGTACCGATGATGTTCATTTTTTCTTGGGAGAAAGGGAGAGGGGAGGAGGGGTTGGAATTTTTGACATAATTGTGTCATGTAGTGATTTTCCTTGAATTTATGGCAATTGTGATCAAATTAAGCATGTGTGTTCCCTGAAGTTATGACAATTGTTGACCAAATTAAGCATGTTATTTTCCCCTGAAGTTATGACAATTGACCAAATTAAGCAGGGATGATCTCTAAAGTCATCACAATTGTTGACAATGAGTGTAAGGGAGGAAACAAATTGTCACAAAATTGGTGACGTGATTTATTGACAGCCCCTAAAACTATCACGGCTCTTACACTTAAATACTCAATTTTAACGCAGGTTTCTGCTTGGATCTAGTTATTGTTGCAGCATCGTGCATTTACTGGAACGAAAGGTAAAATAAAGAAATAATTAATGTTCACATAAGCTGCTGCAGGCAAAATAATAAAATATGCAATTTTAACTTTTACAAATGTTTCTTACAAATTCGTGCTGAACCATCAAGTCGTGTAAAACAAATCGCGTTAAAGGTCAGGGCTCCGTCAATTCCGTTGGGGTCTTTCATACTGAAAGCTGAATGATTACTTTTCTGAACTCTGTGAGACTAAATAATCGGTAACATCCATGCGTGTTAGCATGACACAAGTCATAAGTCATGTAAAGCGTGGGCGACTTTAAACATGCTATGGTCAGAAGATCAAATGAAATGTAAAGAACTCTTAAATCTTGTCAGGGATGTCAAGGAATGCACATTGCTCTTGAGTGCTATGGTTAGATATCTAAATAAGACACTAATTCATCTCTACACGATGTATCACGGAACCAACAAAATCTTAGTTTACGATTTTGTAACACGTACAGTCGAGTAAGTGTGGCGCATGGTCGAGAGGCTAGAGCGTTGGTCTCACACTAGTGAGGTCTAGAGATCGATCCCCGGTAAGAACTTGGTATTATTCTGTCGGAGGGTAAAAAAATAAAAACTACCCTGTACATGACGTGGCGACCGCAAGAAAATGCGGGCTTTATCACACATCAACAAAATTCCTTCCTTGAAACACCTTAACGGGAAAAATGCAGTATTTGACAGTTTTACTGTCGAGTAAATGCTACCGGGGTGTACAGAGTTAGAATGGTTAGCATCACATAATATTTGTAATAACTGTCGACAACCTGATGCAGAAAATAGGTCTATCAAAGTACCGTGTTCAGACTGCTCATATCAAATTGATGGATTGATCAAAGGGCTCATGCCCTTTGACCTAATGCCATTGTTTGTTTGTTTTGCGTTCGCTCCATTGTAACCATCACGGATATCCGTGCGATTTCCGCAGGGAGCGTGATTACGTTGTGCCACCGTTATGCGCCTTGTAGGCCTAGCACATCCAATTTCGGCATGCCTTGACAATTCGGGTGCGCTACCCTAGCCTGTGACAGCCTCAATATCTGTCTCCAGGCATGCGTGTATGTGGTAACTCTTCGCCCTGACGATTTTTGCTCTCGTCTGACTCGTACGAGGTGTTCCACTGTCTATGAACTTGCCTCGTGTAATTGGACGTGCTGTGCCTGTGCCCATTGGGTACTGAATCGTTTCTCATCCGTGAGCCTGGTTCCTTAAGGGGAAGAACTCATCGGAAGAGTTGGACCCTGGCTCTTTCGCCCTCTTAGCCGAGGTGTCATTCACCGACATCGTGTACCCCTTATCCAAGTTCGAGTCTCACACCACGCGTTTGAGAGCAAGGCGTTCTCGAGCTGAGCGTCCTTGTCCTAATAGCGCCTGAGCCCATCAGGTACTGAACCCTTTCCCTCTTCAAGTGTATTTCCGGTATAGGAAACCTTGACAGTAGAGTTGGGCCAGGACTACCATCGTTGTCCCTTTCTTGCCTAAGCCCATCGGGTACAGAACCCTTTCTCTTCACGTGCATATTTCCGGTTTAGGAAGGCTCGACATTAGAGTTGGATTAGGTCTTCTTGCTTTACCAAACGCTAATGAATAGGTCTGTGTCTCTGCCTGTAAGCAACACAGGTAACTAGAAGCTCGTCTCGAGCTGACGGAGCTAGTAGTTCCCCTTTCCTAGGAACTTTTCACTTTCTATTTGCAGTTTGCACTGCCCTCTAGCGCTGTTCTGCCCTTTCATTGTTTCATTGTACTCGGTATGAAATCTATTTGTCTCTCGCCATGCATCTACCTTTAAATGCATTTTACATTGGTCGCCCCTCCAATGTTCGGACTGGATTGACTAGCTTCACTGTATGTCGACAGTGGCGCTGTATGTGGTGATGCTGGTGGTGTCGGAGATATTGTCTGTCTCTTGTGCAGTCAAATCTCTTTCCATCTGCTACCTCCACATTCTCGGACACGATCCCCAAATGATTTGGCCAGAATCAGCTCGAGCTGCTGCATTTCTGCTTCCAGGGTGCACCGTGTGGAGGTACATTTGGGATCTTGGTTATCTGCTAACCCTGAGTCCGCCTAGAGCAATGCGTTCCCTTTGCACCCCACCTAATGCCATTAAATGGCATTATAGTTGCTGGGAAGTCTGTGGATTTTCGGCCCACCCTGGGACAGAGCCAGAGAATAACTATCACACCTCCAGGAAGTTAGGTTTCAACCTAGGCACTGCTCCTAGCAACTGTAGCCAAGATAGAGTTCACTGTGCTCATTCCCCGCCATCAACTGACTACTGGTTATGCCGAACTTCTCTATTGCTCCAGGCATGCAACCAAATGTTCAAGTCAAAAGGATTGTCACGTCCTGAGTCACTGTGCCTCTATGATGGGTTTCAGCCATAGGAAAAAACAGTGCTGTCAGTTTCCTCCTCCCCAGTGCTGCACAGTACATCTCTGGCTCCCTCCCAACCACAGAGGGTGCATACATATATATTCAGGTAAACATGAAACACATTTCAACAACAAAATAAAAGCATAATTGTATATATGACATGCCATGAAGCTTCTATAAGAAGATAACCTCAATATAACGGCATGTCATCCACTGTTTTCTGTTGCTTGGGTGATATGTCTAGTGGGCCATTGGTGAGACACACAGACGCAACCACATGCGTGCCAATGTGGTAAGCCACATAACTAAAGTACAACAATACATTAAAGAATTAAATACAAGATATTAATCGACGTTGATAAAGAATAGTTTGGATTTAGGGAAAACAAAAAACCCAGAGATACTATACTTAGTATCAGGCTATTAGTGCAGAAATATATAGAAGACAAAAATGTATTTACATATTCTTCATAGACTACATCAAGGCCTTCGACAGTCCAACATGAGGCATTAATTAAATGGCTTCGAAAAATATACGTAGATGAAATAGACGGATCAGAAATATATATTGGGAGCAGACTGCATCAATAAGTCGCGAGAGTAGCTACTCACCATACATAGAAATAAAACCAGGAGTAAGTAAAGGATCTATTTTAGCACTCATATTGGGGAGCAAAGGGAACACATTGCTCTAGGCGGACCCAGGGTTAGCAGATAACCAAGATTTCAAATGTACCTGCTCGCGGTGCACCCTGGAAATAGAAATACAGCAGCTCGAGCTGATTCTGGCCAAATCATTTGGGGATCGTGTCCGAGAATGTGAAGGTGGCAGATGGAAAGAGATTTGACTGCATAAGAGACAGACAATATCTCCGACACCACCAGCATCACCACATATAGCGACACTTGTCGACATACAGTGAAGCTAGTCAGTCCAGTCCGAACATTGGAGTGGCGGCCAATGTAAAATGAACGCAAAGGTAGATGCATGGTGAGAGACAAATAGATTACATACTGAGTACAATGAAACAATGAAAGGGCAGAACAGCGCTAGAGGGCAGCGCGAACTGCAAATAGAAAGTGAAAAGTTCCTAGGAAAGTTCCTAACAAGCTCCGTCAGCTCGAGACGAGCTTCTAGTTACCTGTGCTCCTTACAGACAGAGACCCAGACCCAATCATTGGTGTTCGGAAAAGCAAGAAGTCCTAACCCAACTCTAATGTCGAGCCTTCCTAAACCGGAAATATGCTCGCGAAGAGAAAGGGTCCCGTACCCGATGGGCTTAGGCAAGAAAGGGACAACGATGGCAATCCTGGCCCAACTCTACTATCAGGTTTTCCTATACCGGAAATACACTTGCAGAGAGAAAGGGTTCAGTACCTGTTGGGATCAGGCGCTATTGGGACAAGGTCGCTCAGCTCTCAAACGCATTGCTCTCAAACGCCTGGTGTGAGACTCGAACTTGGACAAGGGGTACACGATGTCGGTGAATGACACCTCGGCTAAGAATGCGAAAGAGCCAGGGTCCAACTCTTCCGATGAGTTCTTCCCCTTAAGGAACCAGGCTCACGGATGAGAAACGGTTCAGTACCCAATGGGCATAGGCACAGTACGTCCAATTACATGAGGCAAGTTCATAGACAGTGGAACACCTCGTGCAAAATAGACGAGAGCAAAAATCGTCTGGGCGAAGAGCTACCACATACACGCATGCCTGGAGACAGATATTGAGGCTGTCACAGGCTAGGGTAGCGCACCCAAATTGTCAAGGCATGCCGAAATTGGATGTGCTAGGCCTACACGGCGCATAACGGTGGCACAACGTAATCACGCTCCAGGCGGAAATCGCACGTATATCCGTGCTGGTTACAATGTAGCGAACGCAAAACAAACAAACAAACATCACTCATATTTAATATCTACACAGGCATTTTGTTTTTAAACATGTAGAAGAAACGCAAGGGCTTAAAATCAATGTGAATATTCTTCTTCATCTACTGCGTTTGTGCTCAAACTCATGCAAATTACCAGGAAGTAGTCCGGAGAACGAAATGATATGTGTTATGGTTTACAGCATTGCTGCGATATCTGCGCCTTTCGGCCTGACACATCCGACTTCAGTATGGCTGTGGGTCACTGACCCTATATGGGATGGGGCAGCCAACTCCATCCCATAACCTCTTTAGTCGCCTGTTGCGACATGCATGGAAGATAAACAGTGTTGCTATTCTTTGCTCCCTTTTTGGGTCTCGGCAACACATGTGCGTGAATATTAATATAATGTGTGTGAATATAGTGAATATAATGAATGTGAATATAATAAACAATCTATGATATCCATCCCGTATAACAATCGAGGCATGGACTTATAGTTCAATGTGCAAAGAAAAAGGTCATTTTCTACCTTCCAGGTACATTGTAGCATGCGAGTAAGGAAAGTTGTGGCACATGCCGATAACCTGTAACCTTTGAAACATCATCATTGTCACTACAGCTCGTGTCTTAATTTCTTATTTTGTGTCTTCTATTAAATTATCCCAATGGATGTTGAAGAAATCTAGGCCAACAAACGTTGCACCTTTGCCATTGTGCGACAGACCCCAAGGTGATGGGGGAATGCCTGATATGACATCACTGCCGATGGGTCAACAAATCTGAGAGACGAATGATGAGATAGTTGGTCCAGAAGTGTGTACTGCTCATCTGGAAGGGCATGATGTTCCTGAGATACTGCCGCGCTGGAATGCTTCCCTTCGGGGACTTGTTTGTTCATCATAAGTGATGATACCTATTTGCTAAATCAACTTTCTTAATTAAGTTAGAGTTATGTATTTGACTATGTGTTCGTAGATGGCTAATAAGCCCTATTCTGACCGCAAGTGTCCTTGGACAGTTCGAGTTTGGGTTGACCACTATAGATGACTTTTTTTATAATCTACCCATGACTTTCTAGCTACTATCCGCTGTTGAGCTAATGCATTTCCACTCTTTTCATAAAGCTGTACCTTTTCTGGCAGTAGAACGCAACCTAGCTCTATTTAGTACAGCGTCTTCCCATGTATCTTGATTTATTTCGAAAGGCTGTTAGTGAGGTATTTAATGAGTCCATTTGCGCTTCCTTTGGCCACCGCGAGAACGTATGCACTTCTGCAACTCACCATAAAGAAGTATCATTAGTAGGCGGTGATCAGACATATATGTCCTGCCCAACGAATCTGTGTCTGCATCAGAATATTGTCAATGCAATGGATAGCAGACTTATCAAGGGAATTTGTATCCGGAATTTAGTCATGTCATCTGATGTTCATGACTTGTCTTTGACAAGCTCGTGGATATGAAAATGACGCAATGGGGATTAATTCTTTCAGGGACTAAACATGCATCCATAAGCCCCCTAGCTAAACCATACATTTGAGACACTCTAATATGAGTCACGTGTTGTCTCTGTTTTAACAGAGAAGAACCTGTGATTTTGTCTGAAAGGCCGTGGGTTATTAAGACCTACTTGCTCACAGCTAAAGGGATTATTTCATCATCCCCAATCATTAAATATATGTAGATGGCGCATTACTCATAATTTGATCAGGAGCTACAAGACTAATCGACCAAGTCCACATACCAAGCGGAGAGTACAGACTAGATATTAACACCCATAGTATATATTATATTTATATATTAGTATACAGAGAATCTAGATTAGATATTAACGTGCAGAGAATATAGACTAGATATTAACATCCAGAAAAAATAGACTAGATATTAGCATCCAGAGAATATTGACTAGATATTAACATCAAAAATATAGACCAGATACTAACATCCAGAAAACAAACACAAAACAACATATACAGTAAAAATCAAAGAGGAACAATCGTTAAGTAGTACATTATCAGTTTCTTGGACACATAATGCAAATAATAGTAGATGTGAGTCATCATTAAGTGCCGTCTCAGCCACGAAGTTTGGCTGCAACAGACCTCCAACATTCCATGTCTCCTACCTTAGTGGTGCACTCTGCTAGACTGTAGCGTGTCCATCTCGCGATGTTACCGTTCCATTTGTATCTGTGATTCCCTCTTGCTCATACTCCCCTCGACTCTACCCTCAAGTAAGGTCTTCAAAAAGGTGTCCTTTTAATACATCCAAAATATTTTATTTGTTTGATCTCTATTTCCTTTAATAATTCTTTTTTCATATTAAGTGTTGCTAGAACCTGGTTGTTGGTTTTTATCTCTTTTCATGATGTTCTCCCCATTCTCTATATATCCACATCTCAAAGACATCAATTCTGTCTTCTAATTATTTGTTTATTGTCCATGTTTCTGAGTCATACATTAATATAGAATAGATGTAGCATTTTATAATTCTCATATTTAGCTTGTTTGTAATTAGTTTAGATGTTAATATTTTTCTCATGTCATTGAAAGTACTTTTACCAATTCCTATTCTCCTTTTAACTTCTGTTTCAAATCTGCCATAATTTCTGATTATGTGCCCTAGAAATTGATAATGTAGATGTGAAACAAGTTAAAAGGAGAAAATTGAATGGCCAAAAGTATTTTCAATTACATAAGGAAAATATTAACATCTATATAAATCACAAAATAAGAATGAGAATTGTGAAATGCTACAAC
Organism: Meghimatium bilineatum; assembly: GCA_034231615.1. NCBI lineage: Eukaryota > Metazoa > Mollusca > Gastropoda > Stylommatophora > Philomycidae > Meghimatium > Meghimatium bilineatum. The sequence goes on from CM067298.1 coordinate 65,991,060, forward strand.
CATTTTACATTAATGTATGCTTAGAAACACGGATAATGAACCAACAGCTACAAGACTGAATGTGTGGATATATAGAAGAATATGGAGAACTTTATGAAAAGAGAAGAAACAGATTTTCTGACAGCATTAAGAAGGAAAAATGAACTATTAAAGATAATAACAATCAAACAAATAAATATTTAGTAAGGGACATGACAATAGTTGCCGTCAACAATACTGTTTTCATGCACCTATAAGATTAATTGCATTTGAAATTTTTTAATGTGCAAATTTAAAATAAATCACGCAATTTTTTCGCGTTTTTATTTTTGCAGAAAAAACTTTATTTGGGAGAGTAGAGGGAGGGAAAAATTATTTTTGACATTATTACGAACAATTGTGGATGTAATTTATGAACAGCCCTAATGCGCCGATAAGTTGTTCTTAGAGAAGCTTTACAATTTACTCTGTGTGTGCGCGCGCGCGCATGTGTAGGGGGGGGCGAGGGTATGGTTGATGATGAGAGGGGATGGATACCCCTATTGTATGTTTATTTATCAGTAAGTGTCAAATTTGTTTTTAAAAGAGAGGGGGAGTGTATATGAGTTGTTTGAACATATAATCTTGTATCTACTGGCTTGATTGTAGTTTTCCTACTGTATCGAATTTATATATTTTTAAACTAAAACAAACTTTGAGAAGAAATATAAAGAAAATTGTTTTTGCTTGCCCTACACCAAGAAAAAAGTTGTGAATACATCAAAAACAACAAAGCTAAGCATATCGTGTATCACGGTATGTTGTTTTGATAACGGCGATCATGATAACTATAATGATGATAAGATGTTACTCCAACATTTAATGACACGTTACTCTAATGTACCGGATAATTGTTGAGCTTCCCTAGGGAAATCACAATCTGCGATAGCTATCATTATCTCAAGCAAAAACCAACTCCCGTTCCTGAAGTCGTTTCTAACAATTTTCGCGTGAGTTCATAACGTATATGATCCTAAGACATCTCTTATGGCTTTAGTAAAAGCGTAGAAGAAGGTTTTTCAATTCCTTCTGGTCTGATAATTACTACAATGCTCTGAAACAACCTGTCTTGTACGATTTGGTTGAGTCAATGACCTTTTTACATGCCACGTGGGTCAGAAGTTATGGATAACAATTTAAACACAAACATTTCCATCTCATGAGTTAAGTGTGCTCGACTGCTTCTTACGGCTGACGCTCTCATTGGAAACCAATGTCTCATTATAAATCAAGCTGTCCATAGTCCGACACCATCCTTTCGCTTTATTACCTCCTGTTTTCCCATAGCTTTCTTTTCCAGACCTGAACTCATCTGTCGTGACTCGTCTTCTTAATGTACTAGTTACAGCCGGGTTAAACCATCCCAATCGTAATTAAGAGCTTTTTTTATTTAATGACATTTCCTTTGATTTAAACAGAACTGGTCTTTATTAATTTAAGAATAAAAAATAAAAACAAGTTTACTAGTGATATACAAGTAAGAGATAATGGTCTAATAGATTAGGTTAAGATACATACAGAATAGGTGGCTTGAAGTATATTAGAGGCATACACTAAAACAAATCGGCTGACGTATATGAAACATCGGCCAATCAGAGCAGATAGGACACAGACAGTTCCATCGAAGATGGATGTGTCGGGCCATTGGCGCAAAGAAATCGAAGTCACAACGCATTTCCATTCTCTGGACTACATTCTGCTGGAAATCTAGAAAGTCAATTGTCCTGCTACAAGAGAGATCTGGCGGGAATTTGAGAATGAACGCTGAAGAAGAAGGACACAGACAATACATTTTCTTGGCGATTTATTTCTTTTTCCACCGAAAACAACATTGTCCTACATTAGTCCATAACTTTGCATTTCATTCAATATTCTTCTTCTGTTTGTTTTCAAATTCCTGTCAGCAGAATGTAGTGATCTTGATTAGGTACAAGTATCACGACACTGAGACCATTCTCACACACCATTCTTAGATGCACATGGGGTACTTCAGTACCAACAATTATTACTTGACTTTTTTTAACTACGAAGTATTAGATACAGTATCGCAGATACGAGCCCACATCCAAATGAGCGCTGACAAAGAACACTAACTATACTGTATATCGAAATACAGAACAGAGAGTGAATGGAAGCAGACATGTCGTGGAAAGTCGTGGATTGAGCCAGTTGAGAATGTCATAGAACTTGTGAATATGCTATGAGGACGAATTGGAAAGACTGTCATGCAGCAGGTTAACTCGCAGAGAATTGTGAGCGTTTCATAGCTTCCATTATGAAGACGAACTGGGAAGACTGCCATGGGTATAAACGGAAACAGTTTAAGAATAGGTATTTTGAATATTTCCTGAACGATTTATCTTATTGTTTGTCTTGATGTTTATATCACGTAGCGATATGTATTACATGTTCTTCTTTAACTAGCTTTTACAAATACATTCTACATGACACCAGACATAAACAAACTAGTATTAACATTACACGTGTCAGTAAGTTTACACGAATGACACCCATTTTCTATCTCTTTCAATGAACTACTCTAATTCCGGCACTGCATTATTCTAACCATTCCTTTCTCTTATCTTTCTAACAATTCTATAAGTTTCCGTTTCCAACAACGCTATGGAAATAGTGCACTGTCGACGGCATTCATTTTGGATTCTACAGTTACAGATTTACTGTCCTTAATTATGCACCTGCGTGTGCTAATTCCAGAAGGACCAGGACTCTTCTGGATATTGTTCTCATGTAGAGGTTATCATTATTTTAGGAATGACTGATGGTGTTATAGTATAGCGAAGTTATTGTGGGATGATGTATACGTATTTGTAGAGGTAATAAAAACACAAAGACATTTAAAAAAATGAAATGCCGACATAGCAGATTATGGTGATGCATTGAAATAACAAATATATGTACGAGTTCTTCTGCATTTCTTCACATAATCCTGCTGATTAGAAAATGTAGTTCGAAGAATAAGGATAAACTTGAATAGAGAACAGAATATATATCAACACCATTTATTTAAAAAAAAATTATAATCATATTAAAGGAAATCAAATCAAACAAATAAAATATGTTTGACATAAATAAATACATGAAACTTTGTTGAAGACATAGTTTGAAGGTAGAGTTGAGGGTCGACGAATAAGAAGGAAGAAAAGATACACAGACTGAGAAACAAAAGAAAGAGACATGATGTTTGAAATTTGATACAAGCAGGCAACCTTCGATTCGGATACGGTTCTTGATAATGATGAGTTGGTAGAACAGAACTGCTTTAGTAGTTTACAGCATGACAATGCTGTCTGCTCCTTTTTACTCAACATATTCGAAATCATCATGGATGTTTTGTTCATGTTACTATCTACAGGATATGGTATTAATTATTTTTGTTCATGTTACTATCTACAGGATATGGTATTAATTATTTTTGTTCATGTTACTATCTACATGATATGGTATTAATTATTTTTGTTCATGTTACTATCTACAGGGTATGGTATTAATTATTTTTGGTCATGTTACTATCTACAGGATATGGTATTAATGATTTTTGTTCATGTTACTATCTACAGGATATGGTATTAATGATTTTTGTTCATGTTACTATCTACAGGATATGGTATTAATGATTTTGTTCATGTTACTATCTACAGGATATGGTATTAATGATTTTTGTTCATGTTACTATCTACAGGATATGGTATTAATTATTTTTGTTCATGTTACTATCTACAAGATATGGTATTAATTATTTTTGTTCATGTTACTATCTACAGGATATGGTATTAATGATTTTTGTTCATGTTACTATCTACAGGATATGGTATTAATGATTTTTGTTCATGTTACTATCTACAGGATATGGTATTAATTATTTTTGTTCATGTTACTATCTACAGGATATGGTATTAATCATAGATCAAACACTTCTTAGTCACTCTTTTGGCATGCATTACATGTGACAGCGTTGCTGCTTTTTGCACAATTTTCAGGTCCTAGCATCATACTGCATCAAACACATAGACCTCGGTCTTCCTTAGATCCCCCAGAGTTCTCAACACCGCCATAACTACTATGTAATCCATATCCGCTGGAGTTCTCGACTCAACTATGTAGTCATTGGTCTTTCATAGATTCGCTGGAGTTCTCGACTCCGCTATACAGTCTTTGGTCTTCCATATATCCACTGGGGTTCTCGACTCTACTATATAGATAATATGTACTCATTGCGCAAACTGAAATCCAACAAACAAAGCTTGGAACAGGTTAATGAAGCTTTGCTAATAACTGGAAACACACATACTAATACCCACAAGTCGACGTTTTGACCAAAAAGCCTTTATCAAGACTACATTCACAACAAAAAACTACTATCAAGAACGTTCACATGCCAGAGCTAAATGTAATGTGAAGATAACCCGGAAGGTTTGAAACTATGTCAGATGTGAAATGGCAACAAAAAAAAATATAGAAAGCACAGCCAAATACATGTGAAACGAGACAATTAGAGAAAATACGGAACAACATGATATCTTCCATACTACTGACGGGTATTGATCAGGAATGGTTCAAGAGTGCCACATTTATGTAGCAGTTCTCACGCTCGTGACGAGAACCAGTGAGAGACGCACGACTGAATGGCCATCAACTGAATGAGCTGGGCGCCATGGTTGAAAATAGTTCTTTATGCTGCACAGGTGTTTGCAGCATTGATCCGCAAGCCTCCTTCCAGTCTAACCTATATATACGTCATATATATATATATATATATATATATATATATATATATATATATATATATATATATATATATATATATATATATATATATATATATGACACAATGCTTGCAGATGATGGCATATATGGCGTTGCTGGACACACACGTTAAACTCTCTTCAATGGTGAAGGTGGCATTGGGGAATGTGATAAACTGGGCGTGGGTGACATAGGCACAGGTGTACCATCATTTTCGTTTACAGCTGATGGTGCCAAAATCATTAGGGACTTCAGGCTGGAGATGACTCCGGTCCAGTAGATTCCTGAGGTTCTTGCCACGTCTGTAAGCAATCAGAGAGAGATCACAGAACACTTCCTGCGTCTTGAAATCCGACTGGAGAAGAGGAGTGTATCGGATTAGAACAGAATCGTTATGCTGGTGGAAAGAGAGAAGTTTGACCCTCTCCGAATAGTAAGACCTGTGAATGTACTAGAGGGCATCATAGCGGTAGAGGCTGCTCACTAGATACAGGACGGACCTGAGGACCCTGTCGGGTTATATGCGACAGCGGAAGAAATCCATCATCTCGTAGGCTTTCTCGAGAATGTCATCCTCACCACTACACAGACGCCGGAGACGAAAAAGTTGAGAGAATAGAAGGGAATCATTATGCAGATGTTTGATAGAAGACGTATAGGTGAATGCTATGGGCATCAGCCGGTTTGTGGTGTATCAGTGTGATAAGACAGGAAGGTAAGACAGTGAAGGATATGTCCAGCCGTCAAGTTCACATCCCAAATTTCTAATTTCCATGTAAACATCCGGGCCACCACTATCCAACCTTCCAGTCTTAGCAGTAGAACATCAGGGATCTACTGATCCGAACTCATCTCCAGTCTGACGTCCCTAATCATTTTCGCACCATCAGCTGCAAGCGCAAAAGATGCCACACCTACGCTTGTGTCACCCAGACCCGGTCTGTCATATTCTCAAAGGCACACTTACCATTGAAGAAAGTTTCACATGTGTGTCTCGCAACGTCATCTATGTCACCATCTGTATGAGTTGCACCATGTCATATATAAATGAGGCAGGAAGAAGGCTTGCGGACCGATTCTGCGAAGAACGGTACAGTATCAAAAACAATTTTGGTTATCCTGTTGACGACCACTTCATTAACACGGGCTATCGGAGCGCCCAGGAAATTCAGGTGACGACTTGAGAACCTCTCTCTCTCTCTCTCTCTCTCTCTATATATATATATATATATATATATATATATATATATATATATATATATATATATATATATATATATATATATAAATATATATATATATATATATATATATATATATATACATACATACATACATACATATATATTAATTTGGTACGCTTGAGCCTTTCTTGTTAAAGTCAGTCAGTCGTATGGATATCATGTTGTTCTGTATTTTGTTTGTTTGTCTCGTTTCATATGCATTTGACCATGTTTTGTATACTCTTTGTTTGTGTTGTTTCCCCTCTGACCTAGTTTCAACCCTTCCGAGTTATCTTCACATTACATTTAACTATGGCATGTGAATATCAGTTGTATTGTATTTGCACGTTGTTTTTTGTTGTGTATGCAATTTTGATAAGGCCTTTTGGTAGAAACGTCGATATGTGTGTGTTATTATGCGTGTTTCCATCTATTAGCCAAACTTCATTACCCTGTTCCAGGCTTTGTCCACTATATAGTCTATGTGCTATATCCTTCCATAAATTTTCTAGAGTTTTAGACTCCACGATATAGTTTTTGGTCTCCCATACATTCGCTTGAGTTTATAACTCCACCATATACGTACTTGATTTTCCAAAAGAACAGCTTTTGACTACCATGTAAGTACTTGATTTTCCATATATTCCCGTTAGTTTTCGATTCTGCAATACTTCTCATAAATTGTTACAAATGCAAACAGTTACGACTTTCTAGAAGTTCTCTCTACAATATAAATAACACAGAAAGGCCCTAAAACTATTTGATCTGCAATACTTGGCCTTCCATGGATAGATCCACCGAGCTCTCAACTCCACAATAGAGATAACCTCATGGATCACTGTTAAGTCGCGTGGTGAAAGAATATTCTGTTATAATGTATACCACTTCTTACCATTTGTCATACGATATACAAATAAAATTTAACGCGTTCAAATGAACAAATAATATGAAATAGAAGACACGGAAACTATTGTCTGTGATTTTAAATGGTTATCTTTCTTTGCACATAAACCTTGTTTCATTATTAGCGCGAAGTGTGTTATCGAATGTCTATCGTAAATTATACAGTGCGGACCATCCTTAAAAAGTGACGCATTTGACTTTTCCATTTTATATTGGTTTTATATTTTTATATTAGTGATTTATATTGGTTAATACGTGTATACTTTGTGTTGACAACCAATGAAAATCGCGGTAAAACTCAAATGAGTCACTATCGCCATCTGATAATGAGACATAATTCTTATATACATGCAAAGAGTGTACCTATGTCGGTTTAGAAAATTACTCATTATTGGTTGCTTTTTTAAAGCGTTGCCCATACAGATACCTCAAGTGCTTGCATGTGTGTGTATTTTGTCACCATGCACTGTATGCCATCACATGCACTTTATGCTCTCACCATGCACTGCATGAATCAAAGATGGAAGTGGAACCTAGTCCTGGCGAATATGACACTAGAAATAGCCTCAGGACGAATATTATCGATGCCCAACAAAGAGTTTATTTATATCTCTCGACTATGCAAGATATTTCGCTAGTGGTCGAGTCAGAAAAATGTGAGATGTAAAGACTCAAAAAAATAAAATGAAATATCTAAGCATTATCCGGAGGTGACAAATATCTGAACATACTGAACAAATTGTCAATTTTATATTTCTGAAACAGACATGTGTACAAAATGCACTAGAATTTGATGTCGTAGGAACTAACGTTGCACTGGAATATTCATGCATGCATCCATAAAACTCACAACTCTATGTCGTAACTATGGTCGTAAGGGTACAGAAGTGGGTGCATCAATACTTTGAATCATCAATATATATCTATCATCAGCATGGCTGATTAATTAGAGAAAAAACGTAACGTGTGATGATGTCTGTTCAAGGTTGTTTTAAAAAAAAAAATATTTTAAATTATTTTTTGTTTGTTTCTGTTGCTTTGAATTGTTCTCTGCAAAATCACTTTTGATAGGGACGCATGTTGTTTTGTCTCTTCAAACCTATTAAGTTTTCTTTTCTTCTTCAGCATTCGTCCTGAAACTTCTTGGGAATAAGCAGGATGTAGGTAATGCGTTTTCATGTTTTAGATTTAGCTGCGATATCTACACTTCTCAATCAAAAACATTAGACTTCAGCATGAATTCAAGGTAATTTTGACTCTTTATGGGATGATACTTCACTCCCAAAAAAGTCCTTATTCGATTCCGGCACCATGCATAACAGGTGACAGTATAACTATTCCATGCTTCAATTTCGAGCTCCCGTCACAGATGTGCGAGCTTTCACGTGGTCACCATTAACAGTATTGCATCTAACATTAAAACATATTAACTACACACAGTTTACATGTTAACGTTTAATAACAAAATTTTACTCTTCGAAACAACAAAATGCAAGTATTTTTTTTTTTTGGTTGCTTCTAATGACAACGCAACTTTATATTACTGATTATTCCTCTTTTGTCATATCTACATATCACTACTGCAGGTGCGCTGAGGATATATGATCGTCGACATTTTTTAGGGCCTTTCTGTGTTATTTATATTGTATAGAGAACTTCTTGAAAGTCTTAACTGATTGCATTCATAACAATTTATGAGAAAAGGGAACTTGGCAATGAAGATAAGGTGGAAGAAAATGCGTGGTATGTATGTATATCAGTATAATACAGATAATATAAGCTGTTCGAGAACACATTTTACAGAAGATTATTGTGTATCAATTATACAGAGGCTGTCCATAAATTAAGTCAACAATTAGGTGTGGGGGGGGGTCTGAATTAAATAGACAGTTGGGGAGTGGCGTTGACGTCAAGAAAACTGTTTTTATGCATTAATTAAATTATTTCAAATTGAAATATTTTTTTAAAAATATGTCAAATGGGTATAGTTTTTTTGTGTGTAATTTTTCAGTGAATTTAGGGGGGAGGAAGGGGTGGATAATGTTTTGGCATAATTACACGGAGAAGAAGGAGGTCCCTGAATTCTGGACAAATTTGTTGATTCTTTTTTGGATGGAACATTCAACGTCATCTTAAAAAAAAAATAAACTTCCTTAGTCGTCTCCAATGACATGCATAACAGGTGACTGTATCGCTATTTCATGCTTCAGTTGCTCTTAACATGTGAGAAGGGGTCAAACATTGACAAAAAATTATTGAAGTAATTTATGGACATCCCTTACAGAACATAGACATCAACGTATGCATAAGAAACAAAATAAATGCACTTAAATAATAATATAAGGCCCATAACCTGACAGGGTCGTAGTGGTTCTACTCTGGAGACATCAGCCCAAAACAGTCAAAACATCTCTGTTTTCAACTATTCAGACAAGTGCAGAAAAATCAAAACCAGACCATTCCTTGATGTTATCAATCAAACTATGTTCGCCATTTCTCTTTCCACACTCGAGTTTTCCTTGCTAAATGGTTTTAGAAAATGATCCGTGTATAATTTTCATCACGTACAAACCAAACACGTTTATACGTTTCACCACTGCCAAAGTGGTTCTTGTTAATCTGCAAGTTTGTTTATTTGCTGCCGGACGAATACATTTGTCTTGTGTTCTAGATAATTAATTCTTAACAAATGTCTGTAGCACTTGTACTGAAAAGCCTGAATTCTAGTTTCTGTTTTTCAATTATTTGTCAAGCTTTCACATCCGTATACAAGAATACTTAGCTCTAGCGATTTGCATAGATTTGTCTTTACTGTAATATTGATTTTGCTTTTCTATCACTTCTTCAAGTTTGTGGCCTTTTAACCCAGGGTTTCTTAAACTTGTTCCTACCACCACCCCCTTTCGTATAGATTTTATAGACCAACGCCCCCAACCCACCCATAACCTTCCGCCCTCGTAATCCACCACAATCCCATATTTCCGTCTAATCTCTTACTCTATATTCTAGACATACCAAACCATTAGAATATAAAATCTGGGGAAAAAATGAAGATATAAATTGGTAGAAATTTTAAATAATACTTTGTCTTTTGAACGTCAATCAAGGGATGTAAAATGTTAATTGATCATGTTTCTATTGTTAAGATACAACTGGTGTTTGTAAATGCGTTTCTCAAAAATGGGATCATGCTTGTAAGACGTAGCGTACATCACATATTTCAACAATGTCTAAACTGTTTCTTGTCTTTGTAAAAATAATTGTGATACAGCACTAAAGTCCTTCTCCATTAAGATGGGAAAGAGATATAGAATAATTTTGCTTTCTCGCACAATGTTGAAGATTGTGTTTTAATATATGATTGTAACCACAATTCGTGATAAGAATCTCTTGGTGATGGTCTTCATTTTACAGTCATTTTTCGCAGTGATAAGTTCTTCCTCATAACTTGCTCCCACTGCATCCATATCTTTTCATGGTTCACTGATCGAATCTTTCATGTGCAGTTCAATGAAATCATTGAAGATACCTTGCTCCGCGATGATCAGGTGATCAATAATGATTTCGAGATCATCATCAGTCTCATTATTCTCGAGAATCATCATGTTGGTGGAGACTAGGAAATTGTTACAATTCTTTATGTCAGAGTATGACGATGAACAAGGTGGAAACTTGGAAATAAATGCTGTTACTGACGATTGTGCTTTTATAAAATTAATTTCAATACCACGCATTTTCAGGTTAAGTTAATTGAATTTTGAGAAAATGTCAGCCAGGTAAACAACATCATTTTTAATATCCGCAAGTTTATTGACCAATAGAAGAATTAACTGATTCCAAGAACTCAATGGTACTTTACAAAAAAGAAGAGAGAAACGAATTGGCAGGTAGTCGCTTTCTGAAAGTCTCATTTCTTCGTGTACATCAAGTCTTACATAATCTTAATTAGTGTCAAGACATAGCAGGTTGAATAGACGTGAGTTTAGTGACTGAGCTTTGATTTATTAATGATAGAATATGTAAATTGAGAGAAGTGTGTAAACACCTTATATGCATTGCTGCAAGATGTTATCTATGAATTGTCAGTGAATGCCACAGTGAATTGTCGTAATATTGGTCATATCCTGTTTTAAATATGCAATAAAACCCCTCTGGTGACCAGTCATCGACATTCCTCCATATGTTGCACAAGCGAGCATGTATAGAATATGTTATTAACATGAAAATATTCTTGTAACTTGCAAAATACCGATTATCTTTTTGTATATGTTTCCATTGCTCTTGATAAAAAAATATCTCTTGATGAAGTTTACCATCTTTAAAAAAAAAACGGCATAGGCCTATGCAAGAAGCAAAGATCATTTCCGGAGAAGGTTGATTCATCCAGCTGAAAACTAAATTCTTAAATTAAAAAAAAAATTTGGAGAAAAGTTTATTTTCCACATCGCTCCATCTGTAAACTGTGCTACTACTGAAAGGAATATGTTCTAAGATTGTACCGTGGAATTCGTGCTAGTCTGTTCTTAAAACGTCGTGAATGGCCGTTATGATCAATTCTTCTGCAATGGTGTGGGGTTTTCCAGATATTGCTTATAAAGCTATTTTGTATGAACATACACGATCATATTTGTTATGCCTTGAAGTAGGGTCAAACAGATTTTGCAATGTCTACTTCTTTTTAAGTTTTTAATTATTTCATGAAAATGTGCTACGTTTTTTTTACAATTGTAGGAATGCAGCTTTCTAAAATAGTCTCATAATCTCGATGGCTTCATACATTGTTAAAACGAGTTATTCACATAAAATACAACGACAATTGTTTATTATGAAAAGTAATAAATCCATATTTAAGATATGCAGCACTAAAGTGATGTGATTTTTAAAAATCTTTTGGTGTTGCTTCTGTCATTCTTGAGAATAGATGTTATGCAAACAATAATGTGGTGTGTGAAAATTCTTAGCCAGACTGATGAATAAAATTAAGAAGCATAGAGTTATAGAAAAAATAGAATGCAATAGACATGATTTGAACCAGGGCCGCTCAGCCGGTACCTATTTAGTTCACAATTCGAGTGCACACTTCCTCCGCATTTGACCAATTCGCATTCTTTCCATAAAAATTAATATTTTTAATGATGCTGATTGGTAAACTGATGAAAATGTGTTCACTCAAGTTAAAGGCGAATAGGTATCAGCTTAACGGAACTGACTCAAATCCAACTAAGCTGCCTGGTTCATTAAAAAAAAAAAGGCCTACTCGAATATTATACAATTTCTCCACACACAAAAACAGTAACAAATACACGTTGAACGCTAGAACACTTTCTTCTTTCTTTTTTCTTGTCGCTTATACTACTTTATGCCTTGCAATGTCAGGAATAGTTCTCGGGAGATGGCTTTCTGTGTTTACTTCATATATGTTTGTTTTCGTTGACTAAAACATTGAGAACTCTTTATTCTGTCTCTTAACGCCACATTTGATTTACACAGTCAATTGCCAGGTTTCACTGGGCCTGTAAGACAACATTTGCTGTTACTGAAGTGTGTTATATTTTTTTTTTCAATTTACTACATTCTCGAACTAAAGCATCTTGTTTCAAACAGAATAACTTGCCACTGGTTGGAATAACCCTAGTTGAGACAAGATTTCCGATAGAGCTCAGTTATCACTAGAATTGCACCTCTTGTCTTATTGGACATAAGAACAAATAGTCTTGCTTATTGTTGCCAGTTCCCAACTTTATGTTTTTACTGTCAGACATAGACACTAACTAAAGAACAAAAGAGAAAGCTTACTACGTGTGAAATGAGATGTCTAAGAAAATCAGCTAACAGAACAAGAAGAGATTATGTGAGAAATGAGATTACAAGAAGTGTTGGAATAACATCAGTGGTCAAATATATTGAAAAACAAATTGAAGTGGTTCAGCCACCTAATGAGAACGAACCATTATTGGCCAGCATAGAGTATACAGAGCATATTGGAAATGGAAACAGCAAGATACAGAGGTAGAAAAATAGGAAGGTGGATTACTGCATATCAAGCGACCAAACATGCAATAGCCCGAAAACCCATCGTCATTCATTCCTGCGACGCCTCACAGCATAAGCAGAGAAAGGATAATAGATAGATAGATTGTTGCCAATTAATTGATTAAGTGTTCTCTACATCTATATTACCCCCCACCCTTTTGACCCACGTCGCCCCATTGAGCCTGCTTTGTCCCCTTGGTCTCTCGCCGCCCCTAGGGATGGGGGAATTCGCACAGTTTGAGAAACCCTGGTTTAATGGAATGCTCGTGAGATCTTGCATAACATTACTAGTCACCAATATTTTGCAATTTTTTAAACTCTTTTTTCACTGTAGTTCTTCCTGCATTATATATTTTAGATAAAGGATGAACTGGGGTAAGTATGCAACCTTGACGAACTCCAATAACCTTCTTGAAAAATTAGCCAATGTCATTATTTGTCTAAGTAGCACTGTATGCATATCACTCACTATATAATATTTGTATCGAAGTTGTGTTATCTAATTTTTTGTCATACAATCTTATGACATACACTTTAAAATTCCTTTGCGAAATCAATGAAATTATGATACAATGTTGACTATAAAAAGTGACTAATGAAAAGAACGGATCAATCGAATCAGCCAAGAGTTGATTACTCGATAATATATGATTTAATTTAAAGCCGACAATGGGTAAGAACATGTTACTAGTAAACAATCTAGGTGAGACATACTTGTCATTGCAAACGTTGGTTTCTCCTAGACATATTGTAGATAATCGCTGGAGCAATCTACCCTAGCAATGCTGACGACATTAAGAAATAGATTCAAATTCTCAGATCACGAGACTCGTTTACACCGTAAATGAGAATCAATCTCATCATGGTGCATACGACTATTGCCCTAATCTAACAATAGGAGTGCTTCATTATCAGGAACTTGACCTCCGAGAGAAAAATGGATCACTAGAGGATCGATAAGTTGAGCTGGGGGGGGGCCTTCTTGATACAGAATTAAAACATAAGTTTTGATGTGTATGTTAGTGGCTGTCGTGAGGTAGTGAACATAATTCGAATGAAATGCTTGCATAAATCAGATGCACTAGACTGAAAGACGCTAAATAACGGTTCGGTAATGTAAATATAGTAGAAGCACTTAAGCATTTATGTTCAAAGACTCAAATCATAAAGAAATATCTACGTGGTTATACATGAGAAATCGCAAACAAACAAATTCACTACCACACATTTGTGTATCAAACTTGCTTACAGTGATCAGTCAAGTTATGCAGCAATGCTCATACATTTCAGTAATATGTATTGTATGTTGTTTTTTTGTGCAGGCGTTTCACAAACTGAGTAGCTTGTGTAACAAGAAGAGGAACTGTACAGAAGCTTGAGGTCTCGTAGAAACATTTACTATCTACAAGAAAAGTTGGAAACATTTTTTTGTGTGGATCGGCTGACCAAATTCAGGGTTATTTGTGATTTGTCAAACATGTTATTCATCATCATCATCATCAAGTGCCGTCTCCGCAACGAAGGTTGGCTGCAACGTATCTCCAACATCTCCTGTCTTTTGTCTTGGTGGTGCACTCTGTTAGACTGTAACCTGTCCATCGTGTAATGTTACTCTCCCACGTGTATCTCTGCCTACCTCTTGCTCGCTTCCCTTTGACTTTACCCTCAAGTAAGGTCTTCAATAGGGTGTCATGTCTTTTAATGTGTCCAAAGTATTTTATTTGCCTGATCTTTATTTATCTTAGTAGTTCTTTCTTCATATTAAGTGTCTTTAGCACCTCTTTATTTGTTTTCTTCTTTTTCAATGGTATTCTCCCTATTCTTCTATATACCCACATCTCAAAGGCATCAATTTTGTCTTCTAATTGTTTATTTAGTGTCCATGTTTCTGAGCCATACATTAATATGGAATAGATGTAGCATTTTATAATTCTCATTTTTAACTTGTTTGTAATTTGTTTAGATATTAATAATTTCCTCATGCCATTGAAGGTACTTTTAGCCATTCCTATTCTCCTTTTAACTTCTGTTTCACATCTGCCATCATTTGTGACTATGTGTCCAAGATATTGATACTGTTTTACTTGTTGTAGTTTCTCTCCCTGTATGTTTATTTTTACCTCCTGTTCTTCTGTCTTTGCTGATTATCATGGTTATTGTTTTTTGATTGTTTATATCCAGTCCATATTCATTACTTGATTTATTGACTTGATCTATTAGTCTTTGTAGTTCATGTTCACTTTCTGCTAAAAGAACAGTGTCATCTGCATATCTAATGTTGCTTATTATTTTCCCATTGATCTTGAGTCCTGATGTTATCCAAGCAGCTGAATAATGTGCACATTTTCTTCCTAGACATTTAATGTTCCATAGAATGTGATAGTTTCTGTCGTTAACTATACACAATGTGTTTGTTATACATAACAATTTGAAGAATTAAAGTCAAATTTTGTGTCACTTCTAATGTCGACCATGGAAAGTTAACAGCACCATCTCTAGAAGTCTATTTCGTTCTGAACACTTTCTGATTTAGCAGCATCAAATATTTGACGCAATAATTCTCTTATAAAGAGATTGTCCATAACTTACGTCAGCATTGGCGGGGGGAGAAATAAAGGGGAGAAGTTCTTTAAAAGTTTGATTGTGACTGACAAGAATGGGAAAGGGGTAACAAAAGTTTACACCAACAATAATGTTTTTATACACCAATCAAATTGTTTAAATTTGAAACATTTTTCTACAAATCTGAAAGAAAGTATGTTCTTCTGTACTTTTTCTGGTTACAAATTTTGTTATAGATATTTTTTTAACACAGTTATCCAGTTCTCCCTGCATACCTGACAGTTGTTGACAAGGGGGGGATGGCATAAACAATTAGAAAAAAAATGTTGCCGTATGGTATGAACATAGTTATAATTTATCGCAGTTTAGCATCGCATTTTAGTTTGTCTAAGATATCTTATTTGATACTTCCTGATGTTGTCATGTGATGTATTCCTTCCAGAACTTTGTCTTCCCAATGAAATCTTTGAACCTCTGTCGTAGGCAATGTGGCTTGCATTTTCTAGCGATGTATTCATGTTATCTTTAATGTCGTCAGTCCATCGTTTTCTTGGTCTGCCCTTTCTCCTCTCCCCAGGTACTCTTCATTCAATTATTTGTCTTTCTAAACAGTTGTGTCTCTTTATATGACCAAACAGGTGTAGTTTTATTTTTGTTATTGTGTTTAGTAACTAACACTCTGGAATCATCAATGTTTGTATAATATGTGAGTTTCTGATTTTTTCCTTCCATGATATTATAAGTATCTTCCTGTAGCATTTCAGCTCGAAGGCGTTGATCTTCTTTGCCGCTGTTTTACTTAGTGTCAATGTTTCACAGCCGTATGCTTGAACCGGAAAAATAAAAGTTCGTAACATTAGCACTTTCATTTCTATTTTGTTGTTTATTAATCCATTGGAAATTTCTAGGCACAATATTCCCGTAGGTTGCCATTACTTTCGGGAAGGAACAACCGTTAATCGAGCACCGTAACAAGAACACATTCGTTCTAGTCGGTCATTTTATGATAACAGTGTAAATAGTCACTTAAATTAGGCTGATGGGCCTGTAACATGGCTTGACTGGTCTGACCGTATTTTGTCCACCCCTGATTTACGAGAAATTACGCCATAATCAATCTCCGAGAGGTTCTAGTGTTCTGCAGCACTGAACTCAGCAATGCTGCCAACGCAGGTAATGTTCTCACAGCTGGAGATTTTCAGTAACAGTTAGAAAACACGTGAAGCATGTGATACAACGCTGCTTTCAACTATGCAAAGTGCACTTTGATATATCTTATCATTTAGAATCCTATGAAACGAAATCAATTGTCCGTTGAATGATCACAGTTGTGTTTTCTGCGCAGAAAAAAAATGACTGCATGATCACGATAAAGGAAACTATTTATAAATATTCTTTATAATACAAGTTTTCAGTAAGCTTGTTGAGCAATGACAAAAATTTACTTAAAATATCATGCCTGTGTTCATTCCTCTATCAATTTTTGTAAAATGCATTATCATGTTGACTGTGATCATTGAAGGATACAATATATGGATGTTTGTGTACTTGAATTTACGTGTATCCATTGTGGATGTCAGAGACATTAACAGACAAAAAAAAGATAGTAGTTTGGTTAGAATATAAATCAGACTTACTTTATTTTCTAACTAAATAAAGAGAGAATACTTATATGAATATCTAACTAAATACAGAGATACGACATATTAATCTCTAACTAAATACAGAGAGAACTTACACGAATATATAACTAGCTAAATACAGAGAGAACTTACACGAATATATAACTAACTAAATACAGAGATACGACATATTAATCTCTAACTAAATACAGAGAGAACTTACACGAATATATAACTAGCTAAATACAGAGAGAACTTACACGAATATATAACTAACTAAATACAGAGAGAACTTACACGAATATATAACTAGCTAAATACAGAGAGAACTTACACGAATATATAACTAACTAAATACAGAGAGAAGACTTATATGGACATCTAACTATATACAGAGAGAGACACGAATATGTAACTAAACATATAGAGAAGATTTACATTAGTCACTAACTAAATGCAAAGAGTAGACTTACATGAATCTCTAACTAAATACAGAGATAACATTTATATGAATCTCTAATTAAATACAGAGAGAACTTACACGAATATGTAATTAAATACAGAGAGAAGATTTACATGAGTCACTAACTAAATGCAAAGAGTAGACTTACATGAATCTCTAACTAAATACAGAGAGAAGACTTATATTAATCTCTGGTTTGCTGCAAAAACTGCGCCTTTCGGTTTTCTGCATCTTACTTCAGCCTGACTTGTGGGTCAATTTGACCATATATGGAATAGGGCAGCAACTCTACCACATAACCTCCTTAGTCGCCTCTTACAACATGCAGGGAAGGTAAATAGTGTTGCTATTATTTTCTCTCATTTCTAACCCAAGCAACACAGGCGCGTACATTTAGTAGTGAGAAACAAACTAAAATAAAAAGAGGGTATAATACCCATTACATTTTTTAATGGTTTTCCAAAAAAAAAAGGAAAATAAAATTTATGAAAATGAGGAAAATAACACGAATACGACGAAAACTAAACACGAATACGAGGAAATTACTTTTTTCTTCTTCTTCTTCTTCTTCTGCGATCAGTTTCCTATGCTCACAAGTCTATGCAGGAAGAGGGTCGCCTCCACGAATTCAGTCGTCAGCAGGATGTCCTCACGGTTGCCCCACAGCTTTACCTTCAGATCTGTCTCTTGTGGCCATATTTTAGTTCTCACGTCATCAAAGAGTGGGCCTGTCTGCAGAATATGTTCTGGAGTCTGGGGACCCTTTTGACTTGGGCATTGGTCAGTTTGGACAGCCTTAATTTTGTGGAGATGTGCTTGTAGTCTGCAGTGTCTTGTGCGAAGTCTAAACATTTTGTTTTTTTCAAAATGGGGTTATCCTTACTGAAGATGTATCTACAGCCGTGATCATCTACAGTACTATAAGACCTAACTTCATAAAGTAAACAGGCCTTCATTCGGTACGTATTTGATTATTGTCACGCTTTCCATTGATTACTATTGATATACGCGGAGAAGCCTTGGCTATTTTTGGCATGTGATTACAAGTATATAAATATTGACCAACGGAAAACACGGGAATAGTCAAGGAAAGGAACGAATGAAGACCGATTTAATTCATAAAAAAGGGCTTCCACTGCCGACCGGTCGCGCTACAGCCCTGATGAGCAATTACTATATAGAATATCAGCACTAATAAATGTTTATTAAATAACAGCACATCAGATATTCGCTTAAAGTCTATACCATTTTTTTAAGACCAGCGGTTCTCAGCCTGTGAGTCGCGACCCATTTGGGGGGGGGGGGTCGAACGACCCTTTACAGTGGTCGCCTAAGACCATCGGAAAAAACATATTTTCGATGGTCTTATGAACCGAGAAACCGCTCCTCTATCAGTCCCCAGACGGGTCTGCCCACATACAGATGCGCCAACATACGAATACCCTGTGTGGTGACATGATCGCGCCAACCCCATCACATACACCCTGTACAAATACATAATGTACGTAGACTAGTCACACTTGTGTAGAGAGCAGCTACTTTGTAGAAAACAGCTGATGTGATGAAAGCATCAGTATTGGAGGTAAAACGACACTTCATGAAATATATTTACTGGGTAAATGTAAAATCATCTACTGTAAAACTATCAACTACTGAACACAGAAAAAAAATATCTGTACCATGGAAACTTAATCTGGATGCTGATCGGTCTTTTTATATTCAGGTGTGGTTAATGTGGATACTGACGTGACAGATTGACAGTATAGAGGACTTGTTTCATACATTACGTTGGACCCCAGTTGTTACGCGTTTTGATTATTATTTGACCTTCAGTTGGTTACTATTTATATACTTGGAATTGCCTTGGATATTTTTGAAATGGCGAACTGGTTTACTTGAAGTATATAATGATGACGACTTTAAAGATGAGTTTCTTTTTGCAAACCTCTCGAAACGACTACTACGCGTGATGTATTGGTTCATTTCTGATGGTTAATTTCTGAAAGAGCATAAGATCTCTTGGAAAAAGGTTTGTGGTGTTTCCACAGATGGTGCTCCAGCTATCTGGCTTCAACGTCTGGTACTGAATGAGTCACCAAAAGTCATCGGAACTCACTGTATGATTCATCGGCAAATATTAACAATAAAGACGCTACCACAAGAGTTACAATAAGTAATGAAAATCTTCATAAGTTCTATTAATTTTGTAAAGGCGAGCACTTTAAACGGTCCACTTTTCGCTACTGTGCAACGGATTGAATGTGCCGAACGATGCTCTGCTGTTACACACTGAAGTGAGATTGTTCTCGAAAGGAAAAATTTTAATTTTTGTTTTTGAGCTTCGTGATGAACTTAAAACGTTTTTTAATCAGAAAGCAAAACCGCAGTTCGAAGCACTTTACAGCGATAAAAGTAAACTGCAGAAAATAGCTTACTTGGTTGACATCTTTGCCATCTTGAGTGAGTTAAATTTATCAATGCAAGGACCAAATGCAACATGCATCAATTTGTCTGAAAAGAAGATCCGATCATTCAAAATAAAACTTCAGCTTTGGCAAAAAAAATGGATGAAAATAAAATGTACATGTTGTCTAATTTATATGCTTTCTTTGAGGAACATTCCATTGAACCACACAAAAGGACTAATATAATAATTTATGTGAAAGAACACTTGCACATGCTTGCAGACGAAACGTCTTCATACTTTCCATATCTACCGGACACCTCATTTGCACTTGCCAGAAGCCCATTCACAGTCAAAGTTGAAGATGTTCCTGAGACAGCACAAAAGTTCATTGAACTTATTAACAGCGATGCAGTGAGAACTGATTTCATTACATTGCCAATTACAAAATTCTGGATCAAGTGTTTGCAGTCATATCATGTTCTGTCTGAGATTGTG
This sequence comes from Meghimatium bilineatum, assembly GCA_034231615.1. Lineage (NCBI taxonomy): Eukaryota > Metazoa > Mollusca > Gastropoda > Stylommatophora > Philomycidae > Meghimatium > Meghimatium bilineatum. The sequence continues at coordinate 66,011,550 of CM067298.1, forward strand.
TTGCACCTTGTTCTACCATTTCCAACAACATATCTTTGTGAAACAGGGTTTTCCAGCATGTTGGTTATCAAGTCTAAATACACAAGTAGACATGTTGAGTTAGATGATCTTCCTTGTACTCTTGCACAGACTGCCCAGAGAATAATCTGATGTGGTGAGAAATTAACAATCTCAACGTTCGCACTGACTTTGACTTTTTACGCATACTGTCGAAAAATGTAGCAATGCAGTTTTCTGTTGTTATATTAAGACTGTTACCCATGCTACAACATGCTTCAAGACACAATTTTATTTATGTGTAATTAGAAATAAATATTTCACAATATATACATACATATTGTTTTTGTGATTAATCACTGTGTTTTAAATATTTTTAATTTGTAACAATGAAGATACATCCTGCATATCATATATTAATATTACTATTCATAACAGTTGCCAAATTAAAGTTATGAAGTAGATACGAAAATAATTCTATGGTTTAGGGGTCACTACAGCATGAGGATCTGTATTAAAGAGTCGCGGCATTGGGACGGTTGAGAACCGCTGTGTTAGACTGTCTAGACGTCAATGGACATCTAAGCAAGACCCGGTCTAATATAAGCTTTGGGGTTGGCCGTCCGACTTGCGAAGATAAGGAGCATCGCCCTGTCGACTGAAGAAGTAACAAGACCGGCATCTGTTTACTCTGACTATAATCTTTGTTTTATTATGTACCTTTGATCTGCATTAAACTTCAAGTATTCAACTTCATGTGTTCATTGTGCCATTTAATGTCATTATCGGAGTTTTCTGTATGAATTTGCAACATTTGTTTACGATTGTGAAATATAAATAAAATGTACCAGTAATTTTCTTAATTTTCCCGTTTGCTATTATAGCATAAGGGTGGGGGGATGCAGGTGGGAGGTGGTGTGTGCAGGATGGGGGTGTTGGTATACTTAAACAGAAACGGGTGAGGGCTTCCACCGAATTCTTGACACTTGTTGACAGTGGGATGAAGGGGGGGGGATACATTTAGCAAAAATTATTTGACATAATTTATGAACAGCTACTGTGTGATATTTATTTCTTATCTTATGTTCTATTTTTATGAAGAGAGTGGGGTTAGAATAAACTAATCTCACTTGTATCTCCAGGTTACACGGCCTTGAATCGAACTGTCCATCCTCTCTCTCTCTCTGTGTGTGTCACTCTCTCTGTCTCTCTCCCTCTTAATCCTTCCTTGCTCCTCATGATCTTCAACTTTACCTTGTGGTACGATATGCTCCATTTTTTTATTTCTCGTTACGTCTCCAAAAATCTGGTCTCTCTTCTGGTACGAACAATAAAAATCAGAATAGTGTACACACAAATCGCACCCGGAACGTTTAATTATTAACCGATCAACTTCGATGATTGTCTGTCAGCCTCATATTTTTTATTACAATTTTTCGGAGCTTCTAAACTATTCTTGCTTGATATCAATCCCGTAGAAAAGAGTGGGGAGGGGTGGGGTGTGGGGTCTAGAGATCAAGCCTTACCCCGTAGGAAAATCAAATACACGGTATATTATTTAGTTCCACGAAATAGCACATTAAACGTGCATGCTTATACAAAAAAGTAGAATATAAGGGCATATTGGTACAAACAAGTACGTTATAAGTACATGCTTATACACACAGGTACAATATAAGTATATGCTTATGCAAACAGGTACAATATAAGTACATGCTTATACAAACAGGTACAATATAAGTGCATGATTATACAAGCAAGAACATTATTAGTGCATGTTTATACGAACAAGAGCATTATAAGTGAATGATTGTACACACACATACATCATATGATTATACGCATAAATATATCATACGTACATTCTAATACACACGTGTACATTATAAGTGCATGAATATACAAGCAAGAATATTATAAGTCCATAATTATATACACAAGTATATTTTATAAGTGCATGATTATACAAGCAAGAACATTATAAGTGCATGCTAATACAAAAACAAGTACATTATAATTGCATGCTTATGAAACAAGAGTATTATAAGTGTATTCTTATAGAAACAGGTACATTATAAGTACATGCTTATACAAACAAGTGCACTATACGTGCATGCTTATGCAAACACGCACATTATACGTGCATGATTTACACGCATGAACATTGGAAGTGTTTGATTATACAAGAAAAAACTTTATAAGTGCATAATTATACAAACAGTACATTAAATGTGTAAGATTATACAAACAAGTAAATTATATGTGCATGATTATACAGGTAAGAGCATTATAAGTCCATAATTATACAAACAAGTACATTATAAGTGAATGAATATACAAACAAGTACATTATAAGTGTATGCTTACACAAACGCGCACATTATAGCTAAATGATTATACAATCAAGAAATATAAGAGCATGCTTATACAAACAAATACATTATAGGTTCATGCTTATACAAAATTAAGTAGAAATTAAGAGATGGATTTCAAATGCGTTTTCAAAACTTGTCCAAGTGAAAACTCTGTGGCAAGGAATCAGTAGCAAAGTAAAACTGTGTATGATAAGAACATACATTTTTCCTGTTTCAATATACGGGTGTGTGGCCTGGTCTCTAAATAAAACCGTGGTAAAGAAAATTGACGCCTTCGAATTGAGATGCCACAGAAAAAACTTGGACAGCAAAAAATGGCAAATAAAGAAGTATTATAATCATTGAAACTCGAAGAGGACTGGCTACTAAATAACACCATAACAAGAAAGTTGAACTTTTTTGGTAATCTAAAGAGATATAACAGCATGGACAAATGATATATGTATCTGATATATTAAAATATGTACTTGTATGATACATATAAATGATATATGTATCATATAAATGACAAATGATAGACAAATGATATATGTATCTGATTATTTAAACATGTACTTGGATGAGCCAGGTCAACTCGCTTAAGATCGCGAGGTGTTCAGAAGGTCCATAAGGAAGACTACATTCTGGAAAGAATATGTCCCACGATGATAACGAAAGACTGGGAATCAATATATTTTTTCTTTCTATTCCCCTTTTGCTGAGAGTAAAGTTATTTACTTTATGAATAATGAGATATGGTTCTTCAATATATTAAAAAATAATGCTTAGGCTAGATATTGGATAGTCTGAGTACATTTTTGTCAATACTACACGCATTTTAGCCCTTTGTACACTATTCGGTAATCCATCTCTCATTTACCAATGTTGTGTCAACTGCCCTGGTTCCCGTGATTATGATGCATGTGGGCCTACTTGTTACTTGTAAGCATCCAGTTCAGTCGGTCAGTGCGTGTGTTCCTTGTGTTTGTAAACACATATTTATGTCCGTCAGTACGTGTGTTACTTGTGTTTGTAAACACCTAGTTCTGTCCGTCAGTACGTGTGCTTGTAAACACATATTTCTGTCCGTCAGTACGTGTTACTCGAGGAAATTATATATCTGAGCAATTCATGTGTTATTTTGTGTTTAAATACAGTCAACATTTCTAAACATCTGATTTTTACTATAATTGCTGGGTTATTTTTACATATTTACCGTTCCCATGAGACCAGTGATAACAGCTCACTTTATGCGCTTACTTCTTTCACGATATCTTCATTACAAATTTTATATACACATGGTGTTGTAGTAATTCTTATATAAAACCATATCTTTGCACACTTATCTAAAATATGTATGTGGGGAGTCTTCGTGTTCAGTCGTTTAGATTCCGGTTGTTCAGGATTCATTTTGTACTATTCTATGATTCATTAGAAAAAGAAGAAATTATTCTATTAAATATTTTGTATTGAACAAGTCTTCCGAACCTGATACTTGGGGAAACAGTGTGTGACATGCAACTGTGATGGCGAGTATCATCATCATTATTAAGTGCCGTCTCCGCAGCGAATGTTGCCTGAAGCACACCTCCAATATCCCGTCTGTTTTCTTTGTGGCGCACTGTGCTAGACTATAACATGTCCATCTGGCAATGTTACTCTACCACTTGTATCTCTGCTTCCCTCTTGCTCACCTCCTTTCGACTTTACCCTCTCTTCAAACTGCTATCATTTTCTTTTGATATGCCCACAATATTTTATTTATTTGGTATTTATTTCCTTTAATAATTCTTTATTCATATAAAGTATTACTAGAACTTCTTTGTAGATTTTCTTATCTTTCCATGAAGTTATCCCTATTCCGCTATTCTTCTATATATCCACATCTTATAGGCATACATTCTCTATCAGTAGCGGGTATAGAAGGCGCAAATCCTTTGCTAGATAGGTAGGTAGGTAGGTAATCCTTTGTTCAATGTATTAGGACGTGTTTATATGTTAAAATATAGTAATTTTCATTTTAATGTTATAAAGAAGCATGAGCATGTTTTAGTACTAAAATAAAAATTCAGAAATATATAAATGCATTCTACAATTATCGAAATTAGAGTTCCTTCGCACACTCCCTATATTTATTTGGGTAACAACCATGGTTTGTACTTGGTTACCATGTGAATAATGAGTCAAAATAAAATAATATTAGAAAACAGTGACATTATAACTATACAAAAGCTTACAGCAACAAAATATGTCTTTTCAACTTTTCAAAACTTTTCAACCAAACAGTGACTCATTTATTTTTAATTCCAAATGAAAATATTTACCCAAAAACAAATGTTCATATTGGTTATTTCTACTGTGATGGAGTATGCTCCTAAGACCTTAGCATTTTGCACATGTCTACAGTCTCATTTCGTATGACCAAGGTACCAGGTTCAAACCTCATCACAAGTAACAATACCATCCGAATTGCTCAACAAGCAATGACAACATATTTATATTGTCTAGAAAATAAGTCAGTCAGTTCCTCTTTTGCAAAGTTTGGCAAATAGGGCGGATGTCATAGTTCTCCTAGGCTGTCGATCAGTTGCCAAGGATTGCAGGTCTTGTGCATTTATGCATGTTGATTTTAGTTCATCAATAAACGTTTTTCTGAGCGTTGTTTTTGGTCTTCCCTGTTTTCTTTCCCCGTCTGGTGTCCACATGCAGGCTTGTCGTGGGATTCTATCTTCCTTCATTCTAAGTATGTGGCCGATGTATGTCCAGCGGCGTTTTGTGATGATATTCGTCACGTATTCTTGTTGTGTCTGCTCTCTTAGTATGTCGTTTGATTTAAGTCTTTCCAATTAGTATTTGTGATTTGTCTGAGGCATTTATTATCGAAGGCAACTAACTTCTTATCCATTATTGGGGTAGATTTCCAACTTTCACATCCATATGTTAATGATGGAATCACACTTGCATTGAAAAGTCGCAGTTTGATGTGTTTACTTGCGATCTCCAGATGTTTGAGAGTTTGTTAAAGGCGTTGGAGGCGAGAGTGATTCGAGTCTTGATTTCTGAGTTGGTATCCCCGTCTGCTGTTATCTTGCTTCCCAAATATACGAAATTAGAAACGTTGTCTAGTATATTATCATCTAGTTTAATTGATTCTGTCAGGTCGGTAAAGTTCATGAATTTCATTTTATGTGTGTTTATTTGGAGGCCTATCTGTTGGGAAAAAAATATCACTTGAAAATCACTTCCCCGCAAAAACTGCTTGGTTAATTTTATCTATCTCTTCTTGGTTAATTACTGCGTCCTAAATAAGATATGCTACCAACCCACATATACTTTATTTATTGCTAGTTTTATACAAATTATGTCAGCAGAATTGATAATGATAAATAAACAAAGACTGGATGGTGTTTTCGACACACATTTTCTTGGAAATCAGTAGATTATTCTTTGTTTCTGAGAGTTTCTGAAACTATGAAGCCTAAATATACTAAATAATAACTACAAATTAACAAAAAACAGTAATAAAACATTGACAATAATAAAGATGATACTCATGGACACTGTATCTGCAATAAAAGAAACATGTATTTGAAACTGACATAATTAAATACTCCATGCAGAACAGGCATTGTGAGTATTCAATTTGTAAAGTCATCTATGAGTATTTTCAGTTTTCCTCATATTCTAAGATTTTTTTTCATGCTTAGTAATTTAAAAACATGTTCTTCTTCTTCTGCGTTCAGGAATACTTTGGTCTTGCTAGATCTTCAGGCCAGTACGAAGCTCCGAGTTTTGTTTAGGTAAGAGCGGCTGCCCCAAAGTTTTTGCCCCAGTTCAGCCAATTGTTGCCATGTCTTGCGTCGCTGTTCTTTGTACTATGGACAGTCTTGGAGTATGTGTTCAGGGGTCCATATGCCTGTTCTGCATGGACATTCATATGTGTGGGCCATCCAGATTCAGTACACGTGGCTCTGTAGCCTGCAGTTGGCCAGTTCGAACTCGAAAGATGATGGTCTGTTGTAAAAACATGATATCTTAGGATTTGTACATTCAAATGGTATAAAATGTAAGACATTTGTAATGATATATGTGCAGATTTCCTACCATGCTGAGTACAATAAGATTCAAAATGTGAATTTTATGAACTTTTATACATATATAATGAGACGGAAATATTGATACTCCATAAAGAGGCTCATAAAGTTTACAAATTCAAATAAACCTTTATATCAATCTTTATAATTTTCTAGGGCGCATCAATACATATATAATAGATGAAACTTTTTATTATTTGTTAACTGCTTTGTATTTTCTTGAGAAAGACTTTAAGGTTGAAAGTTGAAGATATCTTGTATATTTTTATTTCTTAATTAGGGCAGATATGCGGGTGGACGGACAGACAGACAGACAGATAGATAAAATAAGAAATGAAGAAATTAGGAAAGGAAAAGAGTTGGTATAATATCATGTATTGAACATATTGAAAGACTGCAAGCAAAATGATTTGGTCACCTAAAGAGAATGAACCCAAGCCAAATACCAATAGGAGCATATAACAAATGAATATCGGGCGTAAAGCCAAATATAGACAAAAAAACGGTGGATAGAAAACATCAAGATAGCGTTGAACAAACATGGACTAAATGTAACCACGGCGACACATCTGGCATTGGAGCGACAGCTTAAGCTCCCATCTCTACTCCTAACGGCAAGTGTGAATGCGATCATCCATCATTTACCTGAGGACAGACAATAGACAATACATATATATATATATTTATATATAATTTAGACATATAGTTAGGTAGATTGATAGCGTTTTAGATCGACGGACTGATAGATAAACAGAAAGGTAGAGAGATATATAGTTAAACAGCTACCATGAAGATATCTAGATCGATAGACAGACGGGTAGGTGTGTAGACATGTAGGTTGGTAGGTAGGTGTGACACATGATAATATTTTCTGAATATTCTATTATTATGTTCCATTTATATGTGTCTTACAAGCTTCACAAGTCTATATGTAACCATTTATTTTGCTACTGTGACATTTATTTGCAGACGCACTGAAGCCAATACATGCCAGATTTCTGGTATGCTTCATTCCCTTGGCACAATAATTAACACATAGAAGACACTATAGCTTGTATCGGCGCTGTAATTCTACACCAAATGTATATGTGTCCTTTACGACAAGTTTAACAATTTGTTGTACATTGTGTTTTTGCCAGCCTCAAGCATACTAATAATACTTCCCACAACCTTCAGTATAGTAGGGGTACCACTCTGGAGACAGTACGAAAAGCCCTCCAAACCCACTGACCTCGGCTATTCGGAGGAGAGTAGAAAAATCATGTCCAGAGCATTCTTTGATGTTATTAATTCAGGATTTTCTTTGTCTGTCCCTTTTTATTTCTCGCTCGGATGTTCCTTGTAAAATAATTTTAGAAAGTGAGTGGTGTCTCGCTACATGTCCAAACCACATACGCTTACGCTATTTTCCCACTGTCAAAAGTGGTTATTGATAACTTGAATTTGTTTGTTTTCTGACTGATATATGGTCTGTGTTCTTCTATAAGTTGAAGTTTCCTGAATATTAAAGAAAGCTCTGAGAAACCACACCATTGCACATGTCAAGTAAGAGCAAATCGTTTGCAATTCCTAGGGATAGCAACCAACCCACCAACCATATAACAAATTCTTAACGAACGTCTGTAGCACTTGTATTCAAAAGTCTGAATCCTTCTTTCCGTGTCTGTGTTGAGTGCCCATCTTTCACATCCGTATAAAAATGGAATTAGCACTAGCGATCTCAATAGATTTATGTCTACTGTCTCGTTCTTTTCGTTCGCAGTTTAACATGCATATACAGCAAGTCCGGTTTTCTTAATAAATGCTGCTGTATTTGAAAGCTTCTCAGTGCTCCCATACAGTTTTCTGTGAATATCTGTCTCTGTGTACCAGTGTTCCTCCCTTAACTGGTTTAGTGTAATGCAGTCTTGCAGGATATGTTCCGCGGTCTGTGCTGCCTACCCACATGGATACAGAGGTGGTGGAACCAATCTTAGTCTATGTAAGTGGCCTTTAGTCTGCTGTGTCCCGTGCTGATGCAGAAATGATAACCTGCTCAGTTCTTTCCATATATTGATAGTTGTATTTTGGGTGGTCTACTTTCCTAATAGCTTTGATGAGAGTCCTGTTTTTGTGGTAGGTGATTTCTTATTATTTTTGTTCCTGTGTTGCTCCATCTTTTGCCAGCATCAATCAATCAATAAACCCGTAACCCTTCAGGGTCGTAGGGGTATCACATAGGATGCCTCAGCACACAGAGTACTCCAGCGAATTCTATCCTAAGCGATGCGGATGAGTGTGGAAATGCCAGCATATCTTTATCTATATTTCCTGGTATGCCACAATGGGATGGTATCCACTATAGTATAATCTTCTTTGGATACTCACTTCTCGTATGGCTTGCTTCAGACCTGGCAGTCTATCATTGTCAATGACTTGTTTTTACAATAAAATTGATTTTACTTTTCCAAATAATATTCAACCGTATCATGGCAGCCATCTTGACTCTCATCATAATATCATTTTCCGAGCTGCCATCATCACTTATTTGGGATCTGAGATATTTGAAGGTGGTAACTTCTTCAAGCTTGTGACCGTTTAACCGAATGTTCGTGGAATCTTGCTTGATATCACTAGTCACCAATATCTTGCTTTTATCGAGGCTAATTTCTATGCCATATTTCCGGCTAACGTCTTCCTAGCATAGCCTCCTATATAGTTTCCCTTTGTTGAATATAATAACGTATTTTGTTAAGTAGAGATCACCTTTCATCCAAAGAAATGGTCATGAGATCCACTCAGTAATTTCTATTACAAGCAGCGATGTATTTCAAAGCAGCACATTTATTTATCACCTGAAATCCTCGCTGCAATAATTCACACTTCCCGCTGTTACCTTACCCGCTCAATACAAATTATTCACTGCACATTACATAAACTTTCTGATTTAGTATTTCCTCCTGCGCCCACAAAATAGATCAGAAATCTTTGCGGTAGAGATTTCCCATTTGGTTCTAATCTGAGTTGACGAACGAGAAAACTTGTAAACATATTGTTATTTTTTATATGTCTAAGATAACTATCTTTGATGGATCATTAACTATAGAGTGTGTGACGTTCATCGCATCTTAACATATTTTATGTGCACTGTCAACATAAAATATATAAAGAGAAGGGGAACCAATTTTATCGAGTAGCAAATGTAATAGTTTCTTCCAACAAACGTATCGCATACTGGATGGACCATTAACCACAAAAGTGGCATATATGAAGAATTCAGTCAGACTACTGTGGCTTCTTTTTTTTGGTATATATACACGAGTATATAGTTCACTGATGAAACACCCAAAATGACTAAAATTTGAAGTTCGAAAGGAAACCATAACTCAAAATTGTATCTCTTTATAGAAAAGGTCAGTTTTGACTAAAAATCGTTTAATAATGACAACATTTACAGCAAAAGTAAACAGGGAGGAAAGAAAATATTGCATGTTAGGGAATAAATAGTGTCACTGAATAAATTTGTGGGGTAAGCACTGAAGGTACTAGAATTAGAGCACGCTATAATCTTAAGGAAAATAATACTCACGTGAAAGTCAGGTAATGAAGTCCTACTGAATGACGACTAAAACACTACACACTATCACTAACGGATGTAAATATGGTACATATAACAAAACAAAACACAGAATATAATCTACAAATGACAATACACAGGACAAAGTCATTTGTAGATTATATTCTGTGTTTTGTTTTGTTATATGTACCATATTTACATCCGTTAGTGATAGTGTGTAGTGTTTTAGTCGTCATTCAGTAGGACTTCATTACCTGTCTTTCACGTGAGTATTATTTTCCATTATGTTCTACTAGCAGTACCACCATCTATTGATTACTATAATCTTAAGAGCGATTTCTCTTAAAATAAAATTCTAGAGGACGAATGGGAACTCTGCGTTGAGTCATGAAGGAATGTCTATGCCATTTTAGGATTTCTGCAAACTTAATATGGACAGTATATGTTCGCAAGCATCAAAATTATATGGATAAATGCTGACAAAAAGTGGGAAAACAGTAAGAAAATATTGTTTATTCCATTGCATATTAGTCTAGAAACATGAAAACATACGTAGTTGAAATTGATATGGCAAATTCACACATAGATAAAAAATATCGTTTAAGATAGTCATTCGCTGGTTGTGTGCCTATAGTAGTTAGTATATTAATTCGTAATCATACAGCTATTCCATCGGTGGTGCTCATCTGAGTAATGTTTTTATTTTTAAAATATGTTATATGTAGGAATTTGTACAACAACGTTGGTTACAGCAAATACGAACTTTCCACAAGGTCAGAAGGAAAATAGAGCATGCCGTTTAGTGAGTAAAAACAAGTAAAATGGAGGGTTTTACTTGTTTTGTCCATCCCCCCCCCCTACCACTTTTGAACCTTTTCTCTCCACAGAATATAATAACAAAACCCGATTAGAGAAGTGAAATGTGTTTAAATTTACGTAACCATTCGTCTTAACAAAGTTGTATGTACGTCCTACCATCCACATTCCGTTCGAAATATTTCAGTTCTGATGTGATATTAATGATGTATTCCTACACTCTGTATTTTACAAGTATTCCACCTGTACAATTTGTATACTTTGTTTAGTCAGTGGCAGTACAGTAATTACACCCATGCAACAATACTTTGTTAAATCAGTGACGGTACAATAACTACACTTATGCAACAATACTTTGTTAAATCAGTGACGGTACAATAACTACACTCATGCAACAATACTTTGTTAAATCAGTGGTGCTACAATAACTACACTCTTGCAACAATACTTTGTTAAATCAGTGGTGGTACAATAACTACACTTATGCAACAATACTTTGTTAAATCAGTGGTGGTACAATAACTACACTCATGCAACAATACTTTGTTAAATCAGTGGTGGTACAATAACTACACTCTTGCAACAATACTTTGTTAAATCTGTGGCGGTACAATAACTACACTCTTGCAACAATACTTTGTTAAATCAGTGGTGGTACAATAACTACACTTATGCAACAATACTTTGTTAAATCAGTGGTGGTACAATAACTACACTCATGCAACAATACTTTGTTAAATCAGTGGTGGTACAATAACTACACTCATGCAACAATACTTTGTTAAATCAGTGGTGGTACAATAACTACACTCATGCAACAATACTTTGTTAAATCAGTGGTGGTACAATAACTACACTCATGCAACAATACTTTGTTAAATCAGGGGCGGTACAATAACTACACTCATGCAACAATACTTTGTTAAATCAGTGGCGGTACACTCATGCAACAATGCCACAAGGTCTTCTTCTTTAATTTCTTCAGTTCATCATTAATAATATACAGGGCGATTCACTTTCTCTTTCGACTGATCGTGAACTAGTGTTACAAGTATTAAAACTATTTATGAAACTCGTGAACCTCAGGGCCGTAGACATAGCCGGATTTAGACTTGATAGGGCCCTAAGCTATTTGAGATATGGGCCCTAAGCTATTTAAGATATGGGACTCTTTAACAATTAAGAATATATAAATAGTGAAATAAAAAAAAATTGGGAGCCCACAAGAAAGTTGGGACACTAAGCTATAGCTTGTTTAGCTTATAGGTAAATCCGGTACTGGCCGAAAGATACTTCTTCAGTAAGAGGAGGCGCAGTTTTCATCTAAATAATAATTAAGGTCATTCGTCAATTGCCGTAAGTAATTACTCTGTTTTCATGAGATTATTTGTTTGTTTTTTTTCTTTAAAAAAAGGTTAAGTATGAATGGGGCGGGGGTTACGTGACCTGGCTATATTCATAGTACTAATAGTCATATTTTCATTTCATGTTTGAAGCCCTCCCTCCCCTATCTACGGACTTGGTGTACGTTAGTCGCAGGCCAAGAGTCACGAATTTAACACGGAAGCGATTTGAAATTTAATATGAATTCATAAAACTTCATGCCACTGACGTCGCAGAGCTATGTTATATAGGCACCAGTACGGAACATTGTATGAGGATGTACCTGGAGGTAGGCCTACACGTTCCCAGCGATTTCGTAAAACATATTCTTCACAGATCAATTATGTTTTTCACTAGAATTTTATTAGAATTTATAGTTTACGTATCTGACGTGACGTGTTAAGTATTCACATGGGTTGTTATAAATAATATAACGATTCTAGTTCTAACCCAGTGGTGGGCTAAATACGACCCGCGGGCCCGGCTGGATTTATTATTTTACTGGCCGGTAAACTGATTGAAAACTAGCATAAGTACCGGCCTCTGAGCTCAGATTGGTATTAGTAAGAACTAAAAGAAATATTCTTCGTCCTTTCCCACACTGAAAACGATCAATCCAGCAAGCCGACCAAAAATGGTTGCCCATCACTATTCTAATCACACATGTTGCCCATCACTATTCTAATCACACATGTTGCCCATCACTATTCTAATCACACATGTTGCCCATCACTATTCTAATCACACATGTTGTCCATCACTATTCTAATCACACATGTTGCCCATCACTATTCTAATCACACATGTTGCCCATCACTATTCTAATCACACATGTTGTCCATCACTGTTCTAATCACACATGTTGCCCATCACTATTCTAATCACACATGTTGCCCATCACTGTTCTAATCACACATGTTGTCCATCACTATTCTAATCACACATGTTGCCCATCACTATTTTAATCACACATGTTGCCCATCACTATTCTAATCACACATGTTGCCCATCACTATTCTAATCACACATGTTGCCCATCACTATTCTAATCACACATGTTGCCCATCACTATTCTAATCACACATGTTGTCCATCACTATTCTAATCACACATGTTGCCCATCACTATTCTAATCACACATGTTGCCCATCACTGTTCTAATCACACATGTTGTCCATCACTATTCTAATCACACATGTTGTCCATCACTATTCTAATCACACATGTTGTCCATCACTATTCTAATCACACATGTTGTCCATCACTATTCTAATCACACATGTTGCCCATCACTATTCTAATCACACATGTTGCCCATCACTATTCTAATCACACATGTTGCCCATCACTATTCTAATCACACATGTTGCCCATCACTATTCTAATCACACATGTTGTCCATCACTATTCTAATCACACATGTTGTCCATCACTATTCTAATCACACATGTTGTCCATCACTATTCTAATCACACATGTTGTCCATCACTATTCTAATCACACATGTTGTCCATCACTGTTCTAATCACACATGTTGTCCATCACTGTTCTAATCACACATGTTGCCCATCACTATTCTAATCACACATGTTGCCCATCACTGTTCTAATCTCCCATGTTCATCACTGTTCTCAGACTTTAGAAGAACGATCTTAGGAATACGGTAGTTAAAAAATGTAAGGATAGTATAAGACATTGGTGTTTAAGTATTATTTAAATTTAGCCATCGAATTACGCCCGGGTTGACGGGAACCGAACGGAGGGAGCAGAATAGCAAGACTGCGACCTGCCATACATGTCATAAGATGCGTATAAGGATGTTTCAATGTTGGAGATGACTGTCTTATTCCGTAGAGAGGGTCAGTGATCTAGAAGTCATGATGAAGATGACTGTCTTAGTCTGAAAGGCGCAGATATCGCAAGTACGACGTAAACCATAACGTTTACATTTCGTTCTCTAGACTGCATCCTGATAACCTGCAGGAGATTGAGAACGAAGGGATAAGAAGAAAACTAAGAAGCCACCAACTAATATACTCAATTTCTTTGCCATTACGAATGTGGGCAATCAACTTTCGAATCAAGCAAGTTCTACAGAGTTATATTAGTGAGACCAACCCACTAACCACTCTACCACCAAGTCAATGTTAAGTACCAGTACTAACTACTTTACCACTGATCCGATATTAAGTACCGGTACTAACTATTCTACCATACTCTTCCAAAAATAGTACTTTCCCGGAAAAGGAAACAGCAAATACAAATAAAATGACAATTCAGAGAATACAAATCAGTAAACGGGAGTCAATTTACAACATGGTGCTTTACTGTGATATGGTTGTAGGAAATATAGAGTTATCTGGTGTGATAAGATAACAATCGTCTGTCATATCCTGCAGTGTAACAGTTCTATCTCACAGACTAAATGCTAGACGTCATTAATTCCTTTTCTTTTCGGGAGTAATGTGTCTTGTGTTATTTGTTTCATAAAGACATTTTAGTCAGAAATAGATTAAGCTTTAGGGCCTGTGTCCCTAGTTGACAGATTTTTAAAAATGTACCTTTTATTGTTATCTATTATCTATTTAATAGTGGACTTTAATCCCATTTAGTTATATCAAAACTGCTTCCATAAAAAACGAAAGGAAGTCGTGGTTCAGAGACACTTGCCACCAGGACCACCAAGAAGATAGAAAATACATTGGTTGATCCGATTTAGTTGTGCGTTTCCTTGACTGGTGACGAGAAATATAAATAAATATACAATGTAACCGAGACCATCGGAAATTATAGAAGACCTGTTCGCAAAATTAAGTTGGACACCATTCGTTACGTGTTTTGATATATAATTATTGTTTGACTTTCAAATGGTTACTATTTATATACTTGAAATTACCGTGGATATTTATTAGTATGCGATTCCAAGTATGTAAATATTAACCAATTGAAAGCGAACCAATAATTAAAAAACGTAACGAATAGGGTCCAACTTAATTTAGTGAGCAGGTCTTGTATACCAACGATTAGTCACTATGTAACACAGCAGAAAGCTATATCAAACTGAACAACGCAAAAAAAATTGCGGTTTCCGTAGGATCAGTCAAGATGCGTGACATCACCATGTCATATAATCCAGAGTATGCTGTGTGCAGGGAGCCGCGTTTCCGCAGTGGTTAGCGCACTGGCTTCGCATATGAGTGGTCCTGGGTTCATTCCCCAGTTGAGGCGGAAATGTTTTCAGATCGCAACGGCTCCCAGGTCGACCCAGCCTTAAATGGGTACCGGATTAATCTGGGAAGTAAAGACTGCGAGGGAAAGGAGATGGCTACCGCCCTCATTTGCAGAGCCTGTGAAATGTGAGATCGCTAACATCTCACACCCCTACGGCATTAATAAATGCTATGGGTTACTTTACTTATGCTGTGTGCTAGTCAGAAATTTGATTCAGTTTGTTTATTATTATTTGTTAAAATATATACATCGCATTTTCTATTGCCCCTCCGCAAAAAGTATATCTTACATTATCTGTTAAAATATATACATCGCATTTTCTATTGCCCCTCTGCAAAAAGTATATCTTACATTATCTGTTAAAATATATACATCGCATTTTCTATTGCTCCTCCGCAAAAAGTATATCTTACATTATCTGTTAAAATATATACATCGCATTTTCTATTGCCCCTCCGCAAAAAGTATATCTTACATTATCTGTTAAAATATATACATCGCATTTTCTATTGCCCCTCCGCAAAAAGTATATCTTACATTATCTGTTAAAATATATACATCGCATTTTCTATTGCCCCTCCGCAAAAAGTATATCTTACATTATCTGTTAAAATATATACATCGCATTTTCTATTGCTCCTCCGCAAAAAAGTATATCTTACATTATCTGTCCTATTGAAATCATCGTGTTTGATATGTTTCTTCCCCTCTCCATTAAAACTTGCGTTCATTGTACCTGCCCCCTCCCTTCCTTTGACAATAAATGCACCAAAACTCATTCAAGTAGGCCTACCACAGGACAGACCGCTAGAAAACTATAAGTAACGTCTGATCATGAAAAGTGTTTTCTTTTACACGCCATTGCGGCGTATTGTGGAATAGGGTGCTAGACCAGTGTTCATCAGGATCAACGGCATACATAAGGATTATGTGGTCAACATCAAACTAGCAACCGTTACTTTCCCAGAAAACCTCGTAGGTCTACCAAGTTTTCCCTATGCCAGATCGACCAAGGAGCCGTTAGTGATTTTAAAATATTTCAAATTGAACTGAAAATTGAAACTTGGATTACCAGAATAGAAAGCCAGTTGACTAACTGAGTCATCGTGTCCCTGGTCACACCCGAATAGGAAACCAGTTGATTAACAGCTGAGCTACCGCAGCCCCGGACACGTATATCAATCCCTTTAATCCCCTCTAACATCTGAGATTACAGATTGCACTCATCCCCTGGTCCAGAGATCATACAGGGCGATATAAATTTAATTATGTTTTCCTAGTGGTTCCAGTTTCTTAGACTTGCCCTTTCTTTGGATTTAGTGTTGACCATTCACTTACTACAGCTCTTCCAATGTTGTCCTGTCAGAAGAGAATAGAATTCCGAGACCCGGGTTAACGAAAGATTAAACCTACAGATTACAAGATAATCTTCAGCTCCGGCACTAGGTGTGGCATTTCAGCCAAGAATCTCCTCTCTCACACTTCCTCCACAAGGTGTTAAACACTTCCTATACATTGAACATACACCTTATACACGCATTTCTTACACATTCAATATTAACCTTCTATACATACACTTTACAACATACACTTTCTGCACACACGTCTTACACATTCAATATAACCTTTCTACACACTTCGTACAGATTCAACAAACCTTCTGCACGCACTTCTTACACATCGAAAATATATATTTGTTCTACTCACACTTCCTACACATTAAACACAAACTTTCAACACACATTCAATATAAACTTTCTGCACGCATTTAATATAGATTTTCTTCACACACTTGCACGTTTTGAAACACCCTCATGTATTTGCGTTTCGCTGATGATATTGATCTTATAGCTGGGTCAGAACAAGCATTGCAAGAATTAACATCAAAGTTAGAAAAAGTTACCAGCAAGTACGGAATGGAAATCAATTCAGATAAGAGCAAAATTTTGGTAAACAGCAGAGACACAGAAAACCAGACTAATATCATTATGAATGGACACAAGCTTGAAGAGGTGAATACCTTCAAATACCTCGGATCCAGTATATGCAGCGATGGTAAATGCAAAGCAGAACTAAAAATAAGGCTGGAGATGGCTTTAGCGTCATTGTCAAGGCTAACTGTGATTTGGAAAAGCAACATCAGTGTTGGAGTGAAAATCAAACTGTATAGGTCGCTGGTGCTTTCTGTTGTGTTGTATGGTTGTGAGAGTTGGACACTCACTGCGGACATGGAGAGAAGATTACAGGCTTTCGAGTATAAATGCTACAGAAGAATTCTACGAATTTCCTATAGGGAACATAAGACCAATGTGTACGTAAGAAATAAAGTAGAGATGTGTGCAGGTGTCCAGGAGCCATTGCTTTCAATAGTGAAACGACGAAAACTAGCATGGTTCGGACATGTATGCAGGCACGATTCCTTGTCAAAAACAATACTGCAGGGAACTGTCGAAGGTGGAAGAAGCAGAGGAGGACAAATAAAGACATGGACAGACAACATCAAGGAATGGACAGGGCTAGATATTTCCACACTCATCCGCATCGCTGACGATAGAATTCGCTGGAGGACTCTATGTGCTGAAGCATCCAATGTGGTACCCCTACGACCCTGAAGGGTTATGGGTTTATTGATTGATTGATGTTTGAAAAACATGCACGTTTTGCACACACTTCATGCATTTCCTTCACATCTTCTTCTATTTGACGTGTGCTTTGAAGAACGTTGTTTTCACTGCCATTCTAAAGGGGATCTCCCTGGCGTAGTGGTTAATCTGTTCGCATTGTGTTCAATATTTTTTTCGGAGATCCCTGTGGATTATCACTTGAAGCTACGGAGTTACGTGCTATGAGTGGCACCCTCATCAGGCGGCGTGCCGCTGTGACTGAGTACATATGGGAAACCGAGTACTATGAAGTCAATCTTCTACGGCTTTTAAACATATTTTTTTTCTAAAGCGTCCCAATTCTTTGCAAGATGTTCATCCTTTTCCAGTGTCACATTTTTGAGATCCTGCGTACATCGTAATCTTGATCTGCAACTTATTCTCTTTTCTAGATTCATATCACATTCCATTTTTTCTAACCCATATCCCATTCTATTATTAATCTTTCTAACCCATATCCCATTCCATAATTAATCTTTCAAACAAATATTAAACACATTGTGTTTTTTTATGTCCAAAATATGTTAGCATGCGGCTTAAAAAAATAATTTTGATAAATCAAACTTCTGTATGTTCAGGTCTTTACGGAATTATTTCCAACTCTGTGTTGGAACTCTTTCTGCCCGTGACATCTTTAAGACCTTTTGTAGAATTTCATTTCAAATGTTGATGCTTTCTTTTCCATCGTGGAAGTCATTGACCAAGACTCACAACCATATATTTCAATTGGAAAAATGTTGCTTCTTACTCACATATAACTTCGTAATTTTGTTTTTCTGTTAGCCCCTTTCCGTTGATTTTTCTATGAGATATTTTTGGTGGGGTCTTTGCTAATATCTTTCTGATGTCTGCAGACAATGTCCAACGATGTTGATGGCTGACTCGACATATTCAAAGTTGCTAAGATTTTCAAGTTTTCCTATCAATAACTATTGTTAGTGTGTCCATTTTTGTTGATATAGATTATGTTTTGTCTTCTTTTAGGAAAAGATTTTGAGTTCGGAATGTTGTTTAACTGACATATGATCACAAAACCCATAATTCTTCGTAGAGGGCAGCGGGGTTGCCACTCTGGAAACATCAACACACAAATCTAGACATGCTTCTCTGTTCTAAGTTCATTGTTTAACATAATCATGTGTTGAAGTCCTGATAGGCTTCTTGATTATCACGAACTGTACATCGAATTTCTAGAATCTCAAAGCCTGCGATATTAAAATGCAATTGTTCATAATGTGGGACTTCCGGTAGTGACGTCCGTTGATGGAGGGTGTTTCTCTAATCCAGTCGATCGTTGGATTAATTCACTAATATCATAAAGTCCAGACCGATTTGTGTAACAGAAATCAGTTCATTCCAATTCTTTTTCATTCGAATTTACTGGGCTTTGAGAAATAGCACATCCAACGCAAATTTAGGAATCAAATGGATAAAGAAAACAACACTATAAGACCTGGATTTTGCCGATGATCTTGCACTATTGAGTGAAAACCATCAAGATGCACAAACAAATACTGATAGATTAAAACTCATCGCAGGACAAATATGTCTCCAAATCAACTCATCAAAAACAAAAATTGTGGACTTCATCAACTCAGCTAACGCAATTACTTTAAGTGGGCAACAACTTGAAACGATACACAAATTTTCCTATCTAGGAAGCAAATGAACACTCGACGTCATGACAGACATTACAACTCGCATTGCACTAGCATCAAGTGCCTTTAACAGACTGTCTAATATCTGGAGGTCAAAGTCAATCAACACACGCACGAAAATGCGCATATTTAGTTCCTGTGTTATTCCGGTGCTATCATATGGATGTGAGAGCTGGAAAAGCTCTTTATCTCCAGAAAAGAAATTACTGAGTTTCGAGAATATATGTCTTCGTAGGATAACTAACACCCATTAGAGTGAATTCTAATCGAATGATAAAATCAGAGAAGCGACACATCAAAATTTCATCACAGATGTTATCAGAAAACGCCGTTAGTCCTACATCGGGCATGTCCTACGCGCAGACATCAACAGAATACACCACCAATCTCTTGAATGGATACCTACAGGCAAAAGAGCCAGTGGTAGACCAAAAGAAACACTCAGAATAACAATACTTAGAGAATGTAAAACAATCAATATCCATACCATTCAAGAACTGCACAGAATAACTTTGAACAGACAGAATTGGAGAGATCTGACCTCTGCCATATGCGCTAACTTCAGCGCAAAAGGAAAATGAATGAATAATGTGGATATTGGCGTACCATGTTTTCTGTGTATGTGTTGAACAAATGTGGTTAGAAAAGACAGCCCTGTCTGATCCCTTTTTGGACCTTGAACCAGTAGATGTCTCTCATTAGTGGCAAATATATACTTGTTGCTCTGGGTAAAGCATTTTAATCAGTGATATGAGATTGATGTGGTGCGTCCATGCTTTCCATTATGTTCCATAATTTATGATGTATCACACGGTCGAAGGCATTTAGTGGTCCATAAAACAGGTGTATATGTCTGCGTTGCATTTTTTAAACACTTCTCTATTGTATTTTTCAAACCAAAGATATGATCTCTAGTACCCCTGTACTGCCTAAAGTCGGCTTAGAAAATATTAATATATATCTTTCCATAAGTTGCTTCATGTTTTTCATAATTATTTTTAGAAGTATCTTGTTGACATGACTGACCAGCGCAATTTTTCTGTAATCTGTTTCCGATTGTCCCTTTTCTGTAATCTTCTTTATATATATATATATATATATATATATATATATATATATATATATATATAATATATATATATATATATATATATACAAACACACACACTAATATTTTTCACTTTTGGTCACATTTCCCTTTGTCAGATCTTAACACAGTGGGAATGATAAACTTGGACAGTGGATTCCTGTCCTACATGTATTAATTCAACAACCAATTCGTCACACTCTAGAGACTTTCCATTCTTTCAAATTTTATTTCTGATTTCTGAACGTACTTACTCTATGACGGGTTCTGTTTTCAATTCGGTGTCTAGTTGTAGACATAATGAAACGCCACAAATCTCAATCTCTTGTATCTTTTATCAGGATCGTTGTTTGTTTGTTGACTCCTTGCCATACCACGATGTCAGATGATCTAATTTAATCACTCGCTGTTGTCATAATATCTCTTGTCCTCAATCTTACCCGTTGATAGGAACTATATTCTGCAGACCTTGTTGTCTTGTTTTCAGTGGGTCTTTAATGAGTCATTGTAGCACTAATTTTGACCATCTCGAGAAGGTATGCTGTTCTGCAGCATCTCATCACACAGGAGTATCTTTGATTAGAGAAGAGATCTGACATGCTGACTATATGGCCTATCACAACGAATTTGTGACTGAATCAAGATAGAATCAAGATTCCTTCAGTGGTACAAAACAAGATTTGCAGTTTCACTTTCTACCACAAGCAATATCTGCTTGTTATGACATCCCACTAATGCGTCATCTTTGTAGATATTTAGCGTGCATTCGCTACAGACACCCATTCAACAACAGATGGATCATGTTGGTTATATAGCATCATGCTAATCGTTCATTTTATACGAAAATATTATTTTAGTGCTGGTCTGAGGACGATCGTTTATCCTGTTTTAATGTACTCTGGGTGGACATCAAAGCGACTTGTACCAGGGATCATCTATTTCCCAAGGCAGTGTATATGAGGGTCGCCACTCAATTCGAGTGTTAGACACACCAGAAAGGATTTGAACAATTTCTAGCGATGTTTCGTAAACAATTAAACTTGTGGTCTGGAACTAGGCACAGATAGTTAGTTACACTATATAGTTATAGAAGAAATAACACTTTGACCCAAACATACATACGTTTCTCGTGATCTACGATGGGATAAATCTGCGATGCAAAAGCACGCAATACACAAAAGCGTGCTCCAGTGGTTCTTTTGAATTGGTCTAGAAGAACGTCCATATTGACTGAATATTCAGCCATTTCAGTTGATCCAAGAATTACTGATGCATTCCTTCTCGTTCTTCATCAGGCCTCAAGAACACTGACTTTCAAGTATGCATGTGTTCACATGTAGATCTAATTGATACGTCTATCAATATGTTGGAGATACATATTTCGTAATATAAATAAAGTCATCATATACGAGACATATGAAAGAATTGACAATCTAGGATGGGAAATTATGGAATATTCATCGTAATTCCTAGCGATTCCCATATGTTTGGTTCACCGAAAACCCACCTTCGTAGGAGACATTTCGTAAAGCAAGAAAATTTTGAAAATGAAGTGAAAATAGTGTTTAGAAAACAGAGCACCCAAATCTATGCAGTAGGTCTGCAGTAGTTATGACTAATCACACGATGGAATACGTGTATCAATGTTGGTGGAAATTACGTTGACAAATAAAAGGACAATATAGTTTTAAATTTAATAGTATTCCAAATTGTTATCGTCTTTATTATTATTATCATTTTAATTTTATTTTTTTTGTACAGCCATTTGTGATTTACTTTTTGACTTGAACTATGTGTTCAAGGTTTGAGAACCTTTCAACGTTTTGGATAATTTTTTTTTAAAAAATACTTAAGGATCGTATATGATATTCTGAATGATGCTACGATGAAAGAGTAATAAGTAGCTAATACAACAAATGTTTGTGAATATTTTGTGAATATGTAATATTGAGCAGACTACATGAAGGTCATATCACGATAGGGTGCAGGTAGCCGGAATAGATTAATGAATATCACGAATTGAGTGTCATTAGTCGCTACATGCTGAGGGATATGTGCAGAAGTGAGTGTCGATAGTCGCTACATGCTGATGGATATGTGGAGAAGTGAGTGTCGTTAGTCGCTACATGCTGAGGGATATGTGGAGAAGTGAGTGTCGTTAGTCGCTACATGCTGAGGGATATGTGGAGAAGTGAGTGTCGTTAGTTGCCACATGCTGAGGGATAGATATGTGGAGAAGTGAGTGTCGTTAGTCGCTACATGCTGAGGGATATGTGGAGACGTGAGTTTCGTTAGTCGCTACATGCTGAGGGATATGTGGAGAAGTTAGTGTCGTTAGTCGCCACATGCTGAGGGATATGTGGAGAAGTGAGTGTCGTTAGTCGCTACATACTGAAGGATATGTGGAGAAGTGAGTGTCGTTAGTCGCTACATGCTGAAGGATATGTGAGAAGATTGAAACAGTTGTAGACCGATGGATTAATGTGCGGTGAGGATCAATTGCCAACCAACAAACAAACTAACTAACCAACCAATCGTTTAAATAACTGATTACTAGTCAACGAACTATTTAACAAACAAATTACGTAACTAACTAGCTGGCTATCCAAACTAGCTAAATACCTAATTCAACTACATAATTAACTAATTAGCTATCTAATTACATAAAGTTAGAAATTTATGTGATGTGGTCAACATAGGGCACAACAAAATAATTAAAAGAAATTTGCAAATTAAAGTGTTATCAACAGTAACACTATTCTGATACATAATACCGGAGACAAAGATCTATGGGGAGCCATAAAAGCCTGCCCCAGCCGGCATTGCACCTGATGATGATGATCAATAGTAAAGATGGCAAACTAATAGTGAAAGACAAGAGCAGACTACGTTTCACATAAATAGCCTTCGTCAGGACGCAAACAGACAATCATTGACATGAAAACTTACACAGTATGGCGAGTAACACAACATAAGTAAAGAATATGGAATCAGACCAATGTTAGTTAAACCAACAGAAGCCCATTTTTTCTGCCACCTTGATAACTTATTGGCGTGGATGAGGAATATATGGAACGTGGACTATATTACGTCAGGGAAACAGTTTTGTACTTCTGTGTTTTGAGTTTTTATGTGGGTCGTCCGAGTCGGTCACCGCGCCTGTCACCAACACATACAATTACATACATAATGAGTTGCAGGCACCTGGAATTTTTAGTACGTGCTGCGTTTAATGTGCTTGGCGGTAAAATTACACTTGCGGAACTTAATTAGCATCGTGGTAGCTTGGATCAAACATTCCGGCAATTCGCTTCCCCAACAACAACACTCTCCTGCCTCAATGTGGCCGTATAACAGTAGTCCTTTTCATAGGAAATATAACCGCGGGCGCTGCCGCTATTCCGTAGTTCCACGCCATTGGGATATTTGAACCGTTGGGACAAGTGTTAGTTTATTAGTTACTTGGTTAGTTACCTGAGTGCGATACAGCACTCGTCTATGGGCAGTTTATCTAACAATCTCATCTGTGCAGAGAAAAGAGAGGGGAAAACAGTTGCGGACGGTGAATTATTGATATATTTGATAGGGGAAATTTTAGAGCTATCGTTCCGTTGCCGGTGTGAATTCTGAAATTAAAATGTGTTAATAATGTTTGGATTTCAACGAAAACACGAGCTTCATACTTTCACTGAGATACGGTGTGGATTTTCTTATATTTAGGCGAGGATTTGTAAATTATTTTGGTAAGTTTTTAAAATGTGATTTCAACTTTACTTCAATAATTTTTTAATTCATTTGTTTACGATGGAGGATGGGGAATCTGCTGTCTTTTTCTGTGGTTATAGAGTGGTGGTTGTTGTAAACCTGTACGCCCTTGGCATACCTGCATGTAGTGGTGTCTATCTTTTTTGTCTCCCTGACAGCTGCCGCGTTTTCTACTCACTTGTCATACTATCTCAATGTATTTAATTGAAAATAAAATTTCTTATATATTTTCACATAATTTTACTACATTAAAGTTAATTTATAATAATTACGAGATTTATAGATAAGACTGTACGAGATACAAGTAGATATTTTTTAATAGAGCATATATTCTTTAATCTGGTACCTCTTCCTTTCCATTCTTTCTTTCTCTCTCTCTCTCTCTCTTTCTCTCTCTCTCTTCCTCTCTTTCGCATTCGTTGTAGTTTTCTTTAAATAAATGTCACCTATAAAATAAATTGATCTCTTGATCGCGCTAATCCGGACATGTAGTTTTTATATCTAGTTCTTGTTAGAACACTTAATATGAAGAAAGAATTATTAAAGAAAATATAGATGAAACAAATAAAATATTTTGGACACATTAAAAGACCATGGCTCAAAAATACAACAACAAGAGACAAAAGGGGATCTTTTTGTAAATGGATGCCTGCATACAATTGAGGATTGAAATGATATGATAAGACCACTAATAAGTTATTCATATATACACATTCAACGAATATCATTAGAGATATAACTCAAGAAATAGTTCTAGAGATGGAGAGGACATACGGTAAGAAAACTAACAGAAGGTTATATATGACAAGCTTGTTGAAGACTTTACTTGAGGGTATAGTCGAAGGGAGGCGAGCAGGAGGTAGGCAGAGATACAAGTGGGAGAATAACATCACGAGATGGACAGGTTACAGTCTAGCAGAATGCACCACCAAAACAAGAGACAGGGGATGTCGGAGGTCTGTTGCAGCCAACCTTCATTGCGGAGATGGCACTTATTGATGATGGTATCTAGTTAGTGTGTTGCTATACCATCTACCTGTAATTTAGCCTGTAACGTAATTAATGTAATTAATTTAGTTGAAATAAATAATTGTATATAGTAGTTGTCTGTTGTATGTTTCCTATAAAGAACAAATTCGATAACAGAAAACATGAACATCCTGAACAGATTTGAATTTGCACAGAGAAAAGATCCCCCAAAAATATAACCAGCTAATAGGAACCAGATTACGTTAAGTGAAACAACCCTTCAGAAGGCAGAATCCTGCAAGTACATTGGCAACATTATAAACAATAATGGCTGATGAAGGAAACAGACATGGTCAGTAGGATAACACTTCTTCATCAACTTTATTGTTCTCAAACTCCTGCACTTTAGGATGGTGCCGTAAGGAGAACAGAATACGTTGTGTCATGGTTTACAGTTTTGCTGCGATATTTACACCGTTCGGACTGACACATCCGACTTCAGCACGACTTCTGGGTCACTTTTACCCAAAATCGTATGGGACAATCAACTTCATCCCATAATTCCTTAGTCGTCGCTTGCAACATCTAGGAAAGGTAAACAGTATTTCTATTCTTTGCTTTCCTGTCAGCTCTCGGTAACACCAGGGCGGTTAAATATTATCATCTATCTATGTTTCTTCTGCGCTGAATACGATGGATACTGTAGAATTCAGAGCTCTCCTGTTCAAGTGTGTAATTCTTGCATGTTGTTGAGTCCCATAGTCATAACATTTATGATAGTTGGTCTGCGAAGAGTTTCTCTTATCTTCCTCTTTTTATTTTGCCATCTGGTACCCATTTTAATGCTTGTATTGGCAGTCTGTTTTCATTCATTTTAAGTATATGTCCGATAAAGGACATAGTTTTTTCCCCCTTGTTGTAGAAATATATTGTTGTTTATTGTCTTCTCTTATCTGCTTTTTTTACTAATGATATTAAGAGGATAATAATAAATCAAGAGAAATATTATAGTATTAGAAAATATGGAAATCACAAGAAATAAAATAAAGAATAGTTAACTGAAATATTAAATTCGTACTTTCTAAATGGCTAAAAAATATAACAACAAGAGACAAAAGGGGATCTTTTTGTAAATGGATGCCTGCATACAATTGAGGACTGAAATGGTATGATAAGACCTCTAATAAGATATTCATATATAAACATTCAAAGGACATCATTAGAGATATAACTCAAGAAATAGTTCTAGAGATGGAGAGGACAACGGTAAGAAAACTAACAGAAGGTTTTATATGACAAACATTGTTCTGCAACCCACAGGAAACTAGAAGCGTCAAGGCTTACGTGAAGAAAGGTAAGATACAGGTAAGTAAATGATGAATAAGACTTGGGGAAAAAAATCGGTAGCTAAAGATTGGATAACATGGAATAGATTTGCTGTGGACTTATGCTCCACTGGTCACGAAAGGCAAATATATTAGCTGGCGCCGTTTTATATATATATATATATATATAAACTTCATGTACACAAAACGTTCAAAGAGGTGTCCTTTCTTTGTTAATGTTTTTCGTTCACTTTGTTAGGGAATGTTCTTGAATTATGTTTTTATGCTGCTGAGCTCAAATAGGGTTCAACGATAACCGGACATAATATTCCCAGACAAAATATCTCCAGAAAAAATATCTCTAGAGAAAATATCACCAGACAAAATATATCCAGACAAATATCACTAGACACTCCATCGACACCAGCACCTTGAAGTGCTGATGTGGTTTAGTTCAGCCATCAGGAGCTGGAAACTAAGGCTGGTCGGGCAGTCTCACTCGAGCAGTACCACAGTCCGGCCCAAGTAAGCAGGGTGCTGAAGACGGAAGCAACCAGCCAGAAGAGGCATAATAATCAGGATGCCACATACAAAACACAATGGGAAAATGTGTATATCCAATAAACAGATATAAATATGTTTCAAGTGAACGAAAGAAGTAAAAAAATCTCCAGACAAAATATCTTCAGGCAAAATATCTCCAGACAAGTATCTCAAGGCAAAATATATCCAGACAAAATATCTCCAGGCAAAATATCCCCAGATAAAATATCTCCAGACAAAATATCTTCAAGCAAAATGTCTCGAGACAAAATATTTTCAGACCTAATATATCCAGACAAATATCTCCAAAGAAAAAAAGAATATCTTAGGCATATCTTAGAATATCTCCAGACAAGGATGGTAGGAGAAAGAGATTAAATAGTAAGAAACATGTCAAAGGGAAGAAAAAAATGGAATGGTCCAGCAAAATAAGAGAAAACAGACATAGCATTACGAGAAATATTCGTGGACGAGATAATGATGAGATATGCAATAAAATGAGATAGAAACTTAATAATAAAACGGGTAACTGATCTCAGTGTAGTCCAGAGGAGAACCGATGGTAAAATGGCCTGTTAACAATTTTTTTTTACCAAATACTATGTGTCCAAAGTCACGTGATGGATGCGGGAAGATCTAACGTGGATAAAGAACAAAGGCTGAAGTCAGAACATAAAACGAGCACCTCATCAGGCTGACAAGGACAATAAAGTATAATCGAACGCGAGGCAAGCCCGTAGATGAGAAAAAAGGTGGGAACAGGGAGAGAGGCAGATATGCTTCACAGGATGATCAAAATTACCAAAAGGATGGGATCGAATAGAAACGGATAGGGCCGAAAGGTGCAGATATCGCGATCCAACAAACCAACTACGACGCGACTAAGGTTCATAAAATAACGATGAGGTAGGTAAACGGAGATATAAGGAACCATAGAGAACGTGATTTAAGAGAAGAAGGAAAGAAGTAGGAAGAAAGATACAACCTGAAACCGTAGTAGCAATCCGATGATGGCCCACGAAATATAACAGAAATATGCATCAGGAGATGGACATGCGGATATGAGGAGAAGGACATGGGGGCCAGAGAGTGTACTACTAAACGATGGGGACATCCGCGTCGTAATGAGGTATCACTGTATAGATGGAGTGGTGGGCCGTACTAGAAAGACAAAGGGTGATTGATGAAAGAGATAACATGAAAATACAGTGCCGAAGAAGGGAGAACCTGTGGTAGAAGGAGAAGCAGGAACGAAACCTTTTGCACTGACGGAGAGAAGTAAATCCAACGCAGCTACCAATGCATTTAAAGTGCAGTGTAAGCTACAGGGGTTAGTGTCGGACAGTCGTAAGTCAATGTCATGAGTCCCATATATTGTGGTCTTGCCTGACGACCGATTATTCTTTATTGCCTTTGCCAGCCTTAAGAGGTGTTTTTTAATGTTCCAACTTCTGCCTTTGTCCGTTATCCACGTTCGATCTGCTCATTCCCATCAGGTGATCTTGGACACATCGTACTTGGTAAAGAAAGTAATAAATTTTACCGCCGATTCTCCTCTGAACTACACTGAAATAAGTATCCCATTTTATTATTAAATTTGTATCTCATTGTATAGTTTATGTCATCACTATTTCATTCACCATTTCTTCTCTTCATGCCATGTCTGTCTTCTCCTAGCTGGACCCTTCCAGCTTTGACCTGGATCTTCCCTATGATATTTTTGTTACCACTCTTTAATCTCTTCCTCCTACCATCCTCATATGTGCTTTCCCACGTTAAATACATTATTTATTTTGTTTGCTATTTTTCGTCATGATGAAGGTTTTTAGTCGAAACATTGTCTGTCGCTGTGTCTCGTTGCTAGTTTATTTTTCTTTTGGCTAATATTGGTAACACTTGTACTTATTTCTTAGTCAATTTTAACTAGAAAGGTAAGCGTCGGCGGCTACGTCGCTAAGACGCAAGACAACGGCAAAAGGGTCAAGCATGTTTGATCGCGGACATATGCATCTGTGAACATGCTTTGGGGTTGGCGACCAGCGTATAAACACGAGAACCAATTCTCCTGTACGGTTGGCCTACTAGCGATATGGTGTATAGACGTCCACCGATCATCGGAGGTGATAAACAAACTGAGCGTATTAGTTACTATCACAGAAGTGAGATGTGTCGGGCCATTGCTGCAAATAATACAGTAACACATCACGCTAGAAATCTAAGACCATTTTCCCGCTATCAGAGAGATCCTCTGGGAGTTTGAGAAAGAACGCACAAAACCAGTAAGAAAATGATATTTTCAAGCAAATAAACATAACTATCTTTATCATTCATCACCATCATCAAGTTCCGTCTCCGTAACAGAGGTTGGCTGCAACAGACCTCCAACATTCCCTGTCTCTTGTTTTGGTGGTGAACTCTGCTAGACTGTAACCTGCCCATCTTGTGATGTTCTCTCCCAGTTGTATCTCTGCCTATCTCTTGATCGCTTCCCTTAGACTTTACCTTCAAGTAAGGTCTTCAATAAGGTGTCATGTATTTTAATGTGTCCAAAATATTTTATTTGCCTGACCTTTATTTCTGTTAGTAATTCTTTTTTCATATTAAGTGTTTTTAGAACCAATTTGTTTATTTACTTCTCTTTTCATGATGTTCTTCCTATTCTTCTATATACCCACAAATCATTGGAAATTATCATTCATACATCAAAGTTAACATTTTAGGGATGGTCAAAGGATATCGCTTCCTAATTTTTATCTAAGCAAATACTGTATCGATGTGCAATCTGTTAAATTTTCTAGAATTCCCAAATACCCTTCTGCATTGTATTTCTATAGCATAACCAATCTGTTTCATTAACAGATTGCAACACAGTAACTGTTTACAAATGGTTGCTAAAGAAATACGGCTAAATTAACGATATATCATATAATTTCTCAATGCTAAAGGCGAAACCCCAATTCGCATTCATGAACGTTTGAAGAATGTGTATGGAGATTCAACAGTAGATGTTTGCTGTGTCCGACGTTGCGTACATCTTTGTGGCGAATCTGAAGTATGGCAACCTTCAATGGATGATGCGAAACGGAATGGTCGTCCGTCTACCGCAGTGACACCACACAACATTCATAGAGTTGATGACATCATTCGTGGGGATCATCGAGTAACACTGGATGAACTGCATTCCACGTTGTTCATTAGCAAAGGTAGTGTCCAAAACAGTGTTAAAGATCTGGGTTATTCAAAGGATTTGGGAGACCAGGATGTTGACAGACAGAAATAAACAAGGAAAACACACCAATGAAGCGATTGGAGAATTTAGCTGAACAGTATTACCACATCTCCCTTCCAGTTCCTATCTTGCACCTTCAGACTTCTATCTGTTTAGACCACTTCTTCTTCTTCATCTTTCGCTCTCAAATAACCACAACGAATATTTCGTGTGATTTCCGCCAGGGAGAGTGAAGTACGTTGTGCTGCAAGTTCCACAGTAAAACTGTGATTATTTGCACTCCGGTTGGCCACTTGTGGTCAGGACGTCCGAGGTCCAGCACATCCGTTTTCGTCATTCCTTTATTTCGGGTTTGGTCCCTAGTCCGTGACAGCATGTGAATCTGTCGCCGGGCACGCTGGTGTGTAGTGCCTCTTCGCCAAGACGCTTGTCGAGCGCGTCTATCTGGCACGAGGTGCTCCACCGTCCATGAATCCATCTCGTGCATTTGGACGAACTCTGCCTGTGTCCATCGGGTACTGAACCTTTTCTCATCCGCGAGCCTGGTTCCGTATGAGGAAGAACTTGCCAGAAGAGTTGGACCCTGGCTCATTCGCCATCCTACCCGAGGCGTCGTTCACAGACATCGTGTACCCCTCGCACAAGTTTGAGTCTCACACCACGCGTTTGAGAGCAAGGCGTTCTCGAGCTGAGTGACCTTGTCCAATTAGCGCCTGAACCCATCAGGTACTGAACCCTTTCTCTCTGCAAGTGTATTTCCGGTATAGGAAAGCTTGACAATAGAGTTGGGCCAGGGTAAATCGTTGTCCCTTTTGTACCTGAGCCCATCAGATACTGAACCCTTTCTCTCTGCAAGTGTATTTCCGGTATAGGAAATCTTGACAATAGAGTTGGGCCAGGGCTAAATCGTTGTCCCTTTTGTACCTGAGCCCATCAGATACTGAACCCTTTCTCTCTGCAAGTGTATTTCCGGTATAGGAAATCTTGACAGTAGAGTTGGGCCAGGACTGCGATCGATGTCCCCTTTTTGCCTAAGCCCATCTGGTTCAGAACCCTTTCTCTTCGTGAGCATATTTCCGTTATAGGAAGGCTCGACTTTAGAGTTGGTTTAGATCTTCTTGCTTTTCCCAGCGCCCACGATTGGGTCTGGGTCTCTACTTATAAGGATCACAGGTAACTAGAAGCTTGTCTCGAGCTAACAGAGCTCATAGTTCCCCTTTCCTAGGAACTTTTCACTTTTCATTTGCAGTTCGCGCTGCCCTCTGGCGCTGTTCTGCTCTTTCATTGTGTCATTGTACTCATTATGACATATACTTGTTTCTCTCCATGCAACCACCTTTACGTGCCTTTTACATTGGCCGCCCGACCAATGTTCTGACTGGACTAACATGCGTCACTGTATGTCGACAGTGTTGCTGTATGTGGTGATGCAAATGGTGTCGGAGATAGTGTCTGTCTCTTTTGCAGTCAAATCTATTTCCATCTGCT
This sequence comes from Meghimatium bilineatum, assembly GCA_034231615.1. NCBI lineage: Eukaryota > Metazoa > Mollusca > Gastropoda > Stylommatophora > Philomycidae > Meghimatium > Meghimatium bilineatum. Next base: position 66,043,708 of record CM067298.1, read on the forward strand.
TCCTCCACATTCTCGGACACGATCCCCAAATGATTTAGTCAGAATCAGCTCGAGCTGCTGTTTTTCTGTTTACAGGGTGCACCGCGAGGAGGTACATTTGGGATCTTGGTTATCTGCTAACCCTGGGTCCGCCTAGAGCATTGCGTTCCCTTTGCACCCCATTTAGACCACTAAAAGATTATCTACGCGTACAACACCTTAATGACACCAACAACCTTAAACGTGCTGTACGCAATTGGTTTTTAGGAGAAAAGGCACACATTTTTACCGTGCTGGATTACATGGCCTTATGCGAAGATGGCCAACAACTGTACAAATATTGGAGAATACATTAAGAATTAAATGTACATACTTCAGACTACATTTTTTATTGTGAGATTTATCTATTTTCGTGCCTATTTATTTAAATTATAAATTAGGAAGCATTACTTTTTGACCATCCCTTTTAACACATAAAAATGGAGTTGTATTGTGAACAATGATTCCGTGTTTGTGCTCTGCTGCTGAAGTCTTTTTGTTCTAATAAATAAATCGAAACTCGAGTGACCGAAGTTTGGTGATGATCTTCAATTACTCGTAATATACAACTAAATTAATTTAACACATTAATTTTCTAAAAATCTAAAGATGCATAATTTTCTAGAAGCCACTATATCAATGCAACCCGCTATTCATGATATTCGGTATGTATGAGAGGACATGTTCACTATTTCCTCTCATACATACCCTTGAGATGTATAGGGAAATACGGGGTCGGGTACACATTTTTCATATGATACGGAGTGTATAAGGATAATGTGGTAAACGTCTTTGATCCATCCATCCGTCCGTCCGTCCGTCCATCTATCTATCTATCTATCTATCTATCTATCTATCTATCTATCTATCTATCTATCTATCTATCTATCTATCTATCTATCTATCTATCTATCTATCTATCTATCTATCTATCTATCTATCTATCTATCTATCTATCTATCTATCTATCTATCTATCTATCTATCTATCTATCTATCTATCTATCTATCTATCTATCTATCTATCTATCTATCTATCTATCTATCTATCTATCTATCTATCTATCTATCTATCTATCTATCTATCTATCTATCTATCTATCTATCTATCTATCTATCTATCTATCTATCTATCTATCTATCTATCTATCTATCTATCTATCTATCTATCTATCTATCTATCTATCTATCTATCTATCTATCTATCTATCTATCTATCTATCTATCTATCTATCTATCTATCTATCTATCTATCTATCTATCTATCTATCTATCTATCTATCTATCTATCTATCTATCTATCTATCTATCTATCTATCTATCTATCTATCTATCTATATCTATCTATCTATCTATCTATCTATCTATCTATCTATCTATCTATCTATCTATCCATCTATATGCCGTGGCCATTGTTTTCCTTTGCGCGTCATGTGTAGAAGAGTTCTCTGGAGATGGCTTTCTTTTGTGTTGTTTGCAAGCTTGTTCCTGTGGCTTCTTTGATTTCTGAGGTTCATCTTTTTCATGGTCTGCCTCTGACTTTATTGCCGTGATGTCTATGTACCATCTGTGGCACGCTGTCTGTAGTGGAAGCGGTAAAATGATTAGCAAGCGCGGATCATATATGATAATTTTAACTGCCCACTGTATGACATCACAAGAAAACTATGGTCATCTGAAAAAGCTCTGACGGATAAACTCTATGGCCTTTTCTCTGGGCTGATGGCCACAGTACAGTTATTTGATGAAATCCATATCAGCGTCTGCCGTCGACTGCAGAAGAAGAAGAAGAGGGAAGATAAATACTTCCAGTATTAAGATTAATGTTGAGACGGTTACTACAGTTCTGCAGTAGTTAGTTGGTCAGTCAGTCACTTGTTAGTTAATTAGTTATTTAGTCGCCATTGTGTAGCCGGGCCCGAAAAGGGAGCAAAGAATAGCAGCACTGTTTACCTTCAATGCATGTCGTAAAAGGCGACTAAGGAGGTTATGGTATGGAGTTGGCTGTCCCATCCCATATAGGGTCAGCGACCCAAAGCCATGCTGAAGTCGAATGTGTCAGGACGAAAGGCGCAGATATCACAGCAATGCTGTAAACCATGACACAACGCATTTCGTTCTCCGGACTACATCCTGCTAATCTGCAGGAATTTGAGAACGAACGCAGAAGAAGAAGTAGTTAGTCGGATCATGACCACTGCACTCCGGATATGACCGTAGGTGCTTCGATCTACACTTGAGTTTTTCATCCATTACATGACCATTATCATTCTCTGTTAAATGTTGATTTACCAACACTTTTCTAAATACACAACAGCGCTAATTTTTGCCAGTGCCGCATTTCAAAGCAGTCCTATTATTCTGTTCGTGAAAAAGGAATCATCTATTCTCTTTCCCCATGTAAATGATTGTTGATTGCATGGACACACTAGCCTTTAAGCGTTGACGTGGGAGTAACAGTTGTCATTCTAAAGCCAAATGTGTAGCATTGGTTGCGTTGAGTTCATGTTTTTTCAAGGTTATCTTGATGTTTTTTTACCTTATTGGTATTTGGTTTGAGTTTATTATAAGGTGATCTAGCGATTTTACTTGCAGTCGTTCGATATCGTCAATACATTATATTATGTCCACTCTTTTAATATTTTTTCCCTATTTTATCTAGTTTAGTAACCATTGCAGCTTTTATCAGACACTTAATTTCACACGCAACGATTTTACTTTCTTGCGAAACTGTTAAAGATAATGTTTGACATTGGTAGCAGTATTGAAATAAAAATTGTAGATATTATATGCCTTTAGATTTCCATCTTGATCTTTGGGCGGAGAAGTAATAGTGAAAGTTGGTAAGTCATTGTGTTTACTTTCTGACACATTACATCTATTTCTCTGTCTAGTCTTCCATTTTCTGAAAGAAATATTGCTTAGATATTTAACTTCTTTGGCTTGTTTCACTTTGGTGCTATCTATTTATATACCCATTGATGATGCAGACTTGTTGTTATTTTTCATGTTTTCTGTTTGTGCGTTAATTTACATGTTGTACTTATTAATGCGTTTATGTGGTTATGCAAATTTTCTTCATTTTAGTATATCAGATTTTGATCGTCGGTAAATAGTTCGTGGATTTAATTATTAAATTCCTCAACAGGTTTATTTCCCATGTTCTTCTATTTGTTGATGAGAGATTCTTCTATAATTGTGCCCATGCATATGTTGAAATGTAGAGGTGAACGCATGCAGCCGTTTCTTCTTCCAGATCTTGTTTTGAAAGATTCAGTCATCTCATTTGTTGTTCTTACTGAACTTTGACATTTTTTTGTATAATGCTTTTATATTATCTAACAAATGTCCTCTGATCTGTTTTTCTTCCTAGCCCAAGGAATTGCGAGCAATTATCTCTTACTTTCTATCTCTTACTGTTTATTGTGTTGGCGTAGAAGTCTCGGATATATTGCTTGTCTCTTTGCAGGTAATTCTCATTCCATCTACAGCTTCCACATCCACGGACAAGAGCACCTATCTTTCTGTTTCCATGGTGCACCACGGGGAGATACTTTTAGTATCCGTCGAGAGCAATGCGGAACCCTTTTGCACCCCGCTGTCCTCTGGTATAATTTCAAAGGTTTTCCCAGAGAATGTCTCTTTCTACTCTGTCAAATGCCTTTTCCTGATCTACATATAATGTATTTAGATCTTTTTTGTATTCGATTGATTTTACACTTATGTGTCTGTGTGAATAGTGCGTCTATACAGCTTGCCCCACTTCTGCAGCCAAATTAAGCGGAACAGCTGTAGTTCTGCAATGTTTCGTGAAAAACTGTCAGGTACAGCATGTTTCCCATTAAGGAGTTGCAGGGAGGGATATTGTAGCATGTGTGATGAAGACCGCATGCTCTTGCTGTCGCCACGTCATGTACTGGATGAGTTTTTTAAATTGTGAGATCAACGCGCTAACCTCTCAGTGCCACACTCGCAATGTTTCGTATTTTCTGTTTATTATTTTCACGTAGATTTACCTGTATGATCAAATAGGGAGATGGCTCTATATCATTGGTTTCCAAAGTGGGTGACACGGTCTTACCGCTGCCCAGTGGGGGCTGACGCCTTTTAGGAAGTAATAGTGGGTTCAGAATCAATTGGGGGGGGGGGGCTTTCAGGCGGTCTAGTCGGTGGCTCCTTATAGAATAAAAAAATATTATATAAATTTAAAGTATTACCAAAAAACTATATCCATGATTTTACGATATACTTCGTAATATATTTTACAGTGTTTTAATTATTACAATAAAATAGTTCTACTAATGTAATAAAATCTCTTAATATTTAGTAAGGGCCTACTAGTTTTCATATTTAAACCATTTTAAGAAAGTATACATAATGCTATTCGAGCATACACTTTACACGCTTTATATATGGCTATGTTTCATTAAATTCGGTATAACAATAACTATCTTCAAGATGAAGCATATATTGGCCACTACTTTTTCAATAATGTAACGGCACAAGCAGTTATGTATGAAAAGTTTTACGTCGCAAATATCAAACGACATGAACGCGAAACTATGTCTTGCTAATTGGGCGGTGGCCCGAAAATAGTTTGGGAGTTTATGCTCTATATGATTCGCATTCTCTCTTACTACCTTTGTATGTCCATAATGGTAGAATTATAACTAAAAACCTGACATCATCAATATTCATACTACCTAAAAATAAATCCAGGGCTGTGGACTGTACAGAATATAGAACAATAAGTTTGATGACATATAACCAAAATACTACTAGATAATAAATGAAAGAATTAAAAACAAGATAGACACTGAGTTTGGTTCAAGGAAAACAAAGGAACCAGAGAAGATATACTTAGTATCCGACTATTCATAGATAAATATATAGAAGTCCAAACATTATCTATATTTGCTTCATAGGGTACAGCAAAGCTTTGATAGAGTCCTATAGAAAAAAATTAATCGAATGTCTCCAAGAAAAAGACATAAAGGAAAAGATTTTAGACTCATTAGAAATATATATTGGGAAGAGACTGCATCACTAAGGTGTGAAAACAGCTACTCACCATACATAAAATAAGTAGACAAGGATGCATTTTATCAACCAGCCTATTTAATATCTACACAGAGAATATCTTTAAACATATAGAAGGAATGCCAGAAATCAAGATCACTGGAAAATAATACACAACCTCAAATCTGCAGATGACACCTTTCTTTTAGACATTGAACATGACCTACAAAGACTAATTGATCAGGTCGTTAAATCAAGTAAAGAACACGGACTGGATATAAACATCCGAAAAACAAAAACCATGATAATCAGCAAAGTCAAAAAATAACGGGTGCTACACATAAAAAATACATGGAGAGAATCTACAACAAGTAGAACGTTATCAATATCTTGAACACATAATCACAAATTATGGTAGAAGTGAAACAGAAGTAAAAAGGAGAATAGGAATGGCTAAAGTGCTTTCAATGTCATGAGGAGAATATTAACTGTCTACCATCTATTCGCTAAACCCTTTGTTGCCTTTCAGCGTCAGGGGTAGAAGAGTTTTCTGGAGACGACCCCCTTTGTGTTGAGTATATTGTGGAATTTGTCGCCTCTTTTATTTCGGTGCTCCATCGTTTTCGTGGTCGGCCTCTAGGTATGACTTCAATATATCTGTGTAGCATAGCTTACTGTGGTATACTGTCTGATGGTAGTCTGCTAATGTATGCGAACCATTTGATCTGTTGTCTCTTAATGTAGTCCAAGATTGGGGTGGTGCCGGTTTTTTGTCAAATGTATTCATTCTTTACTTTGTATATTAGCGATATTCCTAGGGTTCTGCGTACGCATGCTATTTCAGCTGTCACCAGTTTACGTTTCTCTTTTGCTGTCGTTGTCCATGCAACGTTGTTCCCAGTACATGACGTGGCGACAGCAAGAGCCATGCGGCCTTTATCACACAGCTACAAAACCCCTTTCTGAAACTCCTTAACGGGAAACATGCACTATCTTGGGTGTTACATATACATGTTAACATCTAAATAAATTAAAAACAAGTAAAAAATGAGATATTAAATGTTACATCTATTCTATATTAATTTATGACTCAGAAACACTGAAATTATTTTTTTTTAAAATAATAATATATATTTAAAAATTATTTATTAGGAAGACATAATTGATGCTTTTGAGATGTAAATACATAGAAGAATAAGGAGAACATCATGGAAAGAGAGGGAAACAAACAAAGAGGTTCTAACGACACTTAATTTTAAGAAAGAATTATTAAAGAAAACAAAGATCAAGCAAATAAAATATATTGGACACATTAACATACCTTTTTGAAGACCATACTTGAGGGTAAAGTCGAAGGAGGCTAGGAAGAAGTAGACAGAGATACAAGTGGGTGAGTAACATCACAAGATGAATAGTTTACAGTAGAGCTATTCAATTATATTTACTCGGGGGCCAAAATGTAGAAAATGGGGATCATCACGGGCCAGAGGTCCATATACAGTAAATTTTTATAGCTCTATTTCACTGTTTTAGCAATAATCCGCGGGCCACTTCCTAGGCTTTTGCGGGCCGGAATTGTTCCGCGGGCCGCCAATTGAATAGCCCTGGTTTACAGCCTAGCAGAATACACCACCAAAACGAAAGACAGGGGATATTAGTGGTATATTGCAGCCAACCATCGTTGTGGAGACGGTTCTTGATGATGATGAATGGTAGAATTACTGATTTTTACCAGTCCTCTGATACTTTTTTTCCTGTCGAGGTTATTGTGAATATCTATCTAGCCACTGAACCCCTGTTTTTTTACATGCTATTATTGATTAGCTGGGTTCGCATAGTCTCACGGTGATTTATTACGTGGGAAATGTTTTAAGGTTTCTTCTATTTCTTCTTCTTCTTCTGCGTTCGTTCTCAAACTCCTGTAGATTAGCAGGATGTAGTCCGGAGAACGGAATGCGTTGTGTCATGGTTTATAGGATTACTGCGATATCTGCGCCTTTCAGCCTTACACATCCGACTTCAGCATGGCTTTGGGTCACTGACCATATATGGGATGGACAGTCAACTCCATCCCATAACCTCCTTAGTCGCCTTTTACGACATGCGTGGAAGGTAAACAGTGTTGTTATTCTTTGCTTCCCTTTCGGGCCTCGGCAATACACGGGGCGTTCCTTTTCTTGATTTCGTATATCTGCTTCTAGATTTTTTAGATGGTTTGTGGGTCTATATTATGTTGTGATACTTGGGTTGTATAATTTCTGGGAGTATTCTTTCCTTCTTGCTTTATATTTATAGTCGTTGTACATATAGTCGTTGTACATATAGTCGTTGAATTGGGATGTATAAGGGAGACATTTTGCAGTTGCTTGGTTAACGATTGTTGAACGTAGATACTACTATAGATGGAATATCTAGATACGTTTCAAATAATTTGGTATTCCGTGAGCATCTGAGTGCAGAATGAGAGATTGTATTCAACTAGCGTGCCACGGGAAACATCAGTATGCATACGCTTCAATATTTGCTTGGGGAGATTGAGCACTTATTGGTTGTTCCGGAGAGCAGTAACGTTGGCTTTAATTAAATAAACAATGGTCAATCAATCAGTGTTGCTTCGCAGTGCTATTCCATCATACACAGCATGTCTTGCCAATGAACTTGCTCTTTGGTTGCATCTTACCTCCGCATCATCATAGTGTCATATCTACGTTATAATTCTCTGGATCTACGAGATGCTTAAACGGGTGACCAAATTTGCTATTTTCATGTATCTGTCTATCTTACCAAACGTGCTTTAGAATTCTGTGAGTATCATAGGTAGTCTGCATTTGACTCACCAACCTGGTGAGTATGGCTATCATTGTTTCTACCTCTAATCTTCTGATCGATTCAGTTGTAGAGTAGACTGAGTCGATCTAGTAGTCAGTTGTAATCTACATGTTGTTCCAATAGAACTGGAAGATCGTGGAAGCAAGTATATTAATTAACCAAGGATAAACATTCAAGTGTCGGGTAACAACCCTAAACAGAAAATGGGTGGCTGGGGTAATACAGGGCAAATATCACATTGAACAAAAATAGGTATAAGTGTTACTAAAATAAACCGATAAAACAACCTAACAAAGTGTCTAGTTGTTAGGCTGTTTTATCGACTTATTTTGGCAACACTTATACCTATTTTTGTTTATTTTGATAAATTAATCGGAGTTACGGCGACTTCAGCCTATAGTATATTTGGAATATCTGCCAGATAGCTTACATAATCGGTGTCCTGAAATTATTATTGTACTTCAAATCAGTGAACTGGATTTATCTGGTTTATGAAATTAGGCGATGCTCGATCCTGGTTTACACTCCGTTGGGTGTAAGTGGCATATACGGTACAACGAGTACAATGTATAAATAGATTGTTTAAATATAAAATAGTTAATTTAAAATAATGTCTTGTCATTTAAAATTACAGTTGGAATATCTATGTAATGGCCATTAATGCGTTAAATTTTGTTCTGCACCTTCACGCTGTGTTCTGTTGGTAGTCCTCTTGTGTGATATCTGATGGGTCTGGCGTTTTTCGTTAACCTCTTGAGCCTGATCTTTATATCTGATACTAAGAACCCGTGGTCAGAATAACAATCTGTTCCAGGATATGTCTTACAGGACAACAGGCTGGATCTCCACTTTTGATGTATAATGTTGAAGTCTATTTGATTTCTTGTTTTGCAATCTGGTGATGTCCAAGTGTATAGACGTCGTGGGTGTTGTTTGAACAGGTGGAATGGAATATATTTTAACAACTAGCGAAATAAGCCCAATTTTAATACATCTAACCGCTAAAATTCGTATTGTACTAGCTTCAAGTGCCTTTAACAGACTGTCTAATATCTGGAGATTAAAGTCAATCAGCACACGCACGAAAATGCGCTTATTCAATTCATGCGTTATTTCGGTGCTATCATATCGATATGAGAGCTGGAAAAGCTATTTATTTTCAGAAAAGAAATTACTGAGTTTCGAAAACAAATGTCTTCGCAGGATAACTAACACCTATTGGAGTGAATTCAAATCGAATGATAAAATCAGAGAAGAGACACATCAAAATTTCATCATAGATGTTATCAGAAAACGCCGTATGTCCTACGCGCAGACATCAACAGAATACACCACTCAAGATACCTAAAGGCAATAGAGCCAATGGTAGACCAAAAGAAACACTCAGAAGAACAATACTTAGAAAATGTAAAACAATCAATATCCATACTATTCAAGAACTGCACAGAATAGCTTTGAACAGACATAATTGGAGAGATCTGACTTCTGCCCTATGCGCTAACTTCATCGCAAAAGGAAAATGAAAGAATTAATGAAAACCGCTAAAATGCAATCAGCAACATTGTACTTAAAAAGAGTTCAATCTAATATGACACAAAGAAATATTTAAATATTACTCATGTGAGATTTTAATAATTTTGATCATTATAATGACCATGTAAACTTGTAAGCCTATTTTCACAGATATTTTTCAAAACATATATATTGGGATATCTGCTAGAAATTCATCATCAAGAAAACTACAGTAGAATGCATGTGTTACATTGGAATTCTTTCTGATAAAGCCAACCAATGGAAATACTTGTCTTTCTTCTCATCAATGTTTTCAAGCTAAGGTAGGATTTGTTAGTACTTTTATTTTTACTTGTTGGTATCGTTTTAGTTTTGCTTCTTCTGATTTATTCAGGCTATTGTCTAGGAGTGTTACTTAATATTGAATCTCTTTGTAAAAATATTGATAGATACAGAGAAAATTGAGGTTAGTATTATGATGTAATCATAAGTAGTGATACCGTTTACTCGTCGTGTGCTATTTTAAGTTCTTGATAATGGTCTTATGACCGAAACGTCGAAAAGTCTGAGTTCCGGATCCACATGGACATTCATCTGTGTATGAGATCCTCAATCGGTAAAGGTGACTCCACAGTCTGCAGTGACCTGTTGTAAGACGAAATATTGTGGTCTGTTAATATCTTTGGAGGAGATGTATTGCATCATGTTTGTATTCCACTTCCATTTGTCTCTTCCACTTTGCTGTGTATATGTTGTGGATTATTGTTTTTGCCTCTCCGTAATGCAGTGGGTGTCTGTGTTGCTCCATTTCGCTTCCTGCTTTTTACAGAGCATCCGCTTTCTCATTTCCCATGATTCCACAGTGTATTGGTATCCATTGAAGCGCAATAGTTGATGATTTTTTGAATCTGTCTTAGCTCATGTCTGATGTGCAGAAAGCTTTCGTTTCTGTTGTTCTGGATTGATTCCTGTAGGGATCTGCAATCTGTGTTATCTTCTTTGGTCTTGGCAGTCCTGATTCGGTGAATGCTTTCAGTGCTTGATGGGGTGCAACTAGAGTCGTATAAAATAAAGTAAGGAATAGAGCAGTCGTACTCAACGTGGTACTCTTCCAACGACATATGGTGCTCGAGCCATGCGAGTTAAAAAGTGCTCGCGAACACTAATGATCATAAGTTCCCTTTGCAATTCAAATTGTGCTGTACAAACCGAAACAAATAGTGTTACTATCCACAATTTTGGTAGGAATGAGCGAAGGAAGCGTGTGTACGATGAAATGAAGTTGGCTACTTTACCAGTTTTCGCATTAAAAGATTTTTTCACTTTCAATTTCCCTTTCATCCTATTATGAGTTATAGTGCTCGCACAAACAGTATTACATGTATGCGGTGATCGAGGTCTGGAATGGTTGAGAATCCTTGAAGTAGAGAATAGAAACCAGGTGAAGATATCGCTGGTTTTATCCATGAATATGTTATAATATCAATGAGGTCTGATTCAGAGCCTCATCAAATTTCTTTATACAAAACTTCACGGTATTTGTAGCTGACAGCTGGTCATCAATGTTAACGCAAAGAGAAAAAAACTAACGGATTTATTTTGATCATGAAGTCGAAGTGTATGTTTATGTAGAAATATTGTATCTCTGAGTAAGTCTATATGTGTATGTCTGTCCAGTAAGTCTGTGTATGCGTGTGTGTGTGTGTGTGTGTGTGTGTGTGTGTGTGTGCGTCCGATAATTCTATATGTGTACGTCTGTTAAGATATTTGTCCACATGAGATGCGTAATTATGCAATTGATGGATATGTTTCTCCGGCTACGTATACCTTTTCTTGGTTGGTTGGTTGGTTGGTTGCTGATCCAGCGGTCTATGGGCTCATGCCCTTTGACCTAATGCTTTAAATGGAATTATATTGCTGGGAAGTCTGTGGATTTTCGGCCCACCCCGGGACAGAGCCAGAGAATAACTATCACACCTCCAGGAAGATAGGTTTCAACCTATGTACTGTTCCGAATCACTGTAGCCAAGATAGGGTTCACTGTGACTACTGGTTATGCCGAACCTCTCTATTGCTCTAGGCATGCAACCAAATGTCAAAAGGATTGTCACGTCCTGAGTCACTGTCCCTCTATGATGGGTCTTAGCCATAGGAAAAAACAGTGCTGTCAGTACATCTCTGGCTCCCTCCCAACAACAGATGGTGCATACATATATTCAAGTAAACATGAAACACAATTCAACAACACAATAACAGCACAATGAGCATAATTGTATATATGACGTGCCATGAAGGTTTCTATAAGAAGATAACCTCAATATAACGGCATGTCATCTACTAAGGTTTTCTGTTGCATGGGTGGTTTGACTAGCGGGCCATTGGTGTGAACCACAGACGCAACCACATGCATATACCTTTTCTTCTGCGCTCAGTTCTCTTGACATGCTAGATTATCAATTATGTCATCAAGGGAAGTCCGCTGTCTTCCCAGATAAGATCTCGGCTTCTACCTAGATTGTGCCCCAATTATGTATTCTCTAGCCAGACCCGCAATGTATGCTCTTCGTATGTTGGGCAGTTCTGAAGTATGTGTTCATGAGTTTGTACTCGGGATCCTGAATTGGGAGCCGCGTTAGCGCAGTGGTTAGTGCACTGGCTTCGCATATGAGTGGTCCTGGGTTCATTCCCCAGTTGAGGCGGAATTGTTTTCAGATCGCAACGGCTCCCAGGTCGACCCAGCCTTAAATGGGTACCGGATTAATCCGGGAAGTAAAGACTGCGAGGGAGAGGAGATGGCTACCGCCCTAATTTGCAGAGCCTGTGAAATGTGAGATCGCTAACATCTCACACCCCTACGGCATTAATAAATGCTATGGGTTACTTTACTTTTTACTTACTCGGGATCCAATTGGACATTCTTTTGTGCTTGAGATCCTTAGTACTTATATGGCGCAGTAGCATGCTGTCGTATATTCTAAGGCGAAAAAATGTGATTTGTTCATATTTTGCTCGGTGGGTGTCCGTCGATATATTTGTTGAGATATTTAGATATTTAAATGTAATCAAGGAGCTATATGACAACTCAAGATGCTGTGTTAAAACAAACGAGAATAAAACTGACTTGTTGTACATAGAAACAGTAATAAATCAAGGCTGCATTATATCACCATTGCTTTTTAACTTGGCTATAGACTGGCACACTCTACAATACCTGTTCAACATCTAGGCATCAAATATAATGAGAAATGTGAGAAAAGACACACATAATGGTGGTTTTGAAATCCCTGAATTACGCTATGAAGGCGACATTGTGCTTCTTTCAAATTATATAAAGGGATTGGAATAATTAAGAACGAACACAAAGAAATACAACGAATCACAAAACTTGTATTTAAACGGGTACAAAAAAATAGACAATAACGAGATAGAGTGTGCTGGTAAATTCGAATACTTAGGAGCAAATATAAACGGTGCCGGAAACTGCATTGCAGAAATAAGAAAGAGATTGGCAATGGCATATTGTACATTAACACGTTTGATAAACATATGGAGAAACAACAAAATAGAGACGGAACTACTAATGTTAAGAACTTTTATTTTTTCGATTACAACATACGGTTATGAAACATGGGCCCTAAGTAAAACAGCAGCAAAAAAGATCAACGCCTTTGATACGAAATGCTACATAAAGATACTTAGAATACCAGGGAAGGAAAAAGAAAAGGGAAACTCAGATATTATAAAAACATTGAAGATGCCTAAGTGTTGGTTACTAAACACAATAGCAAAAGGGAAACTACACCTGTTTGGTCATTTAAAGAGACAGCTGTTTAGAAAGACAAAAAATGAAGGGCAGAGCACCTGGGAGGAGGAGAAAGTGTAGACTAAGAAGACGATAGAATGACAACATTAAAGATAACATGAATACGTCCCTGGATAATGCATGATGCATGGTCCAAGACAGGGAGTTTATTGGGAAGGCAAAATTCTGGGGAGAATACGTCACATACATCTGAGGAGCCGCGTAGCGCAGTGGCTAGCGCACTGGCTTCGCATATGAGTGGTGCTGGGTTCATTCCCCAGATGAGACGGAACTGTTTTTCAGATTGCAACGGCTCCCAGGTCTACCCAGCCTTAAATGGGTACCGGATTAATCCGGGGAGTAAAGACTGTGAGGGAGAGGAGATGGCTACCACCCTCATTTGCAGAGCCTCTTAAATGTGAGATTGCTAACATCTCACACCTCTACGGCATTAATAAATGCTATGGGTTACTTTATTTTTTACTTTACTTACGTCACATGACATGACATTGACTGGGTTATGAAAAAATATGCCCAAAATGAACATATTTGTATAAAATACGTTTGGGAAAATTGAAAAATGACAAAATCAATAGAGAAGAAATTGAATTATTTGAAAAGAAATGCCTTCGAAAACTCTTAGATATTGGTTTGGAAGAACACAACTATGGCCTTTATCGAACATGTACTTTGAATGAATGAAAACAGACTGCCACTACACGCATTAAAATTGGTACCAGCAAAAGGAGAAGAGGAAGACTAAGAGAGACACTTCCCAGAAGAACCATCAAAAGAAGGTATGATTATGGATCTCAACAACATGCAAGAATTACACACAATATCATCACAACGCTTGAATTGGAGAGCTCTAGTTTATGTCCAATGCACTGTATTCGGCGCTGAAGGAACATAGATAGATAGACAAATAGAATAATAATAAGGCTAAAAATCTGTCAAGATCGTTCGGTTGCCATATTACAGAGAAAGCACAGAAAATCTTCTAAACATCTCTGCCCTCAACAATTCTGATTAGCAAGAACAATCATGCTCAGACAATTTCTTGATGTTCTCAATCCATAGCTTTCCATTTCCCCTTCTATTTTCCTTCCACTCTCAACTGATCCTTGTAAAATAGCGTTAGAAAGTGAACAATGTCTCATTACATACCCAAAGAAAGCATGCTTACACTGTTTCACTACCGACTCCAGTGCTAACTACGCTTTTATGATTACATGATACTTTCTGTATGCATGTTCTTGATGTATTTTCTCAAACCATGCATATCAAGGATTATGTTTGAGAACCTATCTATTAAATCAGAACTACGCATCTTTGAACAATAAAAATAGCACATTATAAAGTAGAGTCCCTATTCGCACCATTAAGGAGATAGGAGAATGCAGTGTTTAACTCGTTTTCTTTTACCATCGGTACGCTAGGAGGATGTGGTCAGCCTTACTATTACCTTCCAGAATTGTTTTCGTGTCCAACTTCCGAGACTGAGTCGATATCGAAGTCGTTGTTTTAGGAAAAGGTATCGTTAACTGGTAATCGATCGATAGATACAATGACCCGCTTCGTTACCTCAGATCCTCTTCCCCCAAAATACGTAACAGGAAAAGTATGACTTTACTCAGTGTTTCTCAAAGTGAGCGAAGATGACTCCTGATGGCAGTTTAAGACTTCGCATGGGAGTAGAGATGCGGCATCAGGGGGACGAATGAGCATTAGGGTAGACAGAGTATATCAAACTGTACCAAAAAATATTGAAATACTTACTACTTTTTATGAACAATGTGATAAGAAGTGCAATTCTGTTGTTATAAATTAAACTCTGAAACATATCTCAACTAGGATTATTGAAACCAGTGACAAATTTCTGTTGGAAATAGAAAACGTTTTAACCGTATTAAAATGAAAATAGCATACGACCGTTTCAACAAGAGCTAACGTTGGCTTAAAGACTTAAAACCTGAATATTCACTGTGTAAACTCATTGTAGCTCCCAACAGGAGAAAGTGTTATATCTTTCAACGTGTTTTAGCTATTGTTTCTCTTGGAAAAAAATATATTTGAGTACCTTTTATAGCGAATCTGACAGTCTTCCGAGGAGTTTCCGTCAGTCAAACTGTTGTTTGTATAATTTCTATCCTCAACCATGACAGGATCCTCATTTTAAAAAATGCCGTTAGTACAATGTTGAATAACTTTAAATACGAATTCACTGCTTTGCAATATTTATAAAGAGCGACTATCGTTGTATTTTGTGTGTGAAAATGGTTTTTACATGAGGCTGTGATGCCATCGAGATTACGTGACAGTTGTAGTAAATGTCACCAAATATCCATACAAAAACGAATCGATCTCTTTTATGACAGGTAACCCACACCCATGTCATGTGTATCATCAACACTCTGACCTATCCTTTAAGTAGTCAACACTGTGACATCTCATGTATACCGTTAAATAATTCTCTACTAAACGAGCTACTCCCAGAGAGTCAGTGCGGTTTTCGTGCAGGTCGTGGTACAGTTGATATGATATTCTCTGCACGACAAATTCAGGAAAAGTCACAAGAGCAACAAAGTGAACTCTTAGCAACATTTGTGGACTTAACTAAAGCATTCGATACCGTTAACAGAGAAGGACTGTGGAAGGTGCTTACAAAGTTCGGATGCCCCCCAAAATTTGTCACTGTGATACGATAATTTCATGACGGTATGATGGCCAGTGTTATCTGCGACGGAGGAGTATCTCCTGCATTCCCTGTCACAAATGGTGTAAAGCAGGGATGTGTGCTGGCCCCTACTCTTTTCAGCCTGTTATTTACGGCCATGTTAACGGAAACACACCATAGTAATGAAACAGCAGGCATAATGATAAATTACAGAACGGATGGTGGTCTTTTCAATTTACGTCGTCTAAAAGCAAACATGAAAACTAAATCTAGTACTGTTAGAGAATTACTTTATGCTGACGACTGTGCATTGTATGCTGACTCTGTCGTAAACATGCAGAGCACCATAGACCGCTTCTCAAATGCCTGCAACAACTTTGGTCTCACTATTAACACCAAAAAAACAGAAGTCATGCACCAAGCAACATCAAATAGCCAACATACTGCTACTTCCATCATCGTCAATCAGGAAAAACTGCAGGTAGTCGACAATTTTACTTACCTTGGAAGCACTCTCTCTCGCGATGTCAACATTGATGTTGAAATTAACAATAGACTGGCAAAAGCTAGTGCTGTATTTTGCAGATTATGCAACAATGTATGGGGCAGAAGAGGTATAAGAACAACCACCAAACTACAAGTATATCATGCTGCTGTTATACCAACCTTACTATACGCCTGCGAAACGTGGACAGTGTATGCTAGACATGCAAGAAAGTTAAATCATTTCCATCTTACCTGCCTACGTAAATTACTAAACATCCATTGGTGGGACAAAGTACCAGACTACGAGGTCTTGGAAAAATCAACCTCAATAAGCATCCACACAATACTTATGAAGGCGCAGGCACGCTGGGCAGGCCATCTTGTGCGTATGGAGAACTCGCGTTTGCCAAAACAAATATATTATGGAGAACTCAAGGCAGGATTTCGAAAAGCTTGTGTACAGAAAAAGCGTTTCAAAGACACGCTCAAGTCATCCTTGAAACATCTTAACATTGACGTAGGCGCTTGGGAGAGCCTCGCTCAGAATAGAACATCATGGCGTTACAGCATTAGAACGGGAGCACTAGCGGCAGAAGAACTCAGACAAGAAACTGCAAGGCAGAAGCGGACACGTAGAAAAGAAAAAACATCTCAACCTCACACAGATACCTTCTATTGTTGTCAATTCTGTAAAAGAACATTTTGTGCGCGCATTGGACTTGCTAGTCATTTAAAAACGCACTATTAACTTTATTATTTTATTATTTATTGTTATTATTATTATGGTTGAGT
This sequence comes from Meghimatium bilineatum, assembly GCA_034231615.1. Classification (NCBI taxonomy): domain Eukaryota; kingdom Metazoa; phylum Mollusca; class Gastropoda; order Stylommatophora; family Philomycidae; genus Meghimatium; species Meghimatium bilineatum. The sequence goes on from CM067298.1 coordinate 66,060,842, forward strand.
TTTTGTTCATCGTCGATCACGACGGACGAACATCATATCCTGTATACCGTCAACACAGTGAATGTCCTGTATACTGTCAACACTGAATGTCCGGTATACCGTAAACAACAGTAACATGTCATGTATACCGTCAACACTATGTCATGCTTTATATATAGTCAACCTTTGTGACATGTCCTATATACCGCCAATACTGTTACATGTCATGCATACCGTCAGCACAGTGACATTTCCTATATACAATCAGCACTGTGACATGTCTTATATACCGCCAACACTGTTACATGTCGTGTATACCGTCAACACTGTGACCTGTCCTGCATATCGTAAAACATCACTTAGGATATTTGGGACTGAATTTGACTGTCTCATCCCATTGGTTAATAGAGCTAGACCTAACCAGAAAAAAACAAAAATCACTTTTAATGCTTACCAAAACAAGTTACATTTTCATAAATCTCAGAGCATCTATTTTTTTTACACAGTTTACATTTTGTGTTTATTGGCTATAGTTTATGTGTTACGGCGATTTAAAATTGGTAGGGATATCAGTGGAAATTAGTTATATATATAGTATAGTCTTCATTTTTGCAAGCGTGATTTTCACACAAAAATTATATCTGTGATTTTACATTATATCTTCCACATTTTGTAAACTAGACTCATGAAATTTGTATTGAATATGTATGTGTTCTATATCTGGAATATGAACCATTTTCAATGTGCTTACTTTGAAAGAAAAACATTTATCATTATTCATTTGCACATATCTGTGCAATTTTTGGTAATTTTTCTACATAATTTTTGAGAAAAGTTTACTACTTACAGTTATTTACAAGGTTCATGATCCAGATTAGCAAGATATAAACCTAATTACTTTATTTTGAAACGTGAAACTAAAAAATTATTAATTAAAAGTGTAAAAACCAGCATCATCATATTCGGATATGTAAATTTTTCTTAATTACAGAATTAATTATTTGAACTAATTAGTCCAGGATTTTCAGCCAGCAATAATTTATAATAAATCGCCAATGTATATTCTACTATATAGGGAGCCGCGTTAGCGCAGTGGTTAGCGCACTGGCTTTGCATACGTTACTTTTTTAAAATCTACTATAGGACAAAATTATATTTGAATCTATCTTCTTCTTCTTTCTGTCCTCATGTACCTTTCGGTGTTGAGGGGAGAGTGAGTGTACGGTCTTTTGCCCTTCTATTTGCCTCTTCCGCTGTTATATTTCCGAGTGTCTCTAATACACTATCTATCCACCTTTTAAGAGGGCGTCCAATAGGTCGACTGTTTTCGTATTGTTTGTTAAGGTTTTTTGGATAATACTTTGCTCTTTCTGTCTGGTTTGTGGCCGTACCATTTAACTTGTTGTTGCTGGATGTATTCTATTGTTGACTTGATCCCTAATTGTTTCCTTAGTGTTTCATTCCTGATTTTGTCTCTCAAGCTAACTCCATTCATACGTTTGACACATTTCATTTCAGAGGTGTTAATTAATCTTATGTATTGTTCTAGAATCTAATGTCCAAGTTTGACACTGATAACACAATGTTGGTAAGAAAATGGTGCTGAAAAGCGCGTTCTTTGTTTCTAGTGTAATATCTTTGTTTCTTAGTAAAGGTGTTAATTAACCACTAACCTGGCAGGCCTTATTACATCTTGCGTTTATTTCTGCTTCTTGTGTATTGTCATATCTCAATGTGCTGCCCAGATATTTGAATTCATCTACTTGTTTTAGTTGTTTATTGTTTATCTGTATGTTGATGTTCTCCTTTTCTCTTGCAATATTCATTACTTCTGTTTTGTCTATGTTGATTTTCATTCCAAATTGCTTGCCTGCTGTGTCTATTATACTTAGGTGGTCTTGCAGGTTTTTAATGCTGTTGTGAAATAAAACCTGGTCATCTGCAAAAAGGACTTCATTTGTATCATTAGAATTTGCTGTTTTGTTTATTTTGTTTATTTGAATCTATGCAGAATTGATTGTTGTACGCAAATAAACAGAGCACAAATAAACAGAAGTAACCCCTTTCTGGGTACGTCTTGCACTTTTTTAAAAGTGACACAAATGCCATGTTCAAACCAATGTGTCAGACCAAAGGAAGCAGACATTACAGCTAAGCTGTAAACCGAGGTACAATATTTAGTTTTATCCGTATTACATTGCTTTTACAACGTATTCTCTTTATTACTTTATCGGTTTTCTAGTTTAGTGGATGAGCTATTGATTAATTTTTAAAGTCGCAAGTAAATGCTGTTTGCGCGTGTTGCATCAACAATGTATGCAATTAACAAGATTTTTTTCTAATCACTGAGTGAAATTCATAGCTGGCTTTATAAAAGATTAAACCCTTCCAAACCCGCAGATATTTTTTATTGGGGTGGGGTTGGGGTGGGAGGGTTCAATCATAGTGTTGATGGTATCTTCGGAAATGGGAATATTTCCACACAATAATTCCCACACATTAACAATTTTCTGCCAAAAGGTTATCAACTTTCTCATGAAATGAGTGAATTACGCACGAAGTAGGGAGAACGACATTTTTAGGTAAAACGCTCTCCCACTTACTCATGAAGAGATATCTGTGGCCCTGAATCCTTCACACTTACTGATCGTGACACATCTGCGGTCCTGAACCCTTCACACTTACTGATGGTGACACATCTGCGGTCCTGAACCTTTCACACTTACTGATGGTGACACATCTGCGGCCCTGAACCCTTCACACTTACTGATGAAGACATATATTGGGCCCTAAGCCTTCAGAACAAAAATGCTCCGTCATCTTCGGTAAACTATCTTTCAAAATTGTTTGTGTCCATTTCAATTTTACATTCTATTTCTTCTTCTTCTTCTTCAGCGTTCATTCTCAAATTCCCCCTGGATTTCTCTTGTAACAGGACAATGGTCCTACAAGATTTCCAGTTGGATGTAGTCCAGAGAATGGAAATGCGTTGTGTTGCCGTTTTATTTGCGCCAATGGCCCAACACATCCGTCTTCGGCGGGACATTCTATTTAATGTCCCTGAAAATATTGTCTCTTCTTACTTGTACAATACCATCGATGTTTTACGAATCCTGGTAATCTCTGCGTATTGTTTCCAATATCGCTCATTGTTAGCCATGTTAAAAATGAGAAATCAGTAAATAAAAGTAAAGTGTCCCAGTTTAAGCTGTATGCATGTAAATACAACGTTAGTCTATATTTTTTACGACCATCGGCATATCTTGGTATGTGGTATAGCTCAAGCTCACGGCATATACATTCTAAGAAGATCTGCTACACGTTCCCTTAGACTGGGTTAACCTAGCAGTCGCAGTTTTTTTGTAAACAAATTTCCAGTCTATCTTTACGCTGTGTCCCTTGTTTGCCTTGCGGCGTCAGGGGTGGAAGAGTTCTCTGAAGATGGCCTTCTTGTGCGCTGATTGTAAGCTTGTTCCTGTGGCTTCTTTGATTTCTGTGATCCATCTTTTACATGGTCTGCCTCTGGCTGTATAACCGTTATGTCTATGTGTCATGACCATTTTTGGCATGCTATATGTCGGTAGTCTGGAAGCGTGTGAAAACCACTTGATCTGTTGAACTGGAAATGACATTGTGGATCGTCTGACTAGGAAGCCACTGGATTAACTACTGAACTACCATGAGACCCGAAGTTCAGCACAACTTCTCTCTGGTGTGAATGTGTAGTCAGGAGTCTGCCTCATGATATGATCTGTCTGTTCTTTATATTGATAGTTGGTTTTTTAGTTAGTCGTTGGATCATTGTCACTGCACTCTGGACAACACTGTTATATATAGCATGTCCATAAGTACTATGATATATCATTGAGTGTAACCGCCATTACATGTTGTTTGTTGGTCCCAGTACGCTGTTGATTGACCATCATTCTTTTTCGCCCACGAAACGCTCCTTTCTAGCGATAAAAAATGTCAAACCAAGCTTCTTTATTCTAACCATGGAACAAGAGTCATCGTCACTTATACAATCATTTGTTCATGCGTTTTCTCATAGGACGTTCAAAATGTCTGCTCGATCCATCGCTCCGCCAACAGCCGTAGTAGCCGCGCGGGCAGCCAACCTATCTGCTCTTACCCCGGACTTCCGCATGTTCCGGCACAAAAATAAAAGTCACATTAGGCAGACAGGAATTCTTTGCTACATCCAACCATTGTTCCCGAATGAACCCCGCCTGCACTTTCACAATCATGCTCATCGAGTCGCTGAGTATACAGACATGTTTCGTAGTCTGCGAGCACACCCATTTCAAAGTTTTGGTTACTGCAAAAATCTCCATTGTCATGCTGCTTGTCGTCTGAGCGAACGCACCATAATCCTCTCTGATGATCTTCCCCCACTTTTCAGACGTGAAGACACAGCATTCCTGACGTATCTCTCAAGTGACCCATCTGTATATATATAATCATATAACCTTTCCTGGAATTCTCACCGAACAGAGCGAGCACCTCCGACTCGACCACTGTCGGACACCATTCCCTGAATTCCCTATTGAGTGTTGTTATTACTTTGAAGACTATCGACCACTCCAAGGGCGCCCGACTCCATTCCGCACCAGGTAGCACATTCTCCAATCTGCACACACTCTGTGTAATACCCTCTGCACATGATATATCCTCTATATTATCTTGCCATACTGTCAGAATCAAGCTTATATCACATCTAAGACGGAAAATGTGTTGCAAGGCGTGTAGGTGCCAGCTGAACAGTCCTGGTTCAAATCTCGTTTGTTGCACTATGATTTTTCTTTAATAATAAATCATATATGCTTCTATATTATATTATTCATTTATCCTATAAGTATTGTAGTGACATTGATGACGGTAAATGTGAGCTTGACGCCGGATACAACCTTAAATACAGTCTGTCCCATTTTCACTAGCGAAAAATAGTGAAATTTCACGCTTAAATCATGCCAATTGTATGATAAACCAAGTATGTGAAAACGATGTCCTATAAATGGCTGCAAAAATCATAAAATGTGTGTGAGAGATGTGTTGACAAGTAGACGTTTGATATATATCGCAAACTAAAAATTGTTTAATGAATGCCTGAATTATGAATTATGTATACCTTTTCAAATTCACGAAAAATTTCAATTATATGCGTTATATATTGGCTGAGATATATCATTTTAAAGTTGGGCAAAGATTGTAAGTTCTGTTAGTGAAGTTGATATTTAGTGACAACATATAATTCAGCCTTTATCTTTGTTTTCCTCAGTCTCTTCTCCTCTTGATCTCTCTGCACTTATGAGGCGGAAAAATTCAGCACCGAGTGATTCTTATTATATTTATGATTAAACTAAACACCATTGGTCATGTGATCTCCATAAAGCATGTCATTTTTACTTTTCAAGGTTTTACCGGTACCCAATAATTGAGACCGTATTGGCGCTGAATCTGTATGTGATGGGGAAAAGTTTACCACAAATTCGTAATCTAACCACCAAACACCATCATGGAAAGTCACGACAATATCCACTTCTACGCTACTGCCGATCACCAACTATACGTTAAATCTACTTCTCACTGTGAAACCACAGGCAGTTAGTCAATTTTGTACGAAAGTGATTTTTAGAAGTTGGAGATATGAGTGGCTCGTGTCTGAAGATTAAAACACAGAGCATCAAGTGTTGTCACTGGTACTAAATATTTGTGGAAAAATACTCGATCAATTTCTCCAGTGGATATTTTTTATTCGTTTTGTCACAATCAATCAAAGACTGCATTATTCTAGAACCGAGTGCAAAAACCATGTTTGCTTTCCGCTTTTGACACCTTTTTTGAACGCTATCATTACTTGATCTATTTTGTCTACATCTAATGTTCTGCACATATTTTCACCTTAGAAATGTAGATTTTAGAAATTGGAGAAAGCATGTGTTGTCACAGACATATTTTTGAAAGCATAGCCTCGTGATTTCATCAAAAGATGTTAAGGTTTGGCTGCCGTCTGTTTTATTTGCGAATACCTGCTGGCTTGTATAATGAAATAGGAGTCATGATTGAAAGTAGAAAGAATCAGTTCTGCGCTGCACCTCAGGGTTGCCATATTATCAAATCCATTGCCACATTTGAAAATACAATAGGTCATTTTTGAAATCTCATTGCCCATAGAATTGATATTTTTGTCATTTTTATAATTTAAAACAATTGAAATGTATCAATTTTTGCATATTTTCTAGTTTAAATGGACAGAAATATGAAAGAACTGCTCCCATCAGTAATTCTCTTATAGGAAACAAATGTTTCTCCCGTAACTGACGTCAAATCGAAACCAAGAAACAGCATACAACTTAATCTTGTACACGCGGTTATTAGAATTACAGATTTTGATTTCATTAAAACTAATTTAAACTCCATTTTAAAATTATATTATCAGTATTTTTTTAAAAAGAATTTATGAGCGTAGTTATTTTTTGTCTAACTTTTGGCAACATACAGTTACAACTACATAGCAACAACGCTACGCCTCTCGGCAAGATTTATAAACCTCTCCTATGTATTGAGAGTTAGCGGAAACGAGTTTTACTGTATACGAGCTTACTTTGTTATCAATGCGTACATAACAATTTATACCTGCGAAAGGGACGATCAGCTCTAGGCGGGGACGTCTATAGGTTGTGTATTGTGGGGGGGGGGGGCTTTAGAAATGTAGCAGGAGCTGCGATATTCCAGATGTTAAAGAACAGACATTAAAACAAACACCCCACTTAAAGCTGCCACTGCTAACATGGATGTAGATACAATCTACACCCATTTTTGACTTAATGTTTTGTGGTGAGAAAAACATGTCCAAGTCATCTAAGTTTAAAATTTTTATGGTTTTGTGTGTGTTTTTTTTTTTATTGTTATGTGTTTCTTGATAACGTTCCCTGTTGGATTGTAATGAGGAAAATTGTCATTGTTCTTTGTTTTATTTCTAGTTACTTTTTTAACGTTGATAGTTAGGATTTTATAGTAACCTGTATACTTAAATACACCATTCTTAAAGAAGGGGAATTAATAGGCTGTAAGATCATCCAGAAACTAAAGCTACAGGCAGTGGACCGCATCATATGGAGAACCAAAAGCTCTGCCCTGTGTGTCGCTTGCGGCACGAAAGGAACAAACTAACTGTATACTTGATTCAGTATTTACCACTTATTCCCTAAGGAGGAGCCGCATAGCGCAGTGGTTAGCTCACTGGCTTCGCATATGAGTGGTCCTGGGTTAATTCCCCAGTTGAGACGGAAATGTTCTTCAGATCGCAACGGTTCCCGGGACGACCCAACCTTAAATGAGCACCGGATTAATCCGAGAAGTAAAGACTGCGAGGGAGAGGAGATGGCTACCGCCCTCATTTGCAGAGCCACTGAAATGTGAGATCGCTAACATTTCACACTCCTATAGCATTAATAAATGCTATGGGTTACTTAACTTTACTTACTTACTTATTCGTTTAGTTACTGCGGCACTCTACATTTTGTCTGACATCTGATATTTTGGTTATTCATACGTAGGTACAAATTTGCTAAGGATGAGGGGGGAGGGGAATTAAAAAACCCAACACATTTCACTTAGTTTCGGAGAACCTTTCTTAAGTAAACCCCTGTATTTCCAGTACTTTTATCTTGTAATTATGCATTAAGAAATAATACTTGATATGTTAATGGGACCTATGTATTAAGAATTAACACATTCTTGTTAATGGGGGTCTATGTTTTCAACATTAACAAATGCTAATTAATGGGTCATATGTATAATAGCATTGTGCGACTTTTACTAAAAGGGAAATACAGAAGAGGTAGGCCCTAATGTTGTAAACGAGGTGATGTCGACCTGCCGTCCATGTAGTAAACGACGACTAAAGAGATATATAAATAACTAAAATGTCACTGGTTTCCTGTTGAAAGACAATAGTGATCACATTTCATTAATTTGATCATTTTGTGTGTGTTTCTTGTTTGTTATCTTTGTTATGTTTGTTTTGTGTTTCTTAAGAAAGGTCCCAGTTGGATCGAAACGTGGAAAAAGTCCTTGTTATTGTGTTTATTGTTATTTATTTTTTACATTGGTTTTTGCTTTATTCGATAGTATAAAGTATAGTACTATATTACTTAATATAATATTTCGACTAAAGAGATTGAGAAGTGGAGTTAGTTTGTTATCCGTTGGCTGGTTGGTTGGTTGCTGATCCTGCGGTCCATGGGCTCATGCCCTTTGACCCAATACCACTGTGTGATAGGCCTATATGAATTTGTTTGTGAGCTGTTGTTTTTTTATTTTTCAATATAAGGAGTTCCATGTGTCTGGTCTCGGTGGGAGAAACATTTTCATGACATCACTCAGCGCTGGACATTCAAAAAGGTGGTAAAACAGTTTCGTAAGGATAGGGGCACAGCCGGCACCCTCGAGTGTGTTCTTATTGTATTCTGTTGAAGTGACTATTAAGCTGTACATGTTGGATGCGAAGTCGAAATATGATACGCTGATCTTACCTTTTCAGGTAGTTGATATTGTTTTATTTTTTAAAAGATGGTCATATATTTGTAATTTCTATATCTGTTAGAAGATGACAAAAGAGGTTGGACAAGTGGTTTGTTATCCTATGCCATCATCTCCACTGTGATGAAGCTTGCTGAAGACCCGCTACTAGATTGCTGAGATAACATGATATTTTCTATTCTCATTATGTCTCGAGATGGGAAGAAAGTCACGGCAAAGTCCTCTCTGAATTGGAAGATTGTCCAGTTTTGTAGCATAGCAATCTGGGTCTTGCAATATCTCTCAGCCCCCCCCCTCCTTTCATTCAAAAATAATGACAGAGACACGTCAATACTAAAGATGAAAGAAAATGTCATCTTATGGTGTAGGGAACAATAGTGACATAGTCCAGGTTTGGCACTGGTAGCACATTGATTTGATAGTAATAGTCTTGTATACTTCAGCTTCAATGTCTATGTTTACATTTTTGTTCTTAAAAATATGTGTCATCTGTCCTAGGATCTGGTATGTTTTGTTGCACATATTTTGTATCTCTTTATTCTTTACAGAGCCTACTACTTTGTTTATGTGTGCTATATTTATTGCATTATATTTCCGATAGTAGTATATTTGGTTCTAAGTTTGCTGTTGCTTAATTCATTGTGTCGTCGCTTTTACAGCGTGCTTTTAATTTTTGCGACTTTCGGCCTAACATATCAGATTTCAGCATGGTTTTTGGAACACTTTGAAAAATAAGCAATGTGGAACAGCCAGCTCCGTCACGAAACCCACGTAGTCGACTTTTACGATATATATTATATGTCTAATTGTTGCTATTCTTTGCTTTATTTCGCTACTCACAGACGAATTTCTAATGAACAAAAAGAGGACACTGTACCCATGAAAGAAATTAGTGCTCCTCTCCCCCCAAACAACACCGCCCAATTCAGACTGAAAACAATATTTAATTCATTCATTCATTTTTCTTTTGCGCTGAAGTTAGCGCATAGGACAGAGGTCAGATCTCTCCAACTATATCTGTTCAAATCTATTCTGTGCAGTTCTTGAATAGTATGGATATTGATTGTTTTACTTTCTCTAAGTATTGTTCTTCTGAGTGTTTCTTTTGGTCTACCCCTTGCTCTTTTGCCTGTAGGTATTCATTCAAGAGATTGGTAGTGTATTCTGTTGATGTCTGCGCGTAGGACATGCCCGATGTAGGTTCAACGGCGTTTTCTGATAACATCTGTGATGAAATTTTGATGTGTGTCTTCTCTGATTTTATCATTCGATGTGAATTCACTCCAATGAGTGTTAGTTATCCTACGAAGACATTTGTTCTCGAAACTCAGTAATTTCTTTTCTGAAGATAAAGAGCTTTTCCAACTCTCACATCCATATGATAGCACCGGAGTAACGCAGGAAAACAATATTTATAATGGTAAATCATTACGACACTCTCCGTGTGTGTCGTAAATGGCGACTACTGAGGGTATTGGGGATGGGGTGGAGTTAGCTTTACCATCCCATATATCGTCAAAGTGGCCTACAAGTCATGCTGAAGCCGGATATGTCAGATCGAAAGAAGCTGATATCACAGCAAAGCTGTAAACTATGACACATCATTCCGACTTCCGGACATCATCCTACTAACCTACATGATTTTGACAATGAAAGAAGCAGTAAGAATGAAAAAGACAGAGTGTGTGTAATCCTCCTTTAGTTGCTTTTCCCAATAGAATGTCAACAAAATCTAAAGAAAAATAAAGCATTGCCGTGATTCATCCATCTATAGTGACTTTAACTTTCCCCATGATTTTCATTAGCTGTCGATTCAAAGTATACAGAAATTGCTCAATAAAAATATCGGGAGGTCAAATAGTATCACTTTAGAGAAGACTTCGCCTCCCAATGAGTCCACAAGACTGTAATCGAAGAGCGACCTGATTTTTCATTTATCAATAACATACCAACGGATATAAATGGACTAACAAAAGGATATCCCTTCAATTAAATGAGTGGTGATTGCAATCACAGACATCTAAATACATGGAATATACCAACGCATAACAATTAATAATTAAACACCCATTTAAGGGGGATTACCCACACCGTGGCCGTTTCAAATATAAGACTTACTGGTTAATGGGGAAAACAAGCCTTTTTAATAATAATTGACTATTCCTATTATTTCAGTTAGTCTCTATGATTATACTTTGAGTGACAGTAATTAAAATCCTGGGAGTTGTGTCAAATGAATAAGTTTAGAAGGCTTGATTTCTCTTTAGTCAATAAGTTATATATCATCGAGGTACACGGCCAAGCATGGGTGCACAGAAAGGGTATTTGTTATAAAAAATAGTAGGGATTTCCATTGCAGTATTTATCAAGTCCTTATCGACTAATAGTCCTGCGTGCTATTCTTACACAACATCACTCATTTTGGTTTATGCGACATATATTCCGCTTTTCATGTATAATTTGTGTCGTCAGCCAATGAAAATCACGGGAAAATTTAGATATACAAAGATAAGAGATGAAATCAGTGCGCAAGTATATCCTGGGAAAGTCAGATATACCAAGATGAGAGATGAAATCAATGGGCAAATATATCCTGGGAAAGTCAGATATACCAAGATAAGAGATGAAATCAATGCGCAAATATATCCTGGGAAAGTCAGATATACCAAGATAGAGATGAAATCAATGGGCAAATATATCCTGGGAAAGTCAGATATACCAAGATAAGAGATGAAATCAGTGCGCAAGTATATCCTGGGAAAGTCAGATATACAAAGATAGAGATGAAATCAATGCGCAAACATATCCTGGGAAAGTCATATATACCAAGATAAGAGATTAAATCAATGGGCAAATATATCCTGAAAAAGTGCTTGCTCGAATCCCGCTCACGATGTCTTATTTATAAAGGGAATGTTCTCGGAGAACATTGGGGATTATCACTTCAAGTTACGGAGATAAGTGCTATGGATTTGTTCAAAACCGGAGCCCCCTAAGCGGAAAGCGTGCTTACTTATGAACTTTTAAATATATAAATATATATGGCACTAATATGTAAAACGTCATAGAAAGAGTCGGTTGCTACCAAAAATATATGGGAATTTCACGAAAACTATTTACCAAATCCTTCCCTTGGATGATCCTGCGTGTTGATATCACACAGCGTAAGTCATATTTGCTGATGCGACTGATTATTAGGCGCTTTGTGTGACAAGCCAATGAAAAGCACAGATAAGTCACAGATGTAAGTCACAAATAAACAAAGATAAGTCACACTGTGTGAGATCAACCGTGACCATCAACAGTACGATAAGACTTCTCAACAGAAAGTAAACATAACCTACAAGACTCATGTTTGATTATTTCCGTGAATTTCGTTGATCGGCCTTATCTTATTTTTTTTTGGGCAGGCGACTACAAGTACAAAAATATTGACCAACGAAAAATGCGACAATAATTTGTTTAAAGTTAGGAATGAAACCCTGTTTACTTTCATGTTGAGAAATCTATACTGGACCCCAATCATAGATCAACAAGCGGAACTATTCTGGAGTAGAGATGGGTATACACAATGCTCATTGATTTTTCAGCTATACTCCTGAAAAATGGTTCAAGGAAGTGACATCCTCACAACGCATCATGACTAACATCTCTTGTTTTAAGGTCGCAGCATGACTTATATACAAGTATATCTAAACAGCGAAGACGTTCTGGAAACGTTCATATCTAAACGTCTATGGCTTAGTCCATGTACGTCTACGGCTCAGTGCCACAAAACAGCAAGTATTCTACTTTGGAATTTTCCCACCATTGTCTAATAGCCTCGGAGACATAGGGAAGATAGAAATGTTGGATACTTCCTACCAGCCAGGCGTTAGTTTTCAGCCGCTTTCACAAATGTGAAGATTATGTCGATTTTTGCCTGACAATATGTTCCCGTAAGCTTCACGAGAAAGTAAAAAAGATTTTTATTGATTCATCGTTACTAAATAATCATTCAATATTTGTTTGTGTTGGCTTTTGCTAAACCAAATGCAAATAGTGTACGATTTTTTTAAAATTTATGCTGCCTCTAGCCATGTTATTCTGTCTTGCTCTGTTTAAATCGTAATGATCATCACCACAATTGTTGCTCACGAACTATAGTTGAAACCTTAGATAAAGCAACAGCATACTTGCAACTGTCATTTTTGTTGTAGTTTGTTTTCCATAATGGTGTCCGGCGATATTCACCTTATTATTTATGGAATTACTTTTTTCTGTATTGAAATAAGATGTGTGTATTGTGGTTCTCGACCATACATGCCTCCTAGCTGAATTAATCAGGGCCCAGTTCGTTACGTGTTTTGATTATTCTTTGCCTTTTAGTTGATTACTATTGTGGCGCATAGCTGATTTGAACTTTGGTCTCACACTAGTGATGTCTAGAGTTTTCCCCGGTAAGCCCCATCGAGATCAGCACCGTGCAGAGGTGATGGGGCTTAGTTCAGCCATCAGGGGCTGGAAACTAAGACTGGTCGGGCAGTCACACTTGAGCAGAACCATAGTTCTACCCAAGTAAGCAGAGTGCTGAAGACGGAGGCATCCAGCCAAAAGGCGCACAGATAATCAGGATGCCACGCACAAAACACAATGGAAATATGTCTGCATTTATAAATAGTTATGGTGCCTGCCCTGTGGCGGACGTTCAGGCAGGGACGGTGCCGGGCCCTATACCTCGAAAGGGTCCAACCTTAGTTACTGGAAGTCCTTCTCAATTGCCTCGAGGAGCCAGGAGGCAAGGGAATAGAGCTACTGGCCAAACAAACAAACGACCAATAAAAATAATGTACTGGAATGCTTAGGGTGTCAACAGTAAAAAAGATGGATACAGCAAAAAATTGGAACTTGAAAATGTCCTCAGTGAAGAACAAGTTAATATATGCTGTATCCAAGAAACACACATCAGCAGCGATATAGCATTCAAAATCAGAGGCTACCAATGCTACCGGTCTGACAGAGAGGACAGGCGAAAGGGTGGAATTCTTACTCTTGTTAAAAACAACATCAGCGCATGTCAGCTGGAAGTATATATGGAAGGGGCAGAATACCAGATGCTCCACCTACAAACAGACAGTGCAGAATTCTATCTCCTGAACTACTACTGCCCAAATGATAAACCATTGGCACTAGACACAATTCCAGACAAAGAGAGACTTATGGTGTGTGGTGACTTCAACAGCCACTCTCAGAGCTGGGGCTACGATCATATCGACAAGAGAGGTGAGGAACTTGAGGAACTTTTAGCTGGCAGCATGAAAATAATCTCATCCTTATTAACCAGCCAGCAGACTCACCAACCTTCTATTCGAGAGCATGGCACACCACCTCTACACCAGACCTGGCATTCCACTCACCAGGCTTGGAATGGAACATCACACGTGTCGTTGGAAAGCAGCTTGGAGGTAGTGACCACAGACCAGTATTTCTGGAAATCCACAATGAATTTACCAAGGACAGCAGCACGCTCAATAGGTGGAACAATAAAAGGGCAGACTGGAAAATGTACCAGCATTTAACCAGTGTTCTAGCTAAGGACATGAACTTGGACAAAGACATCAATAGAGCAGTGAGTGAATTTAATAGATGTATACTACATGCTGCTAGTAAAACCATACCCAGGGGGGCACGCAAAAACTACAAACCCTACTGGAATGATGAACTGGAAAAGCTGCAAAATGAGATGGAAACATTTAGACAGCAGGCTGAGAACAGACCTAGCCAAGAACATCACAACAAATATCAGCAAACAAAGGCTAAATTTCAAAGAGCCAAGTTACAAGCCAGACGGAGCAGCTGGAAAGAAAAAACAGTCGCTGAACCTAGAAAGAGATACTAGGAAATTATGGAAACTTGTAAAACAACTAAATTATGAAGGTACAGGGAGAAATACCAGGATCACACTTTATAAAGATAGAAACATTTTAACAGGTAAACATGCAGCTGATTACTTTGCAGATTCCTTTGCAGAAGACAATAATGTCAAAGTCAGCCCAGACAAACAACAGGAGGTTCGAGAGAACCAGCAAAACATTGGACAAGGCGAACATATACCTGAAGTCATGGAGGCACCAATCACAATGAGAGAACTGGAGCATGCAATATCCAAATTGAAAATGAAAAAGTCCCCTGGAGCTGATGGAGTGTCCAATGAAATGATTAGAAACCTGGGAATTGCAGCAAGAGCAAAGCTACTGCAGATCTTTAACACACGCTGGTCCAAAGGTAATGTACCACAGGCGTGGAGAGAAGCAATAATGATAGCACTCCTCAAATCAGGAAAAGATGGCAACACAGTCACCAACTACAGGTCCATCAGCCTCACAAGCTGTCTATGCAAAACAATGGAACGCATTATCAATCTTAGGATGCAGTGGTACCTTGAAAGTGAAAACCTTCTGGTATCACAGCAAGCAGGTTTCATACAGTGCTACTCTACAGAAAATCAGGCAACCTAACTCTCCCAAGAGATTGAGGATGGATAAACCTCAGGAAAGCATTTGATAAGGTCTGGAAAGAAGGGTTCCTAAAGAAATTACGAAATTGCAGGATTAGCTCAAGAATGTACATATGGGTAACAGCATACCTGCATAATAGAAGAGCCAGGGTACAATTAGATGGTCGCAAGAGCAAGAAAGTTCTACTGCGTCATGGAGTCCCCCAGGGAGGAGTCCTGTCACCCACACTTTTCTTGGTTTACATCAATGACCTAGTTGCTGAACTACCACACGGGATCAAAGTGTCAATGTATGCTGACGACCTGGTGATCTGGTGCACGGAAAAACATGCAACAGTGGCCACTAAACAAATACCAAGAGCTATCGATGCCCTAACCTTATGGGCAAATAGATGGTGCGTCAGCATTAACACAGATAAGTGCAGCACTACACTCTTTACCCTCTCACCAAAACAAAAAGCTGGTCATATCAAGATAGATGGAGAGCTCTTGAAAGAAGACAAACAACCCACATACCTCGGAGTTACTTTTGATGATAAGCTGACATGGAAGCAGCACATAAACAAAGCAACAACAAAAGCCAGGAGGAAGTTAGCTATCCATGTGGAACCACATGGGGAGCCAGTGGAAATATACTCAGTAAAGTTTACCAGCAAGGCATAAGACCACACCTGGAATATGGTTCAGCTGCGTGGTGTCCTGCATCAAACACTACATTACAAGATCTAGATAAAGTGCAAAACCAGGCACTTAGAATAATGTTGGGAGCAATGACATCAACACCCATAGCAGAGATGCAGAAAATGGGAAGAATGCAAACACTTGGCAATCGCAGAGACACAAAAGTACTAATTCAAGCAGAAAAGTTTCAGTGTATGCAAAGTCATACAATTATGGAAAGATTCGAAAATCTAGCAATGGGGCGACTGAAAAGGAGCAGCTTTATCCATCAAGCTAAACGACTCCGTAGACAACTTACAGACCTACCTGAATTTGACAGCCCCTTAAGGTCTGTACCAGAACAAACCCCTTGGAGTGAAAGCCATGGAATGCCTATATACATTCAGACCCATGTGAAAGGAATACTAAGCGAGGACGAACAGAACAGTGTGCAGCGAATGACAGTCACCCTCAGTTTCCTGGATGAGGAATATCCACAAGATATATGGGTCAGAGTATACACAGATGGGTCAGCACAGAATGCTGTGAGGAATGGAGGTGCAGGTGTATATATAGAATATCCACACAAGCCTAGAGATACAATCAGAACACCGACAGGAAAATTCTGCAATAATTATGATGCAGAAATCCAGGCAATTAGTGTGGCAGCTAAAAAACTGCTGAACTCCAACACAGGCCTACAGCCTGTGGTATTCCTGACAGATGCAAGGTCAGTGCTTCAAGCTCTCCAGTCTGGAAAACTAACAGACTTGAAAAAACTCCTTAGCGAATTGTCTTACCAGTATAGGGTAACCATGCAGTGGATACCCTCTCACTGTGGAATACCAGGAAATGAAAAAGCAGACCAACTGGCTAAAGAAGGTGCTGCCGAAGACCAACCAGATATACCAATCACCTACCATCAGAAAAAACAGATGATCAAGTCAATAAGAAAGCCACAAACACCAACACAAGATGACTATCACATTATGAACAGATCAGAACAAGTTATAATTCTACGTCTCAGAACAGGACACAACCGACTCCGCAGTCACATGTATACAAAGTTCAAGATTGGCAACACGGCCACGTGTACATGTGGACAGGCAGCACAGAGTGCCAAACATATACTTCAAGAGTGTTCTGAGCATGAAACGCTGAGGCAGACATATTGGCCAGAGGAAACAACACTGGAATCAAAGCTCTATGGGACACTGTATGAACTACAAAAGACAGTGAATTTTATTAAGGAGACAGAATTACAGATATAGACATCTTTCAAGTGAACGAAAGAAGAAGAAGAATCCCCGGTAAGGACTGGATTTTTCTGTCGGACGGTTAATTTTAAAAAAACTCAACCTGTACATGACGTGGCGACAGCAAGACCATGCGGCCTTTATCACACATCTACAAAATCCCTCCCTGAAACTCTTTAACGGGAAACATGCAGTAATTGACAGTTTTGACTAATTATATACGTGGAATTGCAAGAAAAATAGCCAAGGCGATTCCAAGTATATAAATAGTAACCAACTAAAAGGCAAACAATAATCAAAACACGCAACGAACTGGGTCCAACTTAATTTTGAGAACATGTCCTCTACTGGAGCTCGGTCAAGGTGTGTATATGGGTCACGTCTAGCCCGTGTTTCACAACGTGCGACACATGCTCCATAGGGGGAGACAATTCAAGAATTATCAACGTACTTCATTCTTGAAGCAGCAATCACAATGAAAACAAAAAAGGCAAATCATTATTTCAATCTTTATACCAACATTATCCTATCAGTGACAGACACGGACATTAAAGAAAATACAAGAGAGAAAGCTTACTAGCTGCGAAAATGACAATTAATACAAGGTAACTGCGTGAAACGTAACAACAATTAGACTTACGTAAAACACAGGTTTATATTTCGTCTCAATGGGACAAGATAGACTATATCTAAAACTAGTGGGTAATGATGGGGTAGTAAGGTGTTGCCTTACAGCATCAAGAGTAGAAGAGTTTCCTGGAAATGACCCTCTTGTGTGCTGAGTATATTGTGGAATTTGTCGCCTCTGTTATTTTGGTGGTCCATCGTTTTCATGGTCTGCTTCTAGGTATGTCTTCACTGTATCTGTGTAGCATAGCTTCGTGTAGTATGCTGTCTGATGGTAGTCTGCTGATGTGTGCAAACAATTTATCTGTTGTCTCTTAATATATTTCAAGATTGGGGTGGTGCCGGTTTTTTGTCTAATGTCCTCATTCCTTACTTTTTCTCTTAGCGATGTTCCTAGGATTCTGCATAAACATGCCATTTCAGCTGTCACAAGTTTACGTTTGTCTTGTGCTGTCGTTGTCCATGTTTGGCTTTGGTACCACAGAGTTTGCAAAATATACGTTTTGAATACTGATATTTTGATTTTTAAATCTACGTTTTTGTTTCTGAAGATTGGTGTCATTTGTCCTAAAGCTTGGTATAAGGTTTATATGTATATTCATTGTGTATTTCTTTGTTGCCCTTGCCGTCAATTTGTGTGTGTGTGTGTGTGTGTGTGCGTGTGCGCGTGTGCGCGGGCGGGCTACGGGCGGGCGTGAGTGTGTGCGTGCGTGTGTGCGTGCGTGCGTGCGTGTGTGTGTGTGTGTGTTTGTGTGGCTGTGATTTGTGCTTTTCTTTTGCTTATTATTTTTCGCCCTGTTGTTTTGACTGTTATTATTACTGCCTTATGGTCAGTGTCTGCACACATGTAAGGTATTACTTCCTAGTTATGTGAATTCTGTCACTAGTTTAAGTCATATATATATATATATATATATATATATATATATATTGGTGTTTCTTTCTGTCCTTCATATCTCCATTACTTCTATATTCATCTTCATGTTGAAGGTTTGATGTCATCTGTCTATTTGTCTTTGTAGTTGCTCTTCTATTGATGTTACTAGTGCTTGGTCGAATAGAAATTCGCTTAAGTTATCCTTCATATTGTTTTCTTCCGCTGTCTTTCTACTTTACAAATTTTTCTATTTATTTTATTAACAATAGGGGGGGGGAGAGAACAGTGCACATTCATATCTCACTCCTGATTGAATTTGGAAATTATCTAATGTGCTTGTGCTAGTTTTTACTGCACATTGACTATATGCACATTGACTATATGCTCGGACAAAGGCTTATCATATGACGGGGAACTCCATATGGCTGTAGTGTTATAAATAGTTGTGCTCTATCCTTTCTGTCAAAAGCTTTCTCTTGGTCAACGAAAGCCAAATATAAGTTTTCGTTATGTTCTGTTGCGCTTTCTGAAAGCTGTGTGAGGGCGAAGATTGAATCTGTCCAGCTTTTATTTTTAAGAAAGCCAAATTGTGTGCTTTTGAGGTGAGGTTCTATATATGCGCACATCCTTCTCTCTAGTATCTTACTAAAGATTTTTCTTATGTGGCTTAATAGTGATATGCCTCTATACTTAGTGCAGTCTCTCTTACTGCCTTTTTATCATCCTGATGAGAACAATCACAACTGTATTCCACTCTTGTGGTGTCTTTTGTGTCATACTTATCATATCAAACAGTCTGTGTAGCCACGTTATACCGTAAATGAGTACCTGACGCATGAGTTAGTGGAGGTAAAGACAGCAAGGAAGGGAACTGGCCACCCCACCTAATAGTTGCTGCGGCTTAGTACATTAAGAATAATCTTCATTCCCGATGGCAGGTTGCTGCCATGGAGTATACCTTTACCTTTATTCTAAGTAATCTTCATGCATTTTGCTTGTTGCTCATTTCTTGTATTTTATTTTTATCTTTCGTTACGTTCTTTATATCTTCTGCCCACAGAGCTGTTATTTTTTATTTCGTAACTTTATGGTTTTTATATCCGCATATGTTTCCTTCTGTTTGTATGATGGCATTTTTGAAATATGACCATTCTTCTTCAATGTGCTGGACGTTTTCTGGTATCTTTGAAAATTTGTCATTAACTTCCTGGATATATTTTTCGTGCATGCTTAGTTCTTCCAATTTCTGTATATCTTGTTGCCCTTGGTGATATGTGTTTTTCTTGTGCTTATTATTGCTCTGTTTGTTTTGACTGTTATTATTACTGCCTTATTATCAGTTTCTGCACACAGGTTAGGTATTAGTAGTATGATGATGATGATGAATATCAAGACAAGACACGCGGTGACAATGATGATTTTTTTTACAGATGATAGGTTTTCGTTAGTTAGAAAATTTTCGTTAGTCGCCTCCTACAAAAACTCCTGATTTATCAAGTTTGTGTCCTCAGCACCCTCCTCTATGGCAGAGAAACATGGACAACCTATATGCACTAGGAGCGACGACTGAACAACTTTCACATGCGGTGCTACATAGAATTCCTGACGTTAGGCGGCAAGGCACGGTCACTAACACTGAAGAATTGAAAAGAACATCGTATTTTCTACGCTCATTCTGAGCAGACTCAGACACACCAGAATGATGAAAGATGGTATAATACAGAAGGATCTACTTTATGGAGTATTACAGTCTGGAAAACGAACCCAGGATCTACCACTATTTCGGTATAAAGACGTATGCAACCTGGATATGCATAATACAGCACTGATAAGGAGTCGTGGGATCAGGATACCATGAATCCTGTTGCATGGAGGGAAACAATCAAGAATGGCATAAAGACCATCAACTACGAGTATATCTTTAGAAAACAAACTAAATGCCTTCGAACACAAATGTTTCAGGAAAATCACAAACACATAATGTAAAGACTTTAAGTCAAACGAGACACTAAGAGAAGAATACATCACAGATGTTATTAGAAAAAGGCGTTGGGCATACGTCGGTCACGCACTCAGAATGAATGGAGACAGAATACCACGTCGTCTTTACATAGTCACCGAGTGACAAGAGAAAAAGGGGAAGACCAAAAACAAAAATGAAAAGAACTATCAGAAAAGAAATCACAACAGCTGGTATGAAAATGTTGATCGAAAAGCATGAAAAGCTCTGACATCTGCCCTATGTGCCAAGCTAGGCATAAGAGGAAAATGATTATCTCTAACTCGTACTTTATTTCTCATGTATCATTCATGTTCATTTTGTCTGGTGTCCCACATCCTCCTGCATTCCACTTCACATTAGGTATAAAAGTCTCATTACGTAGACAACAAGAATATGTAAAACCCCTGTTTAAACATAAGGAAAATATTTCAGCTGGCAATCTAAGTTCTCTTCCCCTGCGGTGTTGTTCCATCTTCTAGCTTTGCATTCTTTCTACAAATATAACATCCAGTTCTAAATTATTCTTTTTTTTTAAAAAACGCGACAAACTACATAACAAGAAGATGCTAAGGCTTAGTTTCTATTCACAGAGCACGTCGATGGACACGCCCACTGTTTGAAGATAAGCTACAATTTCTTCAGTCCTTCCGTGGTTTATGAATTTGTGTCTTTTGTAGAATCAATTTGTGTATGTCTGTATTGTGTGCGTGTGTGTGCATTTATGTACATTTGTATGTATGACCTGCTGATGAATACATATAGGATTTAATTGTATCAATAAGATCAATAGACATCATTGCAGAACGGATATTTTATTTTAAAAACCCCATTGGAAGGGGGAAATCGGAACGTACAGAAACGTAGAGAAGAGAGCTATCACAAGGTGAATGTATATGTCTATACCATAGGTAGGCAAACTTTTTGGATTGACGGGCCGCTTGGAACATTTTTTCGTGTTGGAAGGGTCCACAAGCTCAAACTTTGGTATTTAAAATAATGCTTCAGCTGAGGAGCCGGTGCATATAGTACTTTTAGATATTGTGGGCCAGATTTGATTCGCTATCTTTGTTCCATACAGATAACTTGTTCAGAAATCTATAATTGAAAAAAAACAAAGATTAAACAAATATATAAAGGAAAAGAATTATTTTAAAAGAGGAACCAACATAAAGTACACATAATGGAGGACAAATTCAGAAATATAGGAGTCATTTTGAACATTTAAATATTCTGCACCAATTTAGAAGAATATTGACATTGAAATTGTCCTGAAAAACAATAAAAACGGCTCTCAGAGGATAGCGCGCAAATCTTTGCATCCAACAGTAGTCCTCTCGACTGTAACATATGTACTGCATCTTTATCTATTGTCGATATACTCGGCAAACTAACGGTAGCCATTTTGTATCCAGGACTGAACCGGTATTCAGTTTGGTATTCTTGTCAGTAAGCGTTCTGCTCTGCTGAAAGAAACTCAGTACTATGCAGAAATCCCTTCTTCAGTGCTGGCTACCTTGTAACTGGGACTGTTCAAATCTGTTTTGTTAGTAGGCCTAGTAAACAAAGTTTACTGTAGGAGCTGAACTTGAATATTTTATCGCGGTAATTGATATTTTTTAAACTACAAGTAAATTTCGCAATTAACGCTCTTGTAGAGTTTGAGATAATTAAAAAGTCTTAATGCCTGCATACAAAAATTGTCAAATGAAACTCAGCAATAAATAACTACGTAACTTCCGTTTAACAGAAAGTGATTAAGCATAATTTGTTCTCTCGTCTTATATCTCATAATTTGTCTCTCGTCTTTTCCTGTGATCAATGTGTACGCATTGTACATGCTTTTATGTAACCCCCGGGATTTATTAGCTCCCGCTGTTTGTGAAATAACTTCATTCTTCAAAGCTTTCTTTCATACTTAGAAAGCTCCAGCTCTCAGCGGGTGTGCAATCTTAAACAAGAAATCCTCCTACTTAGAGTGTGTCTATTGTAGTATTAGCATTAATAATAATAATAAGTGAAGCATATCATGTATACGATATTGCTTTTTCAGCAATTATATATATTTATGCTCACAAAACTAATATGAGAACTAATGCGTTCAGTGTTGTGTTCATAGAGAGTGTTGTTTTCGAACTGTCGTGTCTTATGTTTTATTCTTTGTGTGGTCTTTTGTCGAACCGTTATTTCTTTTAGTCATTATTAAAACTTTATTGCCATATGAATCCACGGTTTGTTAATTATCTAATCATCTGTCAAGTAATATATTATTTTCAGAACTTTGTCTTCGTCGTGGATACTCTGAACGATTCTCTGTTCCGGGCTACAGGCCTGCATTGGCCAGAGTCATGTGTATACATTCTTCGCTGTCGCTGTTCCATTGTCTTCTTGGTCTTCCTCTTTTTCTCTTGCCTGGTACTCTTCCCTCTTGATCAGCCTTTCGATACCTTTCGTTTTAAGTGTAAAAAATACTGTAGCTTCCTTCTTATCATGGTATTTAAAAGCCACCATTTATTTAGTTTCAGTAATTTCAAAAAATCATTTAACAATTTAATATTTCTCACATATAGAATATTGCTTGCTACAAGAATACCTCTATAAGAGTTCAATATCAATAAAGCTTTCATTGATTTTTATAAAGAACAATAATATCATATCCAATCGATTATACCTGTTATTGTTGGAATCATTCATGTAACTACAACATCTTGTTCCATGAATCCGTTACTGCTATCATCTAACGTGCATTATTATGAAAATCAACTACCCGAAGTGGATTAGCATAAAATGGACAAAAGGTATTTACACCAGGCACTGAGGTACATATTCTTTTCATTACAGCACTAGCTGCCCTAGACGGTGTTTACAAATGTTCGGAAATAACAAAGAGCACAGCAGACCGACGTTATCCAAATAGATTAATTCGTAATCACGTGACCTTACAGTTTAACTTATCATTTGGTGTAATCACGTGATCTCGTTATTTCTATCTCAATAATTCTTGTAAAGTGATCATGTGACCTTATAGTTAATGTCGATGTTTTTCTTTCGATCCTGTGCATGACCTACCAGCAATGATGATGATGATTATTATAATATCGATGATGATGATGTTCGTGAAATAATCCCTTTAGTTTCTAAAAGATCACACTTTCTTCTCATTTGTCTAACCGAGGCGATACCCTGGCTCATAGCGTTGTCTCACAGGCATGCTTGTGTATGGGAGGTTGATAGATACATATTAAGTCCCGCGTAAGGCATTCCAGTGCGCCAGTATCTCAATATTACCATATCCTGACAGTATCATAGCGGACACTTTAGGACCACAATACTATCATTCTTCTGCCATATTTGTTGACCCATCTGCAGTGATGGCACATTTAGCATTTACTGTTATCTAGGAGTCTGCAACAAAAGGTGTAATGTCCGGTAATGTCCGCTGGCCTACATATATCGTCAACATCCATGGGGATTATTTGATAGAAAAGTAAGAAATTGCGACAAAATGAGATTACGACTATTTGTACTACAGGTGACCGGTTGTCAGCTTACCCCCTATGTTCCTTCGTCGCCTCATACGACATGCATGGAAAGAAGACAGTGTAACTATAACATTTTGTTTGTAGTTGTTTTCGTTGCACCCTTAAAAGTCAAGGACACGGATACCACACGGGAGGAAAAAAAAGTAATATAGCTCTTGTGTTTTATTTATAAATTTTGGAGGTAACTAATTAATGTTGTGTGTGTCTTTATTGCTTTTGTTATAGTTGTTGCTGTTTTCTTATCACAAAGTATTACACAATATTAATCTCTTACTGTTTATGTGCAAGAGTGTTGCTTTCCCCCAGAGTTTTATTTAACAGTAAGATGACTCTCAGTGCTATGCAGTACTTGGAGAGCGATTCTCCAGCCCTTTCCGCTTCATATTCATGCCATAAAACACAGCGAAGCTACCCCTGTCGCCATTCATTTCAATGGTGATGGCCGTCATGTGCCCTCGATATCCAGGTCACTTCCCTCAGATCCTGCACTACTGATGACAGATCCAGGTACGCTCTTGAAAATCGATTTATTTTTGAGTTTGGTAACTTCAAATCTTTATGACTTAACTCCAAACATTCATTTGTTTAAATTTGTGTTGGTGGGGTCCTTATTGTATTGATATCTATGTTGCATTGGATAATAATTTGTTATATATGTTGTCATATCCCATCCAATTTTCAACAAAATCGGCTTCCATGGCTACATGTTTCCACTAACATCATTGGCACCATGAACTTTGTATTGTTCACACGTTAATAGCGTATCTAGTGCCTCTATGATGGTAACATTGTTTTTACTGTTTTCATTGTTTTCACTTTTTGTTTTGTATATTCTTGAGAAATACCTAGCTTTGAAACGTTGAAAATGTCTTGTGTATTGTCATTTGTATGTTTCATCTCATAATCCCTTCCCTTAGCGATAATCCGTCTTGTTCACGTGAAACTTTCAAAAACCTGTATTCTGTGTAAGTACTACTGTTGTTCCGTTTCACGCAGTCTTACCTTATATTTGATAACACTACAGACATATGGAGTTTTCAACATCTGATAAGCTTAAGTCAGAGCATATACGCCAATAGTCAATGCGCAGTAGGAACGAGTTTTGGTACATCCTATAGTTTTATAATTCAATCAGGAGTGAGACAGGAATGTGTACTATCACAACTAGTTTTCATAACATACATAGATCACATCTGCAAAGTAACACAGCCAACGGAAGAAAACAATCTGAAGGATAACTTAAACGAATTGCTATTTGCAAACGACCAAGCGCTAGTAGCATAATCAGAAGAGCAACTACAAAGACAAATAGACAGATTACATTAAACATGCCAAACCTTTAACATCAAGATAACTATAGAAAATACCGATGTAATGAAGATAGGAAGAAAATAGAGAAACACCAATACATGTATATATATATATATTGTAAACAGACTTAAATAAGTGGCAGAATTTACATACCTAGGAAGCAATATAACAACAGAAAGCAAGAGCAGCAAAGAAATATACAATAGATGTAGTAAAGCATACCAAGCCTATGGCAAATGACACCAATTTTCAGAAACAAAAATGTAGATTAAACACCAAAAATAACACTATTCAAAACGATTATTCTGCCAACGCTGTGCTACCAATGCCAAACATGGACAACGACTGCACACGACAAACGTAAACTTGTTAAAGCTGAAATAGCATGTTTACGCAGAATCCTAGGAATATTGCTAAGAGACAGTGATGAATGAGGCTATTAGACAAAGAACCGACACCACCCCAATCTTGGAATATATTAAGAGACAACAAATGAAATGGTTTGAACATACCAGAAGACTATCACCAGACACATACAACAAACTATGTTACACAGATACAGTGAAGGCCGACATAAAGACATAAAAGACCCAAAGGCCTACCACAAAAACGATGGACCAACGAAATAAAAGATTTCTGGGATCTCCCTGGCGTAGTGGTTAAGCTGTTCGCCTTGTGTTCAAAAGATCACGGGTTCGAATCCGGCTCGTGTCGTCTTGTTTATAAGGTTGATTTTTTCGGAGATCCCTGTGGATTATCGCTTGAAGCTACGGAGTTACGTGCTATGAGTGGTACTCTCGGCAGGCGGTGTGCCGCTTCGTTGAGAGGGATGGAGTACATATGGGAAACCGAGTACAGTGAAGTCAATCTTCTACGGCTTTTAAACCCTTTTAAACCACCGAAATAAAAGAGGCGACAAATTCCACTCGTCTATCCCTGACGCTGAAAGGCAACAAAGGGTTTAGCGAAACGACAGATAAACGGCTAACACAACAACTTGTAACCTGACACGTAAGAACACAACAGTTGGAGCCTCCCGTGAACTATGCACCTATCTATGTACAATTGTTAACTACAACTCAAAAGATATTATCTCGTCTGTCTCTCAAGAATAAGTGAATTGTAATCACCTATTTTCCAGTTTTCGAGACTTTCATTCCTCGCAATTTCTCGTGAATTTAAGAAGTACTTTACTTCACTCATACATCCTTCATAACCCCATGATATCACGTGTTAGTCTCAAATATTGTCCGCCCCCTCAAGCACAAAACATACTCACTAGCCCATAACCCAAATTACCATTCCTTGGATCCACTAATCCTTATTGCAACCCCACTGGACCCATAACACTTTTCCCCTTTACATCTACGGCCCTGATTTGTAATTATATCTTTAAATAGAAAATCTGGACACTTTTACAATTAGTACAATCTGGCCCGGCTTTGTTGTTGCTATTATTTATTTTTCTGTATAAATGTTCTGGAAAATACTTCATCGCTAACTGCTAAAATAACTTATATGGGCGATATGACATTACATGAGGAGTTAGCTGTTTCAACGTCAAACCATTCCATATTTCTACATGTTTTCAGTGTCCTTCCCATCGAACTCATCATTCTGACCATTCCACATCTCGTAATATTTTTTTCCAAGCTAACTTTTATACAATTACTGAACTGTTTGTATGTTTTCCCAGCTAATTTGTATTACAGATAATTTCGTTGGGTAGTTCATTTTTTCTTTATATTCCATATTTTTTTGCCATTCAGAACTTTTCAATCTCTCATTGCTTATATGTGTATTTTTGTTAATTGTGTTTTCTTTATAACTTTATATATTATGATTTACTTTGATACTGTTTTATTTTTTTTTCTATTTAAGAGAACTGTGTGATTATATGCATAACAAATTGAATTTCCGGTTCTGTGGCGGCGTGGTATACAGCTCGTCAGTGACGGCAAAGGTACCGGGTTCAAATCCTGTCACAGACACTTGTGTATCCGAACAGTTAAAAAAAGCAATGGAGAACTACTAAACGTATTTACATTGCCTAGAAAATAATTACAGCCAAAATATGCTGGGTTAATTTCCTTAATAGGATTTACTACAATTTTGTTGATGTATACATGCTAAAAGGAAGACGAGAGTATGTCTGACTATTGCTTTATCAAATACCACAGACAAAGCAATATTTTATTCCAAATTAAAAAAAAAAATTGTCTCTCTAAAACAACTTTTCCCATCCATTTCTTGTTCCCATGTAATTCTTTTATTTCTGTTGTAGAGAAATGTAATATCCAAATTTTAAATAATGCACGTGTCTTGAAAGCAGACAATTTTATTTATCTTCCCTTTCTTCTTGACAGTTATGTAAAAATATTTAAAAATACTTCCTTTGATGAGTTAAGCTGCTTTAAACCGCAGAGTCCATTATAGTTATATTTGAGGTGCTCTAATAAAAAATTATATAGGTGAACGGGTTCGATAACACTGATCAACAAATTATGTCACTGAAATGATATTAGTAATTTCTTATGAATTTTGAAGTGCTGAGCACGAATTTGACAGTCAAATTTAAAAAGTGGGTCTAGTTTTTTGCAATCTGAACAAATTAATGCTTACATCACGAAACGCATGCCAATAGTAATAATGAAAAGGACCTGTAAAAAATCAAGTCATAGCTACCTCTTACATTTCTTCGCCTGTCTCTTGTACAGCTGTTTGGAAGCATCTCTGTGGAGTGTCCAACAATAGTCAGTCTGCATTTCAGTTGATCATTTTCCCTGGTATCTTTGTTCCATTGTTGTGATATCTTGATGAAAATGTTCGTTATGCTCATCACTAACCATGCCACAGTTCTCTGGAAAGAAATCCTGATGGGAATGAGAAAGTGGATCTTTAGAGACATATTGCAAGCAAGTAGCTGATACTTTATCGGCATGTCTTCTATTAGTTCATTGTAGTTTTTTGCCATAACATTACCGTCTCGGTTGATGTAAAGTTGATCTAAAATGTTGATGTAAAGTTGATGTAAAATGTTGATGTAAATTTGATGGACACTAGGCGAAAAGTATTCCATACTTGTTTCGCATCACCCAGCAGCTAGTTATGGAACCGGTCGTTTCTTAAGAGCTCTCGAATATGAGGACACACAAAAACTCCCTTTTTAGTTTTTGCTTCACTGAGTAGAGGAAATTTTCCATGACTTTCACGAAACTCTTCATCAAACCTAGTTTAATGTAAATTGGCGGTAGCAGGATTTTGTGAGACTCGACCAGAGCTGGGTGCTTGGATATTATTCTCTCCAACTACTACATTTTGTCTAAAAATCAATTCCTTCAGAAAGTAGTGCAATTCCCTTGCTCGGACATCCCACTCACATAAAAAAGGACATCTATTTTGTATATATTCTGTAGACCAGCTGCAGTCCCATTAAAAGGGGAACTACAAATCATCACATAGATGCCAGTTGCACTGATTATATTCAATGCAAGTTAATATATGTTTTAAGTCAAGTGTCGGCAACCTATGGCACTCGTGCCACACTTGGCACGCCAAGCAATTTCAAATGGCACGCAGACTCTTCACGTTTCCTGTATAAAGTAGATTATAAATCGATTGGCGGGGTTTCCTCGCTCATTTCGGCACACGCCTAACGCCTGAACATTCAGAAAGTTGTGTCAAACTCAAAGTGACAAAGTATGTTGTCGATATTGAGCAACTGGCCAAGACCATGCAAGGGCAAAGCTCCCATTAATAATAAAAAAAGGTTTTTTTAAATCTTTTATGAAACTCTATTTCTTTTAATGTTGTTTACAACTTTACATATTATTGAATACCACTATATATTAATTAATTAAAATATAAAAATAAAATATATGGTAAAATAAGAATATTGACCTCGAGTTGTATAAAATGATGTGTGATGTTGGCACTCTGAATAATTTGAAACCTTAAGTTGGCTCACAGTTAGCAAAAGGTTGCCGACCCCTGTTTTAAGTTATTGTATGTCTCTTCCATGTGGACAGCATGCGCTACTGGAGTATATGGAAGACGGTTATCATTGTCAAAAAGCACAACCTTAAAACTCGGTTTCGTCGAGTCTATAAATAGTCTCCATTGTTGTGGGTCATGAGTTATTTTTAAGACTTTCAGGAGACCCTCGATATCGGAACAGAATACCTGATTACTTTCATTTCTAAAGAAAGGCTCCAACTGCTGGAGGTGCTTTCGATATGAAGTAATTGTGACATCTTCTTCTAGGAGATTACAGTGTTGTAGTCTTGATACGATCAATTCTACCTTGTTCTTGAATGGGCCATAATCACGAACCAGGTCATTTAGTTCTTCCTGTGTTAGTCTGTATGTGGTTGATGATGCACCACAGTGAAAATCTGGATCACTGCACGCTGACGGACCAGGAGAAGAACAGGTCGGCTCAACCTTGTCCTCATCGAATGAATCAAGAGAATATTCTGCTGAAGGTTCTGGAATAGGAAGTCCCTCACCATATGGAACTGGTTTCATTACAAACGGAATGTATTGGTAGACTATTATCGACTTCTTTGGCTTCGTTATTTTGCAGGAAAGAAGAGGAACCAAACACAAGTTAAGAGTCAGTTATGTGGTTGTTTGACTCTCTCCCCACAATGGGGATTGCAAACGACATTGATGGTCATTTAACCACTGTGAAAGCTGTGTTTTACATGTAACACAGTGTATGTGCGATGCTCAAGTTTTGTTTTGGTTATCACACTTGCATCCGAAGTAAAGGTAGTATGCCCTTTTCATTTTAGAACTGAGACTTGCATTCTGTTTAGCAAATGCCGCTTCCCAACAGATATAACAGAAATTGTCCGCGAAATTAATGCACTATCGTGGCATTACTGTTCTGTATTGTACGTATATGGATAAATAATAACAGTTTTATGTAGCATTAGCTTAAACTGTCTTCACAAAGTCTGAAATATTTGAAACGCTCAACCTTTCCGACTGGGCTTTATGTTGTACCATACTGACTTCAGCAGTCGTCTGCATTGCATCAGAAAATGATGCAATCAACTATAGATGATGTGTTTTGATCGTATTATGCAATGTGCTATTGCTCTCTTTCTCTCTCTCTCTCTCTATATATATATATATATATAAATATATAAATATATATATATATATATATATATATATATATATATATATATATATATATATATATATATATATATATATATATATATATATATATATATATATATATATATAAAACACCTTGTTGAAGACCTTACCTGAGGGTAAAGTCGAGGGTAGGCGAACACGAGGTAGGCAGAGATAAAAGTGGGAGAGTAACATCACGATATGGACAGGTTACAGTCTAGCTGAGTGTGCCACAAAAACAAGAGACAGGGAATGTTGGAGGTATGGTAACCTTCGTTACAGAAACGGCACTTAATGATGATGACCCTCGCATATACGTTTGTATCCATTTTTTTTACTGTGATACTAACTTGAAGGGGTGAACTAAGTCTGTCCACACCATAAATCTGTCTCATCATGCCTCCTTCTGTTTTCATAAATAATTTTACTATTACAATTATGTAATATATATATATATATATATATACAACGGCTCAATAGACCTAGATGTTTATTTTTTAGGAAATCCCTAGGGATTTTGCTTAACGCTACGGAGTTACGTGCTATAAGTGGTACTCTGGACAGGTAGAGTGTCGTTTCGTTGAGAGGGACGAAGTACATATGGAATATCCCGAGTACAATGAAGCTCATCTTTAAAGTGTTTTTAGTATTTTAGAGGTTTGACTTAATCGTACTTCGTCTCTTAAGACATTTGTGGCAGGTCATAGTGCTATTCTTGCTCCACTTTCGGATCTCGGCAAAACACCAGCATCCGTTTCCGATGGAAACTACATATTATCAGAGGACAATTCAAAACTGTACTGAATAAATCTCACTGATAACTGGAACTCAAAATGTTCGTGACAAAATGTCAGTGTCACGCTTCAACAATTAAGACAACTCACACAGAATACAAATACAAAACATAAACATAAATTTGCATGCCTGAGAGTTTCCTGAATGTGTCATTACCCTGGTCTGTCAGACTTCAACCGTGGGTCTCGACTATACAGGCCTTCTAGCTACATTAATTTGGACCCCGTTCGTTACGTATTTAATTATTGTTGAACTTTTAATTAGTCGTTATTTACATACATGGAGTAGCATACCAAAAATAGTCAAGGCCAACCAATATACTTCACGCAAATCGGAAACTAGTTCATGTTTACGTTTTAGTTGACAGGTCTCCTATACTGTCAACGGTCGCGCTTCAACCGTATCATTCAAGATTAATTATCAAAGCTCCAACAAACATCACTACAGTCACTATTTTCCATACTGATTTCAAAGTAGAAACAATGCCACCTACATTGCTCTACAAATGTATTCATGATACAAATGAATATAGACACAGAAATGTGTTGCAGAACCTGCGTGTTTAGAAATTAGATAATTAATTACACGGTTTTTAAACATTGGAGATATTTGTCCAAACAGCGTGCGCAATGATATAAGGTACAGTTTCAGATTGTCGTGCTAAATAGAGAAATTAAACAGTACATACACCAAATAAAACTAGGCTACGTGCATATGGTCACAGAATAATGTGACGTTCATTTGGTCATAGAATAATGTGACGTTCATTTGGCCATAGAATAATGTGACGTTCATTTGGTCATAGAATAATGTGACATTTGCGTCAGTTAACATGTGTGCACCAAGTAATACACATTAGAACAATATATAGTTCTAGATTATCTACATTCAACTTTCCATGCTCATAGATATTCAAGAGATATTCAGGAATGCATGCATTTGTCACTAGAGAAAACAGGACAACTTGCCAGAGACCGCGGGGATTTCAGGAGATTCGTAAGGAAAGCTCTACGTTTTGGAAACAATACGTCACATGACACACATTTCATGATCAGTTGTCACTCAATCATACAGGAAGAGGACACAACTATAATAGTTGTGGTAGTGGCGTATCTGTTGCTATCATACATGTAGTAGTCGTGTATCTGTTACTATCATACGAGTGGTAGGGGAGGATCTGTTACTATCTATCGTACATGTAGTAGTGGTGGTATCTGTTAGTATCTGTTAATAACATACTTGTAGTTATCGGGATATCTGTTACTATCATACATGTAGCAGTGGTGTGTCTCTTACTATCATAGAAGTTGTAGTAGTGTATGTTACAATCATATAAGAAGTGGGGGCGTATCTGTTAGGTAAATATTGAAAGATAAATATTTTGAACCGCAAACCATTGTACTTTCGTTTAATTAAGTTCCAGCGAATCATTTTAAAGACATACTCTACCCATTTTTTAAATTACGCGCATAATCCATTTTAATAGAAATGTCAGATGTTCATCTACCTTTCATTACTAATTGTGGATACTCACGAAACACGAAAACACCTAATAAAAAGCACAATTCGGAATAGATAAGCAATTTAATATTGACCTTTATTGTAGCAATTTGCTTGCCTCTGACATATTTATCTAACATGCAGTACCAGACCGGTACTATTTTGGAGAGTATGCTGTTATAAGAGTCTAGGTACATTTCTCTTTGAATTTATGCAAATTATATTTAAACCGAACATTATAAAATTTAACGCGATCTGGTTCATTAGCTGGATCAACTACATATGCTTAATAAGTCCCAAATTATAATCTATACAGTGGCAATAATGATTATCAATGACTGCACAAGTACTAAGTTGTTGTTTTTTTAACCCCATAGACTATGATGGAATAAGTATAGGCCTATGGCAAGCGAGTTCAAGGAACAGCCAATAAATCTCGGTTGCTTCCGATACCAGTGAAAGTTAGTCTTCCATTAACACAAAGAAAGGATTACGAAAATTGAAAGGGTAAAGAATAGTATCACCGCTTGTTCAACGTATAGTTTACATGTTTATACTTTTATGCCTCGTGGAAAACCAAAATTAAAACAAATTAACAATTGGTAGTGTATACTATTTTTGGCTGTAGTGATTTTCTAGACAATATAAATATGTTCAATAGTTTGCCATTGTTTTCTCAGTGGCCCGGATGCTTTCAGTGGCGGGGATCGAATGAACTCTCCCTGTGCCACTTCGCCACAGAAACCCAAAATAGCGTAACTAAAATACTAAGATTACTGGCATGGAATCCATGCGAATCCTTTTAGCCAAATGACCACACGCCACTGCTGTATGTATTGTCCGTGCTATTAATTTATCTCATTGGCTAAGTATTTTAATTTTTGTTGGAATTTCTTCTCTCTTAAAACAAGTTGCTACACATGCATCACTGGAATAAGCAATAGTGCATTTTCATATATTTACATTTTAATGTAGTTTATATTAATGGATGTAAGTAAGTAAAGTAACCCATAGCATTTATTAATGCCGTAGGGGTGTGAGATGTTAGCGATCTCACATTTCAGAGGCTCTGCAAATGAGGGCGGTAGCCATCTCCTCACCTTCACAGTCTTTACTTCCCGGATTAATCCGGTACCCATTTAAGGTTGGGTGGACCTGGAGCCGTTGCGATCTGAAAAACATTTCCGCCTCAACTGGGAAATGAACTCAACCCACTCATATGCGAAGCCAGTGCGTTAACCACTGTGCTACGCGGCTCCCAGATGGATGTAACTTAATGGATGTAACGAATTTTGAATATAATTTTTAAAAATAAAAAAGAACATTATTGACTTGATTTCCTAGAGTCCTCAAAAGCTATTTCTTCCTAGCATGAGAATATTGAGCGGATAACGCACTATAGACTAAATTGACAACTACATTTCAGAAATAGCAAAATAATATATAAAATTAAACTATCACTTTGGTTTATTTCATCTGTCAGCAATTTCTTAGGTTATAGACTAGCTGATCGATCTATAATCCACAATACCCCATAATGCATTAGGTTTGTAGAGGTACCGCACTTTATGCATCAACACACAGAGCCCTCCAACGATTTATATCTTCAGCCATGCGGTTGAGTATTGAAAAAGAATGATCCGCCCATTATTTTTATGCTCTATACTGTATTTTCTTTATTTTTATCTACGTTTTCACCCTTCAACTGTTCGGGATCGTCTTTGACAGGGAATAATGCTGACTTACGTGACGAAACCATGCAAGTTTTCGCCTGTTCACTATTTAAGTAGTGATTCTAATGAATATAAACAACAAATTATGCATAGCCAACCAATCACTCTTATTGAACTGAGCAATGCAGTAAAGTAATTAACAATTTCCAAACTACCCGCCTCCTCTCTCTACTCCCTCCCAAACGAAGCATTGCTAAAAACAGCTATAATATTGATATGATTTTTCAATTAACAATTTCTAATGCCCCCCTCTACCTAACCCCTCTCAAAGCATCCTTTGAATTTATTTACACCTCGGAAACACCTTATCGAACGGACCCTAATATAGTGAAGGCTTACTTAAGCCTTGACAGAACCTCTCTGTCTCAATAAAACAGTGGGATACCGAATATGAAATACTATACGCACTCACTGATTTCAAAATGCTTTTCAAACTCATGTCGTCGAAATTGTCATGTCTACCTTAAGCTATTTTCATTATACATACGTCTGAAAATCCGATATCCTCTTATTATTTCAATCATATGATCACTTTGGTCTGTGTTTCCTTTTACAAAAAAAAGGTGACGGTCTATTTGAGGCTTCTAATGTCGTCATAGTTTCTCATTTATACTTGGAGATCACAATGGCATGACTACCTTAACCACAACCGTCATTATTTTCTATTGTGCACAGTTCTGATATAATCTAATTGGACTAACGTCTGCGGTGGCAAGATCAGTACTCCAAGCTTTTCTAGTCTGACAAATTACCAGGCCTACACAAACTATTGCTTAAACTGTGTGGTCAGCATAATGTAGCCATGTAGTGGAAACCATCACACTTTG